>SJYA01001559.1:2280110-2392059 GCA_006410615.1 Neotragus moschatus | reverse complement strand
AGAAACACATTCTAAAAAAAAAAAAAAAAAAAAAAGTGAGATTAAGCAGATGTTAAATCCAAAAGACTATAAATAGTCTAATTTATTTTTTTACCATACTGCCTTCTGAAATTAATCTAAGAAAATAGATAAGCTCATTTACTTTTTGTCTGCAGTCAGCAGTGCTCTCTGGCACTCCAACCCTGGGCATTCCACAATGCCTTGGGGTGGGGGGGGTGGGGACTAACTTCAAGGAAATACTGAAATGCCAGAACATTTTTCGACTTAACAATTGCAAACACATTTTTTCCACAACTACCTTAAAAGTGAGCTAAATCCCTGCTAAAGCATTACCTGTTTAAAAGTCTTCATCTTGGAGTATTTGGTAAGAGAGATGGAGAAAAGAACTAAGAGCGAACTAAAAAGAAAAAACCAAGTGAAGACAGCCCAAACAGGCTCTGGAGAGAAGGTAAATAAACAAAATGATGATTCAGAGCTATAAATACTTTTCTCTGAAATCTCTTCTCCCACTCTGATAAGCAAGGTTACCAGCCTAGCCAGTTAGGTTTTCCTCTGTGTTGATGCTCTGTAAACACCAAGGTTTTGCCTGGGAATTATTCCTCCAGACAGACAATGTGACCAATATTTCAGTTTGCATAGTTGGGTCAGACGAGATAATTTGTAAACCCATTTGTAATTCTGAAACATGAGGCTTCTGAACTCTTCAGTAATACGTATTATAGACAAGAAGTAAAAGACCCTGAGTGGGCTGGTTCTGGTGTGTGTGTGTTAGAGGCTCAGTCGTGTCTGACTCTTTGTGATCCCATGGACTGTAGCCCACCAGGCTCCTCTGTCCACGGAATTCTCCAGGCAAGAGTACTGGAATGGGTAGCCATTCCCTTCTCCAGGGGATCTTTCCGACCCAGGTATCAAACCTGGGTCTCCTGCATTGCAGGCAAATTCTTTACCATCTGAGCTACCAGTGAAGCCCTTCCAACACTGAATTTACAATGTTTAAGGCAAAGAATCCAAAGACTTCAACTCACCATGAAACAACTTTTGAATTAACACGGGAGCAGTATCTCCTGTGGAGAGCTGTGAGATTCTCTGAGAGCTACCTGACACTGAAAAGCAGAAACAAAGGAAGCATGGAGAGTGAATGGTCTGTAGAATCATACTCCCTGCTATTTATTTTTAACTTAGGAGAGTATACGATAAAAAAAAAAAAAAGGAATGTGTTAATAAGGGACCAGAGACTATGTTAAATATTTCCAAATTATGCAAGGAAAGTCTCAAAAAGCACAGCTGGGAAGTATCACCCACCAAACAAATTGCTTCATCAGTCTTGTGTATTTTATAAACTTTACCCAAAGCCTACTTGGCTGTCTCTAACATGGTCTGAAAACTATTTTTTTATTCCCCATTACTTTCAAAGGCTCCAATTAAGACTATGGCCCTGCTTCTTTGAAGTAATGTTATAGACAGAACAAAAGATGCTCACTCACAAAATCAATCCCAGAAACCACAGAAAATTATTATAAATCTTATCCAGAATTGAAGTATTATCCAGAATACTCTGGTTGAACAACAATAAATATTAGTTTATAATTAATGACCTTTGCATATGACTGTTAACAAAGGAGGGGGGGTGTTGAGCCAAGTATAGCATTCTGGAAAAAGTGTGCGCTGACTCATTAAAACAAAGGAAAGTGTTATTATCCTTTTTTACTACTTTTTTTTTTTTTAAGAGTCACATATTTACTATATAAATTACTTGAGGAAGAACCATGAGTCTTAGATGCATTGCCCAGCCTGATGGTAACTGTATACAGATTGGCTTTCTTCTGTTCTATGTCTTTCATGGAGGAGCCAGTATTTTGGATTACAAGGAGCAAGGTTTTTATACTTCTAAAATGTTATATGTTGGCTGTTTTAAAGGGAAACTTGTATTCTTATTTCTAAAGAAAGGAAAGAAGGGACAGAGAGAGAGTGAGAAAATGTCTCTTTACTTTCCCTTTAGCTGTAAAATTTATCATTTTAGAATCTCAGAAGCATAGCTGCCTTCTCACACAGTCTAACTCCCTTCCTTTCCATGTATAGCAAGTTTTTCAGTTTCTGCTCAGTCATTCAAAGCCATTTTTCTCTTCTGGGTACTTTCTTTCAAACTGCATTTCCTGTGACACACACAGAGGCGTGCACGCATGCGCGCGCACGCATACACAAAGGCCCAGTTATCTCAGCTTTTTTTCTGAGCTGCCTTATACAATTGAAGATAAAAATAAATGAACTTGATGAAGAGCTCATCAGAAGAGGTGGCGCCATGAGAATGTCTCAATGAGCTTCTCACATATAGAGAGAAGGTTGAGTGCCAGGACACGGTGTCATGGCTATTTCTTTAAATAGTGCTGCGGTCAAGTTTAGTGAAACGATTCCCTGTCTCGGGAAGCACGTTACACGCTCTGTTCCTGTGGTGAGTGCTGGCTGGAATGAGGATTGAACTCTAAGAGAAATATTAATATGGGTAAGCAGGCACTAGATCTTAGCACCATTTCCCTCTCAAGGAACACAAATATTTTTAAAGGGACAAGTAAATGGATTGCCTAGGCATAATTTTTTCCTTTGCCTTACAAATGAAACAACTAGGTTCTAGCTTCTCTTTATCTAATGAATGTTCTCAAAAATCAGATGATGTTGATTCCAGTTGCAAAGAGACACAACAAAGGCCCCTTGTTCTAGAAATGAGGTCATTTGGACAGTCTATCCATTAAGAAAAAGCCTATTTTGCTTTCAGAGGTCACCTATTGGGGCAGGAAATCCATCTTTCAGCCAGTGAACTAACATCTGGCCTAAGTCTTCTGGGCTGAAATGTCAATTTCCTGGTCTAAATGGAACACACATGAAAGGAAAAGAGATGAAAAATACAATTTTTTTCCTTTTTTTTTTTGCCATGCTGTGAGTCTTGCAGGGTCTTAGTTCCCTGACCAAGGACTGAACCCAGGGCCATGGCAGTTAAAGTGCCAAGTCCTAACCAGTAGACTACCAGGGACCTCCCCAAATTTTTCCCTCCAAAATTTACTCTTTAGTGATTAAGATGAAAAAAAATAAAAACAGTAAAATACTCGTGTGAAAATTTTATTTCTTTCTGTAATAACTACTGAAAGGTAAAATTAAGAGGCTGGGGATTAGTGATTGCAAAGGGACAAATCAGTCCTTCAATCCTACTTTCATAAATAAATCTACTTTAGAAAGACTAATTAGGATTCATGATGGCTCATCCCCAGCCGGCCCAGATCTGCTTTTGTACTATGAGGAGTGGAAGTAGGGGGAAAGTTTACTAACTAAATTAACAGGAAAAAAATTTAAAAAGAGAAAGTGGGACTTTCCTGGTGGCCCAGTGGTTAGGACTGCGCTTTCAATGCAGGAGGCATGGGTTCAATCCTTGGCGGGGGATCTATGATCCCCCTTGGCATTATAGTTCTCTTGGTGGGAACTATGATCGCACATGCTGCTTGGCCGTACAAAAAAAACCAAAAATCAGTATAAAAAAAAGAGAGAAACAAAGAATGTTTAATCAATATATAAAAACCAGTCTTTTAAAGCTGATTGAAAGTACCATAAGGGCTTCCCCGGTGCCTCAGTGGTAAAGAATCCACCTACAATGCAGGAGACATGGGTTCAGTCCCTGGGTTGGGAAGATCCCCTGGAGGAGGGCATGGCAACCTACTCCAGTATTCTTTCCTGGAGAATCCCATGGACTGAGAAGCCTGGTGGGCTACAGTCTATGGGGTCACAAAGAGTCAGACATGACTGAAGTGACTGGACATGCTGGCACTCAGAAGTGCCATAAAACATTTCGTGTGTGACTCTTCTAAATAAGTCACCCACATCTATGACACTTTTGGTATTCTTTGATAATATTCTGTAACTTCGACTAGTCTTTCTTCTATGTGTTCAAATTAGAGTGATTTTGGTCCTTCATTCATTTATTCATCAGGCAATAAATATTGATTGAGCTCCGGTTACATATGACATCATATTAGGTACTGAAAAAAGATAACCCTGGTTCTCAGGAGCATCTAATCAGGAGTGTAAAACCCTTATTTTGTTGAAATTAATTTGTTAAATTGTCTCATTTAATTTATAATTAATGGCAATATGGAGTCTAGAAGAGGGTGCAAATTGAGAAAACACAACTTTTCAAGTCATACTACTAATTTAAGGAAGAGGCTAACAGGATTAACCATGAGGACACTTAGCTCATGTTCCTACCTGATCCCACACTGCTTTCCAGCTTGATTTTCTGTTGTGATCCAATACAGAGTTATTCTGGAAGGCTCTTATCTACTTTGCCCCACATTCTGAATTTCCTATTTTATGCTTCTCCGTTTTGTTCAGTCTGTTCATTTTCCCTGAAATACTCCTGCTTTCTCCCTCCAGCTTTGTTGAGATATAATTGACTTATTGTGTAAGTTTAAGGTATACAACGTGTTCGTTTGTTACACTTATATATTGCAAAATGGTTACCACCACGCTGTTAGCTGACACCTTTATGACCAGTCATGTCAGATAATTACCATCTTTTTTGTGGTGAGAACTATAAGATCTCCTCTCTTAGCAACTTTTAAGCATATAATACAGTAGTATATTCCAGGTTTCTCTGCTGTGTGTAATACAGTACTATAAAACATTAATCACCATGCTGTGTATTGGATTCCGATAACTTATAACTGGAAGTTTGTACCCAACGGTCCATATCTTCCCAGTTCCTACACTCCGAGTCCCTGGGAACCACCATTCTACTCTCTGCTTCTATGAATTTGTCTCTCTTTGATTCCACATGTAAGTGGTATCATGGCTTCCTGGGTGGCTCAGTGGTAAGGAATTGCCTGCAATGCAGTAGTCACAGGAGGCACAGGTTTGATTCCTGAGTGGGAAAGATTCCCTGGAGGGAGGGCATGGTAAGCCACTCTAGTATTCTTGCCTGGAGAATCCCATGGATAGAGGAGCCTGGTGAGTTACAGTCCATGGAGTCACAAAGAGTCGGCTATGACTAAAGCGACTTAGCACAAACATGCACATAAGTGGTATCATTTGGTATTCATTTTTCTCTGACTTCTTTCACTTAGTAAGGCTCTCAAAGTTCATCCGTATTGTCACAAATGGTAGGATTTCCTTCTTTCTCATGGCTGAATAATATTGGATATATATATAAAACACACCTTCTTTATCCATTCATCTATTGAAAACTTGGTTATTTCCATATCTTGCTTATTGTGAATAATACTTCAAGGAACATGGGAGTGCAGATATTTCTTTGAGATTCTTTTTCATTCCCTTTGAATATATACCCAGAAGCAGAATTGCTGGATCATGTGGTAGTCCTATTTTTAACTTTTTTGAGGAAACTTCATACTGTTTTCCATAGTGACTGCACGATTTATATTCTCATCTACAGTTCACAAATGTTCCTTTTTCTCAGGTATCCTTATTTTCTGAAAGGGTATAGGTCATTGTGATGAGTAGCAAAGAATGAAATCCACTGGTGTAAACAAGACTGTAAAACCGAGAAAGACAGAACTTGGGGAATAGCGTTCAAGAGAACAACATGGGGACCTCCCCGGTAGTCGGTGACTAAGACTGGATGCTCCCAACGCAGGGGACCCAGGTTCAGTCTGGTCGGGGAACTCGATCCCATTGCTGCAACTAAGAGCTGGTGCAGTCAAGTAAGTAAATTAATAAAATTTTAAAAAAAGAGAGAGAACAAGATGGGGTCATGACATAATGTCTGAGTGAGAGTAGTCCCAGGGGTAGAGAATCATGATGGCATGATGTCAAGGGAGCTGAGGATTATAGGAAGGAGGGTGGGATCAATGTCTAACACGGTGGAAAAGTCAACAGCGAGCACATCAACTGAGCATTCATTCTGGGGGTCCCTGGTAACTCGACTTAGCCAGTGCCATTTCATCATAGTGGAAGGAGCAGAAACAAGATTGCAGAGGAGTGAGGAAACGGTGGGAGAAAACCGGGCGAAGAAAGATGATAGAAGGGATCCCAAGGTTTGAAGAAACGGTTTTAAGCATGTGAAATATTTGAGCAAATTTTTAAGGCAAGCAGAAAAAGAATAGTAAAGGAGAAGACATTGGACATTTAAGAGAAGGCAAAGTGAAGTGAAACTCACTCAGTCGTGTCTGACTCTTTTCAACCCAATGGACTGTACAGCCCATGGAATTCTCCAGGCCAGAATACTAGAGTGGGTAGCCTTTCCCTTTTCCAGGGGATCTTTCCAACCCAAAGATCAAACCCAGGTCTCCCACATTGCAGGCAGATTCTTTACGATCTGAGCCACAAGGGAAGCTCTTAAGAGAAGATAGTACTAGAATAAGATTCCAGAGGAGATGATGGTGACAATAATAATTTACATTCTTGAGAAATTATTGTTGGTAGGTTTCTCTCATACAGTGCTGAGCAGAGTACTCCTTTACTATTAATACACGTTTCCTACTTAGTAATACAATATACAATATGCAGGTCAGGAAGCAACAGTTAGACTGGACATGGAACAACAGACTGGTTCCAAACAGGAAAAGGAGTCTGTCAAGGCTGTATATTGTCACCCTGCTTATTTAACTTATATGCAGAGTACATACTGAGAAATGCTAGGCTGGAAGAAGCACAAGCTGGAATCAAGATTGCCAGGAGAAATATCAATAACCTCAGATATGCAGATGACACCACCCTAATGGCAGAAAGGGACGAGGAACTAAAAAGCCTCTTGATGAAAGTGAAAGAGGAGAGTGAAAAAGTTAGCTTAAAGCTCAACATTCAGAAAACGAAGATCATGGCATCTGGTCCCATCACTTCATGGGAAGTAGGTGGGGAAACAGTGGGAACAGTGTCAGATTTTTTTTTTTTTGGCTCCAAAATCACTGCAGATGGTGACTGCAGCCATGAAATTAAAAGACACTTACTCCTTAGAAGGAAAGTTATGACCAACCTAGGTAGCATATTAAAAAGCAGAGGCATTACTTTGCCAACAAAGGTCCCTCTAGTCAAGGCTATGGTCCGGTGGTCATGTATGGA
Source organism: Neotragus moschatus (assembly GCA_006410615.1). Classification (NCBI taxonomy): domain Eukaryota; kingdom Metazoa; phylum Chordata; class Mammalia; order Artiodactyla; family Bovidae; genus Neotragus; species Neotragus moschatus. The sequence continues at coordinate 2,385,000 of SJYA01001559.1, read as the reverse complement.
TGTGAGAGTTGGACTGTGAAGAAAGCTGAGCGCCAAAGAATGGATGCTTTTGAACTGTGGTGCTAGAGAAGACTCTTGAGAGTCCCCTGGACTGCAAGGAGATCCAACCAGTCCATTCTAAAGGAGTTCAGTCCTGGATGTTCTTTAGAAGGACTGATACTAAAGCTGAAACTCCAGTACTTTGGCCACCTCATGCAAAGAGTTGACTCACTGGAAAAGACTCTGATGCTGGGAGGGACTGGGGGCAGGAGGAGAAGGGGACCACAGAGCATGAGATGGCTGGATGGTGTCACCGACTTGACGGACATGAGTTTGAGTGAACTCCGGGAGTTGGTGATGGACATGGAGGCCTGGCATGGTGTGATTCATGGGGTCGCAAAGAGTCGGACACGAACTGAGCAACTGAACTGACCTGAATACAATGTAGTTGATCAGATATAAGCATTCTAAGAAAGAATCACATTCCAGTCACATTTTACCAATGCTAGACCCAGATTAACTTCAAGGAATTTTAGGATTTTCACAAATCCTCATTCATACATTTCAGATATTTCAATAAGTGTTTACTGAGTGTCTATCCTGTACTAAGGGCTTCACAGGTGGCTCAGTGGTAAAGAATCTGCCTGCCAAGCAAGAGATGCAGGTTAGATCCTGGGATCAGGAAGACCCCCTGGAGAAGGAAATGGCAATCCACTCCAGTATTCTTGCCTGGAAAATCCCATGGACACAGGAATCTGGCGGGCTACAGTCTACAGGGGCAGAGAGAGTCAGACATGACAGCAAGTAAACAACAAAATCTGTACTAAACATTGGGAAGTATGAAAAGTCACAGACTCAGACCTTGATGAACTTAGTCTACTGAAGGAAATGGACACAAATATTCTCAACGCAGTCAGACAAAAGCATCCATAGGCCATTTATGCACTGAGACACTGGATGGAGGGTAAGCTGGTTTCAGAGAACAACAGGAACAAAAAGCACAAAGACATACAATAACGTTATGTGTCAGAGAGACTTGAAGCTGTCTGTTTTAAAAAGTGCCAGTGAGGAAATGGCTAGATCCAAAGCTCAGAGAACAAGGTGGCCAGTCACACTGCACCTTGTCTGCTGTCAACTAAGGTTAGCCTTAAGGCTCTGGGAGAGGGCATCCTTTGTATTTTAATGCTTCCTGATTTCCTTTCGGGTCAGTGGTCTACATTTGGGGCTTCACTGGTGGGTCAGGGTAAAGAATCCACTTGCCAATGCAAGAGATGCAGCTTCCATCCCTGGGCTGGGAAGATCCCTTGAAGGAGGAAATGGCAACCTACTCCAGTATTCTTCCCTGGAAAATTCCATGGACAGAGGAGCCTGGCAGACTATAGTCCGTGGGGTGACAAAAGAGTCACACAAAACTTAACAATGAAGTAACAACAGCAACAATCTTCATTTTACTTGCCAAGTGCACCATGTACCACTGAGAGTCCATGGGCTTGATTGGCAATGCCACCACCTGCAGTAACAGAGTTCACAGAGGAAAAGCCATGGGCATGTCAAGGAGCGAGTAAAATTTGGAACACTTCACTCATGTGCAGGCCATACATGCCCAAAGGCATAATGATCCTTTCTTTTTCTTGCCAGTATTAGTATATGGGCCACCCCCTTGATATTTCCTAGCAGCAGCACCAGTCAGCTTCACACAGAGGGTCTCATCCTAAATCTCCCCACCAACTCTGTAATCTGAAGTGATTCACCATCTCCCTAGTTCTTGAGTCCTTAACTCTAAAATGAAGGGGGTAAAAAAAGATACTTGAGGTCTTTTCCATTTCTAACGTTCTGTATGACCATGAGTGAATGTTTTGGTATAGGGATTGCCTTAGGGAATAAGGAAGTAAAGAGAAGCTAAAAGTCTGGGGAGGAGGAAAATACCTTTCCTGCTTCGTGGAAGGAATTTATATAATGGGTGGGTCAAGCTGTCTGGAAGGCACCCCTTATAAGAAATGGTTGATGCGTGCATTCTTGATGAGAGCAGAGTGTGCCTCAATTCTGCATCTAGAAATCAAGCAGTATCTTCATGAAGGTGGCAATGGAATGTGACTGATATAAACAAAATTATGAGTGTAAATGGCTACAAGATTCAGAAATTTGGCAGGATGCATCAAAATCCCATAAAAACATTCAATCTTCTGATCCAGTATTTAGATTCCTGGGAATTTATCCTGGAAAATTGTCAGAAGGGAATGCGAATCTCTGTGCTCAGCTTATTGCTGCATTTTAAAAATAACATTTAAAATTTAGAAAGAAGCTTCACATTTCACAAGAGAAGAATGGTCAGATAAATAATGATTGAAGGAGTAATATTTGCTGATTAAAATATCAGCATAAAAAAATGTCAGTATAAAGAACACGTAACAGCATGAAAAAATACCCTCTGTATGAAACATTTAACTCTGGGAAATGAGTGCAGATGTACCAACATGAGATGAGACGCTATCAATATGTCAGTGTTTGCATTCCAGTAGAAGATAGAAGTACTAGATACTGAGTATCTACTAGATATTCAGTAAATATCTTTTGAGCAAATAAATAAACCAAATGAAATGAAAACTGGCAATGTATAAGGATGTCAGGATACTGAATTAAATTATCACTGAAAAATTTCCTGTTATTGTTTTTTAATTATGCTCAGAGTTAAAGTTAATGGAGTTACTCATTTATTAAGTGTTTATTGTGTATAGATTCAGCCCTAACACATTCTATAATGCTGTCTCTTCAATTCAGTTCAGTTCAGTTCAGTTCAGTCGCTCAGTCGTGTCCAACTCTTTGCGACCCCATGAATCGCAGCACGCCAGTCCTCCCTGTCCATCACCAACTCCTGGAGTTCACTCAGACTCATATCCATCGAGTCAGTGATTCCATCCAGCCATCTTACCCTCTGTCGTCCCCTTCTTCTCGTCAGCTCTTCGCATGAGGTGGCCAAAGTACTGGAGTTTCAGCTTTAGCATCATTCCCTCCAAAGAAATCCCAGGGTTGATCTCCTTCAGAATGGACTGGTTGGACCTTCCGAAACAAGCCTGCTATATTTTCACCTCCAGATTCAAGCCTTTATGAAACCAAGTTCAATGCCAGCCAGACTTGAATGAATGAATGAATGGGTACCTCAGTGAATGAGTGGAGAGACTGAAGCACCGCATACTGGTGCTTTAAACCACACAGTCTCTAGTGTGCTGTATGGTTAGGAATTCTCAGTACTCACTCAAAAATCCTAGACTTTGAGATTCTCCATGTAAATAACTTCAAGAACTGGAAAGACTGAGTTCCTGAAGCTGGGAGACAAAGAGTTCTTTTCAAAAACCTTGTCTCCTTCAATTACTTCTGATCATTCTTGAATGCCTCACTGTTGGACAATGGAACGTGCTGCAAAAACTTTACATGTTGTAGCTTTTCCAAAGAGCAGCAGGAATGCACTATGGCAAATTTTTAAGGAATGGAACCTGAAGGGACCCAGCATCCAAAAAAAAAAAAAAAAAAAAGCAAGCAGGAGCTGCTGGGAGTCACATTTTAAAAGGTTTTCTTGATATTTCCTCAAACCTCCTTAATAATAACAAGTATTCAGGAACCACCTCTTTTGATCCATCCATAGTGTTTAACTTTCCTGGTTTTGCAGGTTTGATTGTAAACATGGTGTCACAAATTAACAAGAGCTCTTTTTTGGACTGAATTTTATGACTGGCTCGTGCGTGCCCAGGTTCCACGGAACCTACTGGAATGGTTCATCTGATTCCAAAAGACATATTTAACCTTTTGTCAGCAACATAAGCAATTTCACCCTTGATTTTCCTTGGATACAGAGTCTGCCTTCTTTACTATTCATCTTGAGCTTTTCCACAGAGAAACACTGTTTTTGAAGTTGCTCTGTGCCCTTGCTATTTCTCCTGATTCCTTCCCTTCCAGCTGATTCAGAGTAAAGCACAGGCAGCCAGGTGCCATGTCTGATCACCGTTACACTCTTCAGGGCACAAATGACAAGTATTTTTAAGCACAGCAATCTCAGGGGTTCTACTTCAGTAGCTTGTGTGACATAAAAAGCCTCATTTTGATCATGCACACATACATAGACTCAAGATATACCCATCATTCTAGAAACCCTGACTGTGCCAGAGTTTGGCCATCTCAGTAAAGCAATAATAAATATTCCTTGCATCATCTCTACATAGAGTGGCTGGTTTCTCTCGAAAATACTTGTAACTCAGGAGGGAAAACCAGCAAAACATTTCATAAAACCATGGTGTTAAATGCCACTCTTTCCTGGTCTATAAAATAAAATGTCTAACTTTCAGTGTCTATGAGGAGAAAAACTGAGAGTTCAGATACACACGGTCCAGCATTTTCTGAGAGCTTTCTTCTCATCATAGACGCGTCCTGGGCAAGCCAATTAATCTGGGCACCATGCCTCCAAGTGGGTTGTGTGCTGTTCCATGTCACTAACAGCATGACATATCTATGCCCTGCACCCACTTAATTTGTCCCTGGCTGGAACACATGGACTTTTATTTGTGCTATTATCATCATATCCTGTCTAGACTGAAAACAGCTACAGAGCGGCTCCCTTCATAGTCACTGAATTAAAAATAAAGAGACCAGTCTGCCCCCTCCCATCACCTCTGCTGGGGATGCTGGTTGCTTTCCACTCAGTCTCTCCCACTGAAAAGGGGAGAAACAGAGGGAAGACCGTGGAAGCTGCTTCCAACTGGTAAAATGTAAACTAAGAGCAAAACTTGACATTAAATAGTAAACACAAGGATCTGACTCTAGTAGTAGTATATTTTAAGTAAATCCCTTGGAAAAATAATGAAAGTTTTAAATCAAGCTAGGCAGCAGTAATGTTCAGACTTTGGTTTGACTCTAGTTTGAAAACACTGATATGCCAGGAAGTCAGGGAACAGAAGGATGACTATTTTCCGAGCTATGAGTGGGGAAGAGTCTGAGGACCACAGAACAAGGATTCTCGAAGGCAGAGAGGTTCAGGGGTGTGGCCGGCTATTCTTATTCTGAGATTTTTGAGAGGTTAAGAAAGCTCCTACAACCAAAGTAAGAAAACCCTTTAAACTTAAAATATTTTGAGTTTATATAACACCGATTAATCACTGGGGTAACTTGCATCAGAAACAAACCAACCTAATCTGTCCATTTAAGGATTCATCAAAGGATCTAAGATGGTGGTTGAGCACAAAGACTTTGACTACTCAAGCTCAACCTTTAAGAAGTATTCTCTAAGCCTCACCTTCTTCAGTTATAAAATCAAGTTAATGAAAGAGTCTGTGATATAGTGTTGATGAGAAGAACAAATGAGATACATTGCAAAGAATGTGATGCTACGGGTGGCACATGGTCATGACCAATAAAATATATGATCTACTTTTATTATTATTATGTGGAAAAAGCAGTCAATACAATATCTGCTTGGCTTAAAGGAAACACTGAATAAATGAGAATACTGGTTATTAAAACTGTATTTCAATTCTGTTCAATACTAATGATAAATAGTAGCCCACAGAATCCCTTGAATATTTGCAGATCATTAGCTGCTTTTAGAAAACCATCTATACGCTTTTCCATTAGTAGACTTGGGGCTCAGAAGAGATTAAGTTCTTCTAATTTGACCTTCATTTCCCTCCTCTTGAGCTAAGGACACAATAGGCTTCCCTGGTGGCTCAGTGGTTAAAAAAAAAAATACACCTGCCAGTGCAGGAGATGTTGGTTTGACTCCTGGTTCAGTAAGATCCCCTGGAAAGGGAAATGGCTACCCACTCCAGTATTCTTACCAGGGAAATCCTATTGACATAGGACCCTGACAGGCTACAGTCCATGGGGTCACAAAAGAGTCAGACATGATTTAGGGACTAAACAAAGAAAACAACAGAATGATGTGGGGTGGAGAAGAGAGAAGGAAAATAGATGGCATTGATTTCTGAAAGTGGTTTGAGGGTCTAACAGGAAAGCATATGCCATTGATTAGAGGGAAATGACCACAAATGTCTGAGAAATAACCCCTAGATTCGGGCACAAAATAATACACTCAGCCGGCTCTGTAAATTCCTCATTGCCATATAAGTTGTTTTCCAGGCTGATCTAATAGGATATGATTAATAATTGGAAATTGTTTTCTTCTAAGAAGATGAATGATTGAGGGAAACCCATACAATTTAAAAGACCATTACTAAAACTGATCCAGTAAGTGCTTTCTGCTGTGTTTTGTATAAACAAAAGTATTCTAATTAGTGGGCGAGGTCCTCCTGGATGCCGAATGAATATATGTGGCTGTAGTCCTGACATCGTATGTGTTCACCACCGGCAGTGGGGCTGCCTCTACTCACCATATGGCTTATGAAATGAGAATTGTAAAAATGACGGCTGCTCGGGGACAGAACTTCCAAATCTGTGTTATTTATCCTCTGATTAGAATACCTTGTCAGCGCCGAGGACCGCTTGAGCTACTTCCCAGCCCTTTCCACTTCCTCTTTGGACCACTTCTGAGAAGCACAAGCTCATTTCTGGCATAAATTTAATGCAACCTGAATTGCTTATGAAAAGTTGGACAGGAAAACACGGAGCTTGTGCTAAAGGTAATTTTCAGACGAACAAGCTTTCCTTGTTCAAGTTGCCCAAAATTCAGAGCGATGCAAGGGGGAGGAGAGGATTGGCAAGTGGAGGGAAATAAAATCAGCAAAATAAGGCCTTTGATGATGAGTTAACACAATGTGTTCTAGCCAGTTGACACAATTACAGCTCCAGGTTCTTGGCCAGAAGGAGCAGGTAGTGATTTCTAATTCCACTGCCCACCCTATGCCGGGCATGTAGCTGCATGCACACAGTCACCGAGGCCCTTGTCAATTAAAAGCAACATTAAGATGACATCCCATCTGCTCCACAAATGTTGCTGAGCTGGTGCCACCTGTTGAGGGGGTGCGGGGACAGTAGAAGGATAAAGAGTCTCGACACAGGTTTGTGTATTTATATATACAGAGAGCCGCTTCATTCAGTGTTTTCCCTCGGCTTCCACTCTCTTCTTTGCCAGAAATCTTTTGAATAGTTTCACAGTGGAATTTTACACCCCAAAAGAGTGTTAGTTTTAAATACCAAGCCTGGAGAATCACAGGACATTGTGAAACATGGACCATACCTCAAATAGGAGGAAAAAAAAAAAATGAACAGGCTAAGTTATTCTTGAATCATCTTCCACATGCCTTCACCAACAAGCATGAAGAAAAATTGCAGCCAAGGGGTTTTAAATTAGGAATTAAAGATGGATTTTCTCAATCAGAGCAAATCTAAGACACTAGGATGACAATGGAGACGACTGAAGCTCTTTTCCAAAGATCTGGACAGTAGAAAGTGTATCAGAGCCGGTCTAGGTTCGATGCAGAAGGCTTGGGACTGATGGGCGGGGATGATCTGGAGGGATGGTGTGGGGAGGGAGGGGGAAGGGGGGGGTCCGGATTGGGAACTCAGGTACACTTATGGCTGATTTATGTCAATGTATGGCAAAATGAGTACAGTATTGTAAAGCAAAACAAACTAAAAAATAAAAATTTAAAATAAAAAAAAAGAAAGTGTATCAGAATCACAGGGGCATGTCAGCTTACGTGAGCTTCTATCCAGCTCTGCTCATGGAATTTCCCTGTGATATCTAAGTCCAGCTTTGGGGTTTGGCTAAAACGGTATCTCCTTTATCTGCCACTAATTCCCATGACCTTTTTCTTCTTTTGGTGGGGAGTGGGGAGGAAGAGTTCTGGTTATCATTCAAAGCGTGTCTCTTGGGACTTCCTTGCTGGTCTGGTGTCTAAGGTATCATGCTTCCTCTGCAGAAGGCATGAGTTTGATCCCTGATGGGGGGATAAGATCCAACATGCTGTGGTACAGCCAAAAAGCAGAAAACAAAACAACAACAACAAAAAAACAAGGTGTTTCACTCCTCAATCACTCCGCACCTCACTGGATCTCTGTCTACTGACACTTAGGCTGTCCTTCAAGACATCATCAAATGCCACTTCCTTCAGGAAGATTTTTTTTTTTTCAGTACCACCATCTCCCCTGAAAGAGCCTCCTTCTTCTCCTCTATGATCCCAGAGAAATACCCTACGAATCACACTCTCACAGCACCTAACACACTGCATTTCATTTTATTTTACTACTTTTTAAAGATTATCTTCTTAAAAAATTTGAAGTACAATTGATGTATATAATATTATACATCAGGTTAGTTTCAGGTGTACAACAGAGATCTTACAAATACATTATGAAATTATCCCCACAGCAATTTCAGTAAACAACACACTGCATTTTAGTTCTTAATTAGCTTCATTGTTTTTCATTGTGAGCTCTCTGAGGGCAGGGGCTCCATGTTTTGTTTTTATTTTTGTTTTCCTTTTTCTTTTTTGTTATTCTTAGTGCCTAGCACAGTGCCTGAAAAGAAGAGCTTCTCTGTGCAGAGTAAAACAAAGTCAAACAGAATCAACCCTGTGGAACACTCCCTATATGACAGGCACTGTTCTTAGCATGTTAATAATACAATTTATCTCCTGAAAGTGTGGATTTTTACTGCCTGAGCCACCAGGGAAGCCCAGGAATACTGGATTGGGTAGCCTATCCCTTCTCTGGGGGAATTTCCTGAACCAGGGATCCAAACAGGGTCTCCTGCATTGCAGGTGGATTCTTTACCAGCTGAGCTACCAGAGAAACCCTTTATCTCCTGAGATTTTCAGAGCTGACTTAGATAAGTCACATCCAAAGCCTGGTACAGAATAAATGGTGAATAAACTAGAAAATTTTATCTCATGAGTCAGTTAATTCTTAGAATATATTTTCTATGTAGTGCTACTACTATTTCTTCTCATTTTAAAGATGAAGAAATAGATATTTATAAGGGATGAGAAACTTGCCCCAAATCACTTACTCAGCTTAAGTGCCACAGTGGCCTTCTATTTTATTTTAATATCACCTTTCTAGTTTTTGACGAGGGAGTACTGCCTTTAATGTTACTTCTTCTTCTTCCAAGTCAGGTTTATGGAGGTATAATTTAAATACGGTAAAGTTCATACCTTTCACTTTGCTGCCCTTTGGGGTGTTACAGTCCTGTAACCACCATCACAATCAAAATAGGGAACAGTTACATCACCCCCAAGAGGCTTCCCATATGGTGCAGTGGTAGCAGAATCCCTCTGACAACGCAGGAGATGTAAGAGACATGGGTTCAATCCCTGGGTTGGAAGATCCCCTGGAGGAGGGCATGGCAATCTGTCCCAGTATTCTTGCCTAGAGAATCCCATGGACAGAGGGATCTAGCAGACTACAGTCCATGCGGTTGCTAAGAGTTAGGCAGGACTGAGCACAGCACAGCAGCAACACATCCTTCCCAAAGAATTCCCTCATGCCCTGCAGTCATCAACCCCTTCCCACACTCCTGGGGTCTGGGATACACTGATCTGATCTTTGACCTTTACAGTTTGACCTTTTTCAGACTGTCACATAAGTGGAATCATATAGCCTGTAGCCTGTTGAGGCCAGCTTCTTTCATTTAGCATTTGAATTTTGTAAAGCATTTGCGATTCATCATGTTACTGTGAATATCAGCAGGTTGTTCCTTTTTATTGCCAAGTGGTGTTCTATTGTATGGATATTGTATGGATATACCACAGTTCACTGGTTAACCAGTTGAATCATGCTTGGTTATTTCCCAGTTTTTGTTGATTATGAACAAAACCACTTACACATTCATGGACAGGGGTTGTGTGAACATAGATTTTCATTTTACTTTGGTGAATACCCAGGAGTGAGCTTGCTGTGCCATAGGGGTAAGTGTGTTTTTAATTGAATAAGAAATTACCAAAATGATTTTCAGTAGTGGCTGTACCATCTTGCAATCTGATAAGTAATGTGTGAGAGTTTCCTTTGCTCCACAGACTTGCCAGCATTTGGTATTGCTAATTATTTTTTCTTGGTTTATTTTCCAAAGTCATTCTAATACGTGTCTAGAGCTATCTCATTGTGGTTTTCATCTGCAATTCTCTAATGACTAGTTATGTTGAATACCTTTTCATGTGCTCTGTTCAATATCTTGCTCATTTAAAACATCGTGCTGTCATCCTATTACTGAATTTTAAGACATCTGAATATATATTCTGGATGTTGTTGTTTAGTTGCCAAGTCATGTCCAACTCTTCTCGACCCCATGGACTGCAGCATGCCAGGCCTCCCTGTCCCTCACCATCTCCCAGAGTTTGCCCAAGTTTATGTCCATTGAATTGGTGATGCCATCCAACCATCTCATCCTCTGTCACCGTCTTCTGCCTTCAGTCTTTCCCCGCATCAGGGTCTTTTCCAGTGAGTTGGCTCTTTGCATCAGCTGGCCAAAGTACTGGAGCTTCAGCATCAGATAAAGGTCCTTCATCCAAAATGTGCTTTGCAAATATTTTCTCAGTCTGTGGTTGCTTTTTTATGTGCTTATTTTCAAAAAGAATTTTTACATTTGATTAATTCCAACTTATTCATTTTTTTCTTTTCTGAGTCTCACTTTGTTGTTCTAAGAAAAGTCACAAAAATTTTCTCCAATGTTTTCATCCAGAAACTTTTCTAGGTTTAGATTTTTACATTTTGGTCTATGATCTATTTTAAATTAAACTTTACATAATATATATCTGTAGGTTTTTATTTTTATTTTTTGTCATTTATGGATTTCCAAGTGGTACAGTACCACTTATTAGAAAAACAGAGCAGAAATCTGAGTTCTAGTTTCTCTGATTCCAGAGGTCAAGCTTTTACCATGTAAATTCTTGTTCTGTGTGTGTGTGTGTGTGTGTGTGTGTGTGTGTGTGTGTGTGTACAGACATATTTTTTTCCCTTTGTTGGGGGTAGACTGTAGGATCTTAGTTCCCTGATTAAGGATCAAACTGACCTTGGCAGTCAAAGTACAGAATTGTGTCTCACTGGTCAACCAGGGCATTTTCTCTTTATGTGTATTTTTAATCTTCTGCTGGATCATACGCTCTTTGACAGAATTGTCTACATCTCGCCCCCGCCTCTCCGCCCCATAGCAGAAGGCTTTGAACATATTGTGCTTGCATGCTCAGTCATGTCTGACTGCTTGTGACCTACCAGGCTCCTCTGTCCATGAGATTTCCCAGACAAGAATCCTCGAGTGGGCTGCAATTCCTTCTGCAGGGGATCTTCCTGATCCAGGGATCAAATCCGAGCCTCCTGCATTACAGGTGGATTCTCTACCACTGAGCCACCATGGAAGCACTCCTTGAACACAGAATGTTCTCACTAATTACCCCTGGACTGATTCTTTATTTATTATTATAATTTTGGGGGGCGGGGCATACCCCAAGGCATGTAGGATCTTAGTTCTTCCACTAGGGGTTGAACTCATGTTCCCTGCATTGGAAAGACAGAGTGTTAACTACTAGATTGTCAGGGAAGTCCTGGACTGACTCTTTAAATGGAGGGTGGACTAACAATCATTCAAAACTGTCCAATCCTTGTTCTCCTCTGCCCAAGGAAGAAAGAGCATCCTCATACATGATGCTTGTGTGTTCAGAGCTCTGACCCACCCAGCAGGTATGTTGACCTCCATACCCTAAGCCATTTATCCAAGGATGGAGGAACCAGTCTTTTCTTCCTGTTAACATGGATTCCAGTCTACCAATGGTGTGCAGATGATTGCATTTCTTCTGACATCATTCCAGGCTGATATACAAGCTCTGGCTGTCCTGAGGAATGATCCTTTGCCAGTCCGTTCTGGCCAACAGGCAGGGCAAGTTCAGGAGCAATTTGGGGCCAGAACTAGTGGGCGGATATGGGTGGAGGCGGGAAATGTGCAACACTAGTAGAACTGAGATTAACTGCGATCTGGCGCCTGATCCTAGAGTAAATAAGCTAGTGTGGGCAGGCCCTCTGCATGACCTTTAGCTCCATGGACTTATAAGCCAAGGCCTTTCTGTCACTCATAGAGGGCAAGGCCAGTAAACCATTGCCTGGTCTTTGCCACTCAGGAGGCAAGACTCTTGCATAGTCCACCTAAGATTGTGCATTTTTATGCCATTTTCCTTTATAATTCTTATTCAAATATTCCACTTCTCTCTTTCCACATACAGCATAACGACAAACACCAAATCATGTCTTACGGGACCATACAGAGGAAGAGACTCTCACAGGCTGAAAAGCAACAATTGCATTTTCTATTTCTTTAAGAAAAAAAAAATTAGCTGCATCTTATAGCACACAGGATCATAGGCCTACAACCAGGGGGATCCCATGCTCCCTGCCGTGAAAGCACAGAATCTTCACCACTGAACCACCAGGGAAGTCTCATTTTCTAGATATGAGAAACTATGGAGCCAGAAAGCAGAAACTATCTTTAAAATCTCTCAAGCTTTTGGTAAAACACTTATATAACATAAGTGCTTTTTGCCTAGGGCCTATTACAGAGTAAGTTCTCAGACATGCCATATTGTTAGTCATTATCATGCAATTTTGCTTTTTTATTATTTTTAAAAACTATGTAAAATGCCATTATTATATTTTGCATAAGATGTAATGCATGTACACACACATGCATACGTGCATATGTGCACACACACGCACACACACAGATGAGACACTGGAGACAGAGGGAGAAATATAGAGAGATTTGGAGATTAGGAAATGAGAGGAAAGGATAGAACACTGTGGTTGGCTGCTGCACGTCTTGTTATCTCACGCTGAATTCCCAAGCCCTCAGGAATTCTGTCATGATCTCTACTTTCATATTATCACAGAGATTCTGGGATCAGAGCTCCTCTTTAGTACTCTGCACATGTGAACATTCAGAGTCAGCTGGGTTATTTCAGGGAAAATTAAATAAAATATATTTGTTGAATAAACATTAATGGAAAAGTCATCCAACCCTGAGCCGAGTGACCAATTAAACCGAATTCTATCAGCCAACTGATTTGCTTTCCATCAAAACAAAATAAAGTCAAGTTAAGTTGACTCAGAGGCTGAGCAGAAATTTTAATAATCTAATTAAAAAAAGCAGCTGCCCATTAACAACATGAGAGAGACGACAGGCCATTCTGGTAGAGCTGGATTCTTAGGACAAATCGTACACCCTCTTCTGGAGCCTGAGAATCAGCAGCAGGGGGTGGAAGCGAGTATGTGCAATAGGACGCATGAAAATATGAGGCCGCCGTGGAAGCTGGCTCATAAATATCTCTTCCAGGAGGACATCATTTTGTAGCGGATTTGACAGCTTGGTATACAGTAAGAGCTTTTAGGACGGGGCTCCCAGCTTCCTCTCTAGTTGCCTTTGAGGGCTGTGCTGAGAATGCGGCAAGTGGCCAGGTGGCCAGGGCACCCAAGGATAACTAAGAGGCTCTGTCACCACATATGCTTAAAAGCAACAAGGTCAGGTCATCTCACCCATATCTACCGAGCACACTGCACAGTGATTCGCTGAGGTACTGACCAAGTCCTGTGGCCTGGATGAAGCTTTTCCATTCCTTGGACCCAGCTGGTTTCTGCAGCTCAGTGGGCTAACTGCTTGTGATGCCGCTGAACAAACTCAGAGGAGCCCCACATGGCCTTCCTTTTTAGGCAGTGAAACAAAAGTAACAAGGCAGGGGTATGGTAGGTAATGCTCATTCAAAGGCTACTTTCAGTGGTGATGTCCATTATTTAGGCGCTGAAGAGAACCCAGCCTGAAGCATATTCCGTGTCCTCCCTTGGTACATTTGACCAGTGGCTCTTAAACTTTAATCTGCATTAGCACCTTCTGGAGGATTCCCAGAGTGTCAGATTCAGTAGGTCTGGGCTGGGCCTGAGAACCTGCATTTCTGACGAGTTCCCAGGTGGTCCTGATGTTGCAGGTTCAGAAACTACAATCTGCGAGCCACTGCATCTGCGTTTGCTTGGATAACATTTCCTACTTGTTGTCAACTTGACACACGTGGTAACCTTCAGAATCCAGTAACTACTGAATCATTCCATAGTAAAAGAAAAAGTAACAGTGAGGTCAACAGTGTTTCACTTTTATAGAGGTCAGGCTTTCAGTAACCTCAAGGGTTTGGAACATAGTTGCAAACTCAGTAGCAAGGTAAATAGGTTCTTAAATTGTTAAAATAGGTCTGTGGGAAAGTTATGGTACTCTGCAGAGGTGGGCAGTGTAGAGAACCTTTTAGGTCTGAGCACAAAATAAGCTTAATACATGTTTCAAGATGACAAAAGAATAGGAAGGCACAAGCATCAGGCTATATTATTTGTCAGGGCAAAATGTCCTATTTGACTTGGTGTTAGCCCCTGTGGTTACCACTGTATTACAAGCAAAACACAAGGGAATGGCTACCCACTCCAGTATTCTTGCCTTGAGAATCCCCTGGACAGAAGGGACTGGCAATATAGTCCATGGGGTTGCAAGAGTAGGACTTAGTGACTAACACTTTCACTTTCACTTAGCCCCTGTGGTCACCACTATATTACAAGCAAACATTAATTTTCCTAAAATATTAAGGTTCTTCTTATAGCAACTCCCTCCCACTGTTGCCTCCACATTAAATGAAGAAAATACAAAATGTCCTGTAAAGCAACTACACTTTTATAGAAAATAAATTTATAAAAAAAGAAAAAGAAAATATAAAACAGCCAACAAGGATACCCCCTAGATATGAGAGTGCAAAAGGACTTATAGCTCAGCTTGGGATACAGGATGATCAGTGATTGTCAACTGGAAGTGGTTCTGATGGGGCTGCTGGGTGATAAGTTCCACGGCCTCACCCTCAGGGGGAATGGAGGGAAGGAGAAGTAAACGTGCCCCTGGTTCAGCTCTGAGGGCACCTGCCTGTGTTCTCAGGTACAGGAAGGAGGCTGTGAAAATTGAGGCCTATTACTCTGTAAACCCAAAGAAGTGTTGTAAACGCTAAGGCAGAGAGACAGCCCTCCCGTGTAGACAAGATCAAAGACCCCATGGAGAGACCTAGAGGGGCTGAACTAACAGCTGCTTTTGAAAGGGCTGCAGAGTAGGAAGCAGAGCCCAGCACGAGCAACGGTGAAGTGGCAGCAGTGATGCTCCTTGACCATCAAGGAGTGACTTCCTAGAACCCAGCTAGAGGCTGGAACCTTGGCACCAGAGGCCAGTGATCCTGGTTGGTCTCCTCTAGACCCATCTCTGCCTTCTTTGTCATTTTCCTCCTGAGGGGAAAATCTATCAACCATCCCCTGAGTC
The DNA here is from genome assembly GCA_006410615.1 of Neotragus moschatus. Taxonomy (NCBI): domain Eukaryota; kingdom Metazoa; phylum Chordata; class Mammalia; order Artiodactyla; family Bovidae; genus Neotragus; species Neotragus moschatus. The sequence goes on along the minus strand of SJYA01001559.1, from coordinate 2,369,765 downwards.
CTGGTTTTCTGGCTTCCTTTGAGTTGAGTCTGATAGTGAACGTGTTAGTTGCTCAGTCATGTCCGACTCTTTGCAGCCCCATGGACTCAACTCACCAGGCGCCTCTGTCCACGGAACTGTCCAGGCAAGAATACTAGAGTGGGTAGTCATTCCCTTCTCCAGGGGATCTTCCCAACCCAGGGATCAAACNCCTTTGAGTTGAGTCTGATAGTGAACGTGTTAGTTGCTCAGTCATGTCCGACTCTTTGCAGCCCCATGGACTCAACTCACCAGGCGCCTCTGTCCACGGAACTGTCCAGGCAAGAATACTAGAGTGGGTAGTCATTCCCTTCTCCAGGGGATCTTCCCAACCCAGGGATCAAACCCAGGTCCCTCACAGTGCGGGCAGATTCCTTTCCATCTTAGCCACCAGGGAAACACAGTTTCCTGATAGGTATAGAGTAAAGGGACAAAGCAGGTGATTAAATAGTTAACCCCACTAGGGGATTATAAGTAGAAAAAATATAGGAGACCCTGTAAGTAAATGATTAGTCAAGAAAGCAGGTTTGCTTAACCACAAAACTAAGCAGATTCATTTAGCAACAAAACCGTGCAAGAGAAGCACAACACACGCCCCCAAACGATAAAACAATGGTGGCCTGAGTTGCACCTCCTGCCCAGTGAGCTCACTAAGTTAATGATCCCTAGGACATGCTCTCTGCACACAGAAAAACAATAATTTGTAGACCTACCTTGACCATGTAGGGACAAGAAAATTCCCCTGCTCAACCTAGAGCGGGAGTGGATGATGGAACCATGATGTCGACTCAAGAAAGACAAAGTTCTTCTCCCTCTCCCACCTTTCTTCTGATTATAAAACTATAGCCCAGTAAGTTCTCGCTTGCCCACTTGTAAACCTCACAAGCGTCCTATTCTAACAAATCACTTCTTATGTATCATTTTGCCTCTCGCTGAATTCTCGTCTGCACTGAGACCTAAAGGACTATGGTATCAGAGCTCTTCAGAGTCCCCCGAATGACACCCAAACTGCTTCAAGTCTATGGTAGAGGATGAGACAGGGAAAGGAGAGACAGGGAGGGTAGGGGATGCCTATCAGTGTCTACTAGTGGCTGACTCCTGGCAAGGTTTCAGCAGTTGCTACCTTCCTCTAAGCCCGGGACTCAGCAGAAGTGGGCCCATTTCCACTGTTATGGTTCTTGATTTAACAACTACTTTCCCTTCAGCCTTCCAGGTGGCACTGGCTTCCTGCAGTTGCTAGCATCTGGTGCTTTCACATCCCTTGTTCTTTCATCTTACCCACACCTCTGTGAAACAGCACTTCCTCCAGCTCTTGTCAAACCTTTTGAGTCAGGCTGCTATTTACTGCCTGGACCCCCTGGGATAGAGATGAAGGTCAAAGCTTCCCCGGGTTGAGTGTGAGCTTTGGTGAGCTCCTGACTGTAAACTCAAGAACAAATGGAATCATTAGCTTTACTGCAGGGAATCCTGCACTAGAAGGTAATGAAGGTAAAAGCAATTAGGGAAATTAGCCTCAGCTCAGTACTGTCAGTGGGAAAATGACTCTAAAACAATCGCCAAGATCATATAGGCAGGGGTTAAGCAGTTGAATACATCTGAATAACTGACTACTATAGACCATAGGACTTATTTTAAGAAAGTTTTCTAGAAGTTGTGAATCTTAAAAGAGCAGTGTGTCTTGAAAGAGCAATCATTTATTTATTGGCTACACTGTGTAGCTTGCGGTATTTTAATTCCCTGACCAGGGATCAAACTTGACCCACAGCAGTGAAAATATGGAGTCCTAACCCCTGGACCACCAGAGAATTCCCAATAATAAAATTATTGAAAAGACCTGAAACATAGCATGAGTACTGGCGGGCTTCCCGGGTGGCTCAGTGGTAAAGAATCCATCTGCCAAGGCAGGATATGCGGGTTCGATCTCTAGGTCGGGAAGATCCCCCAGAGGAGGAAATGGCAACCTGCTCCAGTATTCTTGCCTGGAAAACCCCTTGGACAGAGGAGCTTGGTGGGCTATAGTCCATGGGGTCACAAAGAGGCAGGTGCGACTTAGCTACAGAGCACACACGCATGCACATGGATACTGGTGGATTTAGGAAGGAGTAAAGTGGGATGCTATGTTCTATTTTTTAGAACATTTTTTTTTGAGATATAATTCATCCATTTAAAGTGAATAATTCATTGCATTTGAGCACATTTCTAGGGTTGTAAATAACTACAATAACTAAATACAATAACTACAGCCTAATTTTAGAACATTTTCATGCCCTTGAAAAGGAACTTTGTACCCATCAGTGGGCAATCCTCATTCACCCCCACCCACTGCCTTACCTCAAGCCCTAAGCACCGCTAATCCACTTTATGTCTCTATAAATATGCCAATTGAGAATATTTTATATAAATGGAATCATGCAATACATGGTGTTTTGTGACTGACTTCTTTCACTTAGCAAAATGTTTTTGAGAATCATCCTTTGGTACATGTCAGAATGTATATCAGTACTTTAATTCTTATTTCTAAATAATATTTTATTGTATGGATATATACATATTATGTGTTTGGTCATCAGTGAATGTACATTTGTGTTGTTTCCATTTAAAAAAAATAATGCTGCTCTGGACACTCATATACAAGTGTTTGTGTGTACACGTGTTTTCATTTCTCCTGGGTATACCCCTAAGAGTGATATTGTTGAGTGATATGGTAATTCTGTTTATCTTTGAGGAACTGCCAAACTGTTTTTCTCAAGCAGCTGTGCCATCTTAAATTCTTACCAGTAAGGAACAAGGGTTCCAACTTTTCTACAACTGCATCAACTTTTGTTATAATGTCTCCTTTTGTTTATAACCTTCCTAACAAGTGTGGCGTAGTATCTTAAAGTGGTTTTGATGTCTATTTCCTTAATGACAAATGCTGTTGAGCATCTCTTTGTGTGCTTACTGGTCATTTAGATATCTTCTCTGGAGAATGATTCATTCAAATTATTTGCCATTTATACACCAAGCTGTCTTTTGATTACTAAATTGCACGACTTCCTATTCAGGAGAAGGCAATGGCACCCCACTCCAGTACTCTTGCCTGGAAAATCCCATGGACAGAGGAGCCTGGTGGGCTGCAGTTCATGAGGTCGCTAAGAGTCAGACACGACTGAGTGACTTCACTTTCACTTTTCACTTTCATGCATTGGAGAAGGCCATGGCAACCCACTCCAGTGTTCTTGCCTGGAGAATCCCAGGGACGGGGGGAGCCTGGTGGGCTGCCATCTATGGGGTCGCACAGAGTCGGACACGACTGAAGCGACTTAGCAGCAGTTCATATTCTGGTTACAAGTCCCTTATCAGATATATAGTTTGCAAATAGTTTTTCTTATTCTTGGGTTGTCTCTTCACTTCCCTGATGTTATTTCTTGGACCACAAAAGTTTTTATTTTTAAAACTTATTTATTTTTTAATTGAAGGATAATTGCTTTATAGAATTTTGTTGTTTTCTGTCAAACATCAACATGAATCAGCATTGGTGTACATATAAGATCTGAGGTAGTCCAGTTTATACTTTCTTTGGCCACTTTGGCATCATACTCAATATCTAAGAAACTATTGCTTAATCTAAGGTCAAAAAGACTTATATCTATGTTTTTTCCTAAGAGTTTTATAGTTAAGCTCTTATATTTAGAATTATGAACTGTTTGAGTTAATTTTTGTGCAGAGTATGAGGAAAGAGTCCAACTTTATTCTTTTACATATGGATATTCAGTTGTTTCAGCACCATATATTGAAATTACTATTCTTTATCCCATTGAATTGTCTTGATATCCTCATTTAAAAAATCAATTTGCCATATGTGTTAGGGCTTATTTCTGGACTTTCAATTCTATTTCATTGATCTATATGTCTTTATTTATACCAGCACCACTGTTTTGATTAGTATAGCTTTGAAGTAAGTTTTGAGAGTGGGCATTGTGAGTCTTGCAAATTTCTTCTTTTTCTTTTCAGAATATTTGGGCTACTCTAGGTCTCCTCATAGGGACTGAGTTGAAAACGTAGCTCAATTTGGGGAGTGCTGCCACCTTATAAATATTAAGCGATCTGACCAATGAACATGAGGTGTTTTTCCATTTAATTATATCTTGAATTTCTTTCAACAATGTTTTGTGGTGTTTGGTGTATAAATCTTTCACTCTCATTATTAAATTTATACCTAAGTACNTATTTGGGCTACTCTAGGTCTCCTCATAGGGACTGAGTTGAAAACGTAGCTCAATTTGGGGAGTGCTGCCATCTTATAAATATTAAGGGATCTGACCAATGAACATGAGGTGTTTTTCCATTTAATTATATCTTGAATTTCTTTCAACAATGTTTAGTGGTGTTTGGTGTATAAATCTTTCACTCTTATTATTAAATTTATACCTAAGTATNGGGACTGAGTTGAAAACGTAGCTCAATTTGGGGAGTGCTGCCACCTTATAAATATTAAGCGATCTGACCAATGAACATGAGGTGTTTTTCCATTTAATTATATCTTGAATTTCTTTCAACAATGTTTTGTGGTGTTTGGTGTATAAATCTTTCACTCTCATTATTAAATTTATACCTAAGTACATACATGCAGGCTGAGTCACTCTCACGTCTGATTCTTTAGGACCCCATGGACTGTAGCCCACCAGGTTCCTCTGTCCATGGGACTTCCCAAGCAAGAATACTGGACCTGGTTGCCATTTTCCTCCTCCAGGGGATCTTCCTAACCCAGGGATTGAACTTGCCTTCCCTGCATACTGGGCATTGGCAGGTAAATTCTTCACTACTGAGCCACCTGGGAAGCCTGATACCTAAGTATTTTAGTCTATTTGATGCTATGATATTAATGACATTTTCTTAATTTCATTTTCAAAAATTTATTGTTAATGTACAGAATTATACTGATCTTATATTCTGGAATCTTGCTAAACTCATTTATTATTTAATAGTTTTTTTGTAGATTTCATAAGATTTTCTATGTACAAAATCATGTGATCTGTAAATATAGGTAGTTTTACTTTTTTCTTTATGATGTGAAAAGCTTTTATTTCATTTTCTTGCATAATTACCCTGACTGGAACCTTCAGTCAAATGTTAAATAGAAGTGGACATCCTTATTCTGTTTCTAAGGAGAAATGCATTTATTCTTTCTCTATTAGATATGATGAATTTTTTGGTTGATGCCTCATATCAGGCATAGGAAGTTCACTTCTATTCTTAGAATGTTGAGAAAAAATTATTTTAATCATGAAATGGTGCTAAATTTTGTTAAATGTGTTTTCTGTGTCTACTGATGAGATGATTACATGGTTGTGCCCCTTATTCTATTAGTATGATACATTATATTAATTGACTTTGGATCATAAGCCAATCCTGCATTCCTGAGATAAATCCCATTTGATCAGGGTATAGAAACTTTCTAATACATTGCCGAATTCAGTTTGCTAGTATTTTGCTCAGGATTTTTGTGTCTATACATTTAAGATGTTAATATAAGGGATATTGGTCTGTGGGTTTGTTTTCTTGCAATATCTTTCCTGGTCTTCCTAGCCAGGTAATACTCGCCTTATTGAATGAATTTAGATTGAATTTGCAAGTGTTCATCTTCTATTTTTTGAAAAAAAGTCTGTGAAGGATTCATGTTAATTATTTTTGGATGATTCGTAGAATTCACTGGTGAAGCCATCTGGGTTTGCGTTTCTTTGGTTGAAGTTTTAATATTACTCTTTTAATATCTTTACCAGTTATAAGCCTATTCAGACTTTCTGTTTATTCTTGAGTCAGTTTTGGTAACTTGTATATTCCTAGGAATTTGTGTTTCATTTAAGTTATCTGATTGTTTGATGCACAGTTGTTCACAGTATTCTTTTATAATCATTTTTATTTCTGCTACCTAGGTTAGTGGCAATATCTCTTCTCTTATTTCTAATTTTAATTATTTCAGTCTTTTCTCTGTGAATAGGCTAGCTAAAAGTTTATCAGTTCTGTTGATTTTATCAAAGAACCAACTTTTAGTTTCATTGATTTTCTCTAGCATTTTTCAAAGTCCATTTCATTGATCTCTGCTCTAGTCTTTAAATTTCATCCCTCTGACTTCTCTTTCTTTTTATTCTTCTTCTCTCCCTCACCCCTTCTCCTTCTCCCTCTCCCTTCTTCATCTTCTTTGCCTTATTCCTCTTCTTCTTTTTCCTTCTTTTTGTTACATAAATTAATCCAATTATCATGGTCAGCAATGTTTCAAGTGGTAGAGGTTCTACTGGTTTTTAAATTTCTGCAGTCTTCTGATGATGAATTTTACTGTGATGGAAGAAGTGGTGTGTAGGTCCAGGCATGACCTCCTCCTGTTTTCATGTAGAAATTAGAATGCCAAATCCTCACAGCTCATCTCTTTATCTTGGTTTTGTCACAGAAGTGAGAAAATAAAAACATGACATCAAACAGCCACATTAGCTCAGAATGCTGCTGATTTCAGTGTTTGTCTCCAGTTTCCCAAGGGAGGAAACCATGATGGATCCTGTATTTACTGACAATTTTGTCCTTCTTGGTGCATTGAGATATGTTGCTGCAAACTAGGTCTGAGCCCAGAGAACTTTAGTTCTTTTTTTAACATAGACATTTTACAGCTATACATTGCCCTCTAAGCACTGCTTTAGCTGCATCCCATAAGTTTTGGTACATTGTATTCTTCTTTTACTTCATCTCAAAACATTTTCTAATTTTCCTTGCAATTTCTTCTTTGATGCATTGGTATTTGGAAGTGTGTTATTTAATTTTCCTTTATTTATAAATTTACCAAACTTTCTTCACTAATTTATTCCCATCATGGCCAGAAAACATATTTTGTATGATTTCAATCTTTTTATACTGAGTCTGATTTTATGGATTAGCATATGACCCATTATAGAGAATATTTCACTTGTGCTGAGATAAATGTGGCTGTTGGATGTCATGTTTTTATTTTTTAATCAAGTGTAGAGTACAGAGGTGCCTGGAATCAAACACATCTTTACCTTGTGTTCTTAGTCACACAGTCATGTCTGACTCTTTGTGACCCCATGGACTGTAGTCTGCCATGCTTCTCTGTGCATCGACCAGGGTTAAATTGGGAGAAGAAGAGTAATTTTAATCATGTTATTAGATACATAGATAAGTATAGATATATAGATACACATAGGTATAGGCTATTTTTTGCAGCATGGGGACATATCACATGACTTTGAGAATAAGGCTGTATGAAGTAATAATACAGTGGGTCCAAGACTCCCTACTCTGACTTTATGACACATGTGTGCATGGGTGACAAGCTGCTTCAGTCATATGCGACTCTTCGCAACTCTACGGACTGTAGCCCACCAGGCTCCTCTGTTCAAGGAAATTCTCCAGGCAAGAATACTGGAGTGGGTTGCTATGCCTTCCTCCAGGGGATCTTCCTGACCCAGGGATCAAACCCACATCTCTTACATTGCCTACATTGGCAGGCAATTCTTCACCACTAGCACCAGTCACATATTTCAAGGAAAATCTTAGAAAATTAGAAGACTGCATTCTATGATTCCAGAGGTCCCTTCTAGTATTAAAATGGTAGGTAAACTATTGATACTTAACTTCTCTAACTCTGACTCTGATCATCATTATTAACCAAGAACATAAGAAACTATCTGAAGGTTCTTGTGAAAATTAAATGATGACATTTTAAAATAAGAAAGAACATGGAAATGACTTACCATAGTGTTTGGTATGTAATAAGCATATTAGTTGTTTTTTAGATATGGAGGTTATTTAGATACAGAATGTTAGATTTTAGATGTAGAATTGATGTTACCACCAATAAAGAAGGGTTTATCATTAATTTTTCTTCCCCCAAGTAGACGATACAGGGAATCTTTGGCAGTGCTTTAAGGTTTTTAAAACTCTAGCCTGATCTTGTTTCCTTGCTCTCAGTGAAGAGAACAGAATATTTTATTTCTGGCAGAAGCAAAGAAGTTTTTTTTTTTAAACCAAATCCTTGAAATGTATTCTAGTTACCTAATAATGTTAGACCAGTTGGTGAGGATGTTATAAAGGAAATAAGCATCTGATGGACACAGGAAGGTTAGACTAGACAACCTCTTATATCCTTCCAACCTTGAGTCTGCTGAGTTAGACAATAGAGGTTATGAAATCATCTTGTGACTCTGATCATACTAATGAAAAGGACACATTAGTCAATTTATTTCTTGGAACTATATTAAGGTTTTTAGTCTTCCATATTTAGTTTCCTAAATCATTTCTGACAGTATGTTATGGTAATGTGGTCATAGGAAAGAGTTAATTCATTTCTGCCCCAAAGCAATTTACTACCTCTCAAGTATAGAATAAGAACTACAATGTGTTGCTTAACCAATATCCATGCATCAGTGGAAACTTAAAAGTTTCCTAGGAACTTAAAAGTTTCATTTCCTCCTCAGCATCTTGACTACATTCCCTGATTCTAGAAATCTTCATTCACATGTGAGGAAGGACTGGATAGGCACCCTGTAAATTTACTCTGATTTAAGAGTTGAGAATTTGTAACTAAAGATAACACCCTGAAGTAATGTTTTGCTTCTTGTGCCCCCTCCAATTTAGTTTGACCTTTCACTCCAAAGGTTTCTTAAATGTACATACTTCTCAGGGGAAAAACCTTGAGAACTTCTTAAAGGACTCAAATGATATCAGGATGCATAAATCTTATAGCACTAATAAACGCTGAAAAGTAAGTATCTAAAGTCTAAATTATGAAAAAGAAATCTTTACAATGTCATATTTACCCATAAAATATTATGTTTCCTGGGATTGGTTATAGTTTAAAATTCACAGAGTTTCATAAAACCATTCTCTAAAACAAGGGTCCCCAACCCTGGGGCTATGGACTGGAACCTGACCACAGAGCAGGAGGTGAGCAGCGGGCTAGCAAGTGAAGTTTCACTGCCTAGGATAGAGGGAGTGCTCAATGGTTATTTGTTGTATTCTTTGAATGAATGCTCTCCTTTAACACATAAACAATTATCTATAGTTGCAAAGTATTTTAAATGCTTGCAGAATGCCTTGCATGCTTTATTTATGAGTTACTTAACAATATTTCCGCTCAAGAAAAACTATGATTATCTGTTGGCTTTCTGATAGGAAATTTATAGACTTATTGAAAGTGTTGTTGCTGTTTAGTGGCTAAGTCATGTCTGACTCTTGCAACCCCATGGACTGTTGCCTGCAAGGCTCCTCTGTCCATGGGATTTTAAAGGCAAGAATACTGGAGTAGGTTGCTATTTCCTTCTCCAGGGGATCTTCCCCAGCCAGGGATCAAACTTTAGTCTCCTGCATTGCAGGCAAATTCTTTACCTCAGAGCCACCAGGGAAGCCCCCTATTGAAAGTGGGAAGTTGCCAAATAAGGAGTTATGGTAAAATGTTTTCCAAGTCAACAATTCAGTGTATTATCTTTCTGTGAATGCTATTTCCCTTAAAGGCTTCCCAGATAGCTCAGAGGTAAAGAATCTGCCTGCCAGTGCAGGAGACGCAGGTTTGATCCCTGGGTTGGGAAGATCTGCAGAAGGAAATGGCAACTGACTGCAATCTTCTTGCTTGGGAAATTCCATGGATAGAGGAGCCTGCTGCTGCTGCTGCTGCTACTAAGTCACTGCAGTCGTGTCTGACTCTGTGAGATCCCATAGACGGCAGCACACCAGGCTCCCCTGTCCCTGGGATTCTCCAGGCAAGAACACTGGAGTGGGTTGCCATTTTCTTCTCCAATGCATGAAAGTGAAAAGTGAAAGTGAAGTTGCTCAGTCGTGTTTGACTCTTCGTGACCCCATGGGCTGCAGCCTACCAGGCTCCTCCATCCATGGGATTTTCCAGGCAAGAATACTGGAGTGGGGTGCCATCGCCTTCTCCAAGAGGAGCCTGGCAGGATGCAATCCATGAGGTTGTAAAGAGTCAGGCATCACTTAGAGACTGAGCATGCAGGCATTTCCCTCAAAATCTGCTTAAGTTCTAGCCATACACTAATTTTTGCCAAAGGTAGTGCTGATGTATTACATTGATGTTTCAATAGGGTTACCAGATAAAACACAAAGAACTGCAAAATAATTCGTACAAAAATACCAAATATTGCAGAGTGTACATATATGTGAAATCTGTCTGTCTCTAGCTCAAATTTAACTGGATATCCTGTATTTTTTTTCTCCTAAATTCGACAACCCTAGCTTCAAAGTAAATATTGCTCTCATTTTAAAGCATTGTCACAATCGAATAAAACTTGTTTAATAAATAAACCCTTAACTGACTGTCTTCAAACACGATGTCTTTAATCTAAGCTATTTTATCATCATCTCTTCTAAGGAAAACAAACAAACTAAGGAAGAAGACAGCTTTCCTAGTGATGGCAGTGGTGTGATTCTCCACGGGGCCTCTTCTTTGTAGTTCCCTGAAGTCAGCAGTGGCTCCCTGGGGCAGTGTTGCACCCGGGCCCAGAATCCTACCCTCCGTGAATGAATGAGTCCTATTTCACATTACAGGCCCTTATCAGTATTCTTTTCCAGAAATTTCTTCCCTCTTCTGGAAGAGCAGCCCTGGAACATGGAAATGGTAGATTTCAGCAACAAAGAAATTCTCTTCCTCAAGACCTTTCTTCCCTGAGGTTGACCTCACACAGAGGTTAACCCTTCACAACTGCACATCTTTGACTCTTGACCTTTGACTTCACAAGTATAAAAATATGTGCCTTCAAAGTTTTGCAAAAAATCCTTTAAACAAGAGGCAAAGTCAGAGCCACCGTGTATGCCTCCTCTTCTCAGCACGTCTTTCGCTTGCCCTTGCCTCCTTCCTACAAACTGCCTCCTTCCTACAAACTGCCACCGAATAAGCGTTGCACACCGAGTACACAGAATTCTGGGCGCTCGTGCCCTGGGGGATGACGAGCTCCTGATGTGCTGCATTTAGAGCTCCACAGAGCAGTATCCTTCTCTGGCTTTGGGGTGCTGTGGGATCTTAGTTCCTCCACCAGGGAGCGAACCTGGGCCCTCGGTGGTGAAAGTGTGGAGCCCCACGCTCTGGATTGCCACAGAATTCCTGACAGGGCAGCATTCTAAGTTAATCGTCCTTGAGTCTGCAATTCAAGCTTCCTGAGGTTCAGTCTTCTCGTCTATGAAATGGAGCTATAAATACCAGGTAGACCCTAGGGTTACATGAAATATCGGGCCAAAGAACATAGCAAATGCTAAGCGAATGTCACTATGATTCATATGAAATGCATTTAAGAACATGCGAATAAGGTTGCCCTGGTGGTCCAGTGGTTAGCACGGTGTGCTTCCACTGAAGGGGTAAGGGTTCCATTTGTAATCAGGGAACTAAGATCCCATATGCTACATGCTGTGACTAAAAAATTAAAAGAAAATTAAGACTATGCAAATATCCATAGAAAAAGTAAGACTATGCAAATATCCATAGAAATTGCCTTTTTAACAAGCAGTACTCTCTACTGTAACAAGAATCTTCAACGGGTGTTAATGGCAGCTAGAAATGGCTTAATAAAGTCTGTGCATGTGAGTGGTACTAGAATAATGTGCTATGCTCAGTCGCTCAGTCATGTCTGACTCTTTGTGACCCCATGAAGTGTAGCCCCACCAGGCTCTCTGTCCTTGGGATTCTCCAGGCAGGAACACTGGAGTGGGTTGCCATTTCCAACGCCAGGGGATCTTTCTGACCCAGGGATCATCGAGCCTGAGTCTCCCGTGCTCCCTGCATTTGCAAGCGGATTCTTTACCACTTTACCACCTGGGACGCTCACGAGAAAAACACGGAATTTTCAATTTCACTCTTTGGAAGAACGCTAAGCAGTTGGCATCCCGACACGGACAGGGAGATGACCGAGCACCGTAGCGCGTCCTTGTCTCCACTGCACTAGTGTGGAGGACTGAGCACAGCCTTCTGAAGGCCAGACACAGCCAGTCTCACTGAGGGGCAGGCAGTACAGCAGCTGGCCCGACCGGCAGGTGAAGCAGCCCTGTCATCACGCAGCGCTCACCCGGGCGGGGTCCGAGGCAGAAAGGCATGCTGGGAACATCTCCATAGTCTTCCTCAGGCACCTGCGCTTCTTGAAATGAGGGGAGAGTGCCCTTCGGCCCGCCTCCACCGCGGTGCAGACCATCGGCTTAATCTGAGTGAACCACAGGCCACTGAGGAAATGTCTCTCTGTCGTATGGGGTGGCTGCCCTGTACATCAGTCCTTGAAAAGGTGAAAAGTTCTTTTTCAGAATACTAGCTCTTGCAGTTTTTCTCCATTTCTCTCTCTCCTCAAGGGAGAAGAAGCTGAGTTAAGAAGAGAAATGAGAATCTGGACCCTGCTCACCCAAAGAATAATGGATCTATTCTGCTCAAAAAATGCCTTGATTGTTGATGTGTTTACTTCAGCTCCTTTTCTGAAATTTGGGGACAAAGCAAAATTGGGAGTAAGGAGAGATGGTGTGTGTGTGTGTGTGTGTGTGTGTGTGTGTATGCGTGTGTGTATGCAAACAGAGAGCGCCTTTCTCTAAGGGTTCAAGATAGCCCCCTGTAATGAGCCTGCCCAGCCCACTAAGGTATCAAAACTCATTATTTTCCCCAAAGCTACATTTAAACCACCTTTAAAATGGGACATCTAGGACTCATATAGTTCATATCCTGAACCTTTGTTTGCTTATCTGTAAAGTGAAGACATTGGATTACACACAACCTCAGGGCCTTCCAGATCCAAAATGTTCTCTTGTTATGTTACTGAAACGGAAGTAGTAGATCCGGACTTATCCACAAGCAAAGCAAAGTCCCGGACTGGTGGTAAAGAACCTGCCTGACACTGCTGGAGACGTAAGATATGTGGGTTCGATCCCTGGGTGGGGAAGATTCCCTGGAGGAGAACATGGCAACCCACTCCAGTAACCTAGCTTGGAGAATCCCATGGACAGGGGAGGCTGGTGGGCTGCAGTCCATAGGGTTGCAAAGAGTTGACACAACTGAAGCGACTTAGCACAGCACAAAGAATACTCAGCACCTTGTGTATGTAAATGTCCTCTTAACCCAATGGACTTGCTAGGCATTTGTGACATTTTCCGTGCCTGTTTCAAAGGAGAGAATCAAATTCTATGCATTTTAGTAAAGTAGCCATGGCAGTGGGTTTTAACTCTCATTCTTTGGAAAAGGTAAATATCAATATGTGGCACAGAGAGCTGAGGCTAGAGAACCCTACTGTGGTGCTGAACCACTTTAGAAAGAAATCTGGTGCTTTTCCACCCTATAAGATAGAAGGGCAGTGGAAATTTTCAAGCCATTTTTCTGCTCCACGCTCTTTCTCCATGGTGAATGAAGGCTTGGGATTTGATCAGATAAGCTGAGATTCACAGCTCTGCACTGCTATTTATGAAGTATTATTTAAAACATGAGACATTAGCAGTTTCATGCTGCGTGCAGACCTTTCTGTGAAACAACAACAATAAAAGTAATAGCAGCCACCACATATCAAGTAGTTATGTTCTAGACTGGGTTCTAGGCAAACGTCTTACCAAAAGTTCAGTTTATTTCAGTCTCTCAGTCATGTCTGACTCTTTGCAACCCCATGGACTACAGCACTCCAGGCCTCCCTGTCCATCACCTACTCCAGGAGCTTACTCAAACTCATGTCCATTGAGTCGGTGATGCCATCCAACCATCTCATCCTCTGTCGTCCCCTTCTCCTGCCTTCAATCTTTCCCAGCATCAGGGTCTTTTCAAATAAGTCAGTTTTTCACATCAGGTGGAGTTGGGTGATTTGTCCAAAGTCTTATCTAATAGCAGAAGGACCAAGGATTTGTACAGTTCTGACCTTAAAGTCCATGTCTCAACCATTCCTGGCTTCTGCCACTGGTCTCCATTTAATTGCCAGCCCTGTGACTGTTTCCTGGCTGTGTAGTCTCATTTGCATTTTTGTCTGCCTTCTCTCATGGCCACAACACATCTGCAAAGGAATTCATGGCCATGGAACTAGATTTCTCTCTGCAAAATCTAAGCAAGCCACTCCAGAAACATGGGCATGCCCAGTGCCACGTGAGCATCCTTTGATGGGGCCAGTCAGTTGTGGCAGACAACTGTGTTCAGAGAGTCCCCTTGGTCTTCTGAGAACCATGACAAGGGCCCACCTGCCATTCACAAAATTTCCTGTGAAACATTCAGCCCCAAATTAGGCCAATGATTCCTCAGGTTTTTCTTGCCCGCTGATGAATCTTAATGCTCTTTGCATGTATAAGAAGAGCAAATACTTCCTAAGTTCTGACAAAGGAATAGGACCTTTCCTTTTCTTCTTCCCAGGAAAACTGGTGTGGTTGAGTCAAGGGTAAGGGCCATGTGAAAGCCCAGTTCTAAAGCATAGTGTTTTCTGACCCATGGGACTTCTCTAGCTGATGTCTCGCCCAGGATTCTAATTCACTTTGCCTCTTGGACAAGCTACAGGTGCATGCAGATTATAGAAAATTTGGAGCCTGGGACTTTCCTGGCTGTCCAATGGCTAAGACTCTGAGCTCCCAATACAGGGAGCCTAGGTTTGATCCCTGGTCAGAGAACTAGATCCCTCACGTTGCAACTAAGATAAAAGATTCTGTGTGCTGCAACCAAGACCTAGGGCACCAAATAAGTAAATTAATTAATTTTTTTTTAAAAAGAGAAAATTTAGAGACTAGCACCAGTGGCATTGGCCTTCCCTGGTGCTCAGTGGTAAAGAATCTGCCTGCCAAAGCAAGAGACGTGGGTTTGATCCCTGTTTGGGAAGATCCCCTAGTGAAGGAAATGGCAACCTACTCCAGGATTCTTGTCTGGGAAGTCTCATGATCCATGGGGTCACAAAGGGTTGGACATGACTTAGTGACTAAACAAGAACAACCACATCAGTGGCATAAATGAGGTTTCTCAAACTCCCCTCCCTCTCCAGGATTCGGTGGCTTGGGGGCTCCAGCATCACCATCTGGGAGGGAGTAGCTGCGGAGAAGGGCAGGGGTGCCAGGCAGGGAGAATGGACCCACTCACAGCGTTGCCCAGGGTCCAGACAGAGCTAATGGTTCCCTGAAACCTTTGCAAGACAATCCCTACACTTCCATTCTGAAAGGAAAAGAAGCAAACAGTTCAAGGACATGTCCTCCAACATGGCATTTGTCTGAACAGAATTGTAATCCCCATCAGGGATGTTTCTTAGGCTGTTGAGTCCTTGCTATGGGCAAGGAAGCATGCCTAGGAGACAAAGCGATTTCTCTGCTTCCCGCTAGTCCAGGAGCAATCCGGTTCTGAGCACCTCTGAAGGGTCATTGCCAGCACTACTGACCACCTATAGGGTTTGAATCATCTCATGTTTGTGAGATGCTCTGTGGCCACTCTGTGTGTACCCACATCCAGGTTCAGGGAGCCCTTCCAGACTGTCAGATTGTGGTAGATGTGATCTCCCACTCTGGGGTCCTATTGATTTCAGTGGACTGTTTACAGCCTGGCATAGAGCCTATGATTGATGAAATTCACATATCATTTCCCTTTGTCGCTGTGCCCTGATGTGAAATTCTGGGAGAGAGAAGCAAGTTGCCCAAATTCATCTCTGGGCTTCAGAGTCACATCCTTAGTGACTGAGCTCCCGTGAGACTCAGCGTTTGAGTGGAATGTCATTCCCAGCTCTCTTCCAGGTATGGAGACTTCCACAAGCTATGCTTGAGTCACACAGCCCACAGGCCAGTGTACTCAGATGTGATGGAAAGCTGAGTGTTGCTAATATCTGTAATGATATCCATACACCAAAGAAAATCCAGTTTCTGTGGAAGGCTCTATTAGTCCATATCCTAGCATGATGCAGGGTTGGGATCTGCAGAAGATAGATTATACCTTCTGCCCATGGTGGGTGAAAGGCAAGCTTAGGACTCAGAAAAGAGCGGTTTAAAAACCTTTCAAAAAATGAATTAGATAACCATTCAAATTGGATGGCTTAGTTATATAGCTCCCAGAGGCAGGAAATAAGACTCTCTCTTCCAGCTGTATTCTACGAAAAGATCATCACAGAAGACAGTTCTGACTACCTTTTAATCTCAAGTAATACTTAAAGATACTTCATTAAAGGTACGTCCTGTTCCCTATTCAGAGTTTTTTTTGTTTTGTTTTTCCTTTTTGCCTGATCTTGTTAGCAGTGTTAAAGATACAAGGTACTGTTTTTCAGGAAGAATTTAACTAAAT
Organism: Neotragus moschatus; assembly: GCA_006410615.1. NCBI lineage: Eukaryota > Metazoa > Chordata > Mammalia > Artiodactyla > Bovidae > Neotragus > Neotragus moschatus. The sequence goes on along the minus strand of SJYA01001559.1, from coordinate 2,353,507 downwards.
TATTTTAAATATTAGTATCTATTTTTCTTGGTTCTAAACTTCTCTCCTTTGTCATGTCTGGATTTTTCAGTCCTGAGTCTGAATTTTATACTGAGTCTTCAAATGTTTCCAGGAGACCAGCAACAACAAAGATAACAATCACAATATGTATCTTATGCCCCAAGCTGTGTCTTTCTTAATCTTAGCCCTTATTTTTGGCTTTTATTTGATTTCAAAGAGCATTTCAGTACCTAATAGATCAATCACATCTTGCCTCTCCCCTCCGATCTCTGTCGATTTTCTCTTAGCTTTGCTTAGCATTCGTGGAGAAAGCTGTCAGTCTCATCAGATGAGTGCATGGACTGAGGATGGACAAAGAAGAACAAAAGAGTCTCTTGATGAACGTGAAAGAGGAGAGTGAAAAAGTTGGCTTAAAACTCAATTAAGAAAAGTAAGATTGGAGGGTGAGTGATACATAGATGAAGGCAGAGAGAGATGGTAAGGTGCTGCAAAACTGACTTTGAGGACTAGGAAGGGGACGTGAACGAAGGAAAGCTGGAAAAGGCAAGAACTGAATAGGCACTCAGCGCGGCCGAGAGGAGCTACCCCACGTCGGAGGACAGAGACAGTGGCCGAGAGTCCTGGGCTGTGACAGCGCAGGAACAGCTGAAAGAAGCCACTCCGCTTCCGAGGTCAGGGGCAGTGGCCAAGAGTGCCAGGCTGCGGTGGCACAGGAACAGCTGAGAGGAGCCACTCCACTTCCCACTCAGCGCAGCCGAGAGGAGCTACCCCATGTCGGAGGACAGAGACAGCTGCTGAGAGCCCCAGGCTGTGACAGCGCAGGAACAGCTGAGAGGAGTCACCCCACGTCCAAGGGTGGGGAGCGGACGCTGTGCTTTGCTGGGGCAGCCGTGAAGAGATACTCCACGCTCAAGAGAGAAGAGATCCAGCTCCACACACCAAAACTCCAAAACAAGCCTCCCTAACCAAGAAACCTTGACAAGCCACTGATACAACCCCGCGTNACTAGTGAGAAGAATGCAAGATAAAACATGCTACAGGAGAAATGTGTTGGCTCTCAGCCATACCCAGAGTCTTGGCATGTCTTAATAAAGTTAAACTTCCCCCCACCGCTTCTCTGATATAATCTGAATTTTGCTAAACAAGACTTAAACAAACTTGAACTTAATTCCAAAAAGGTAGAGAGAATAGTTTACGCTTTGGAATCCCTTAAAGGCCCTTAAATTTCAGAAATTCAGGTTTATTCAATATTTTAAAGATACTTAAAAGGAATTTCCTGGTGGTCCAGTGGTTAGAATCTCAGGCTTTCACTCCTGGGGCCTGGGTTCATTCCCTGGTCCAGGAACTAAGATTCCAAAAGCTGTGGCCAAAAAAACAAACAATAGCAGTCTAGAAAAATTAAAAAGATCCAATGAAGAATTTAAAAAATGAAATAGTTTTTTAAAAAAAGAACATACTATGTTCCCCTCAATGTAACACCATCTAATTGGACTTTCAGTGAATGAACGAGTGTTTAGGAGGCTGATCTTCCCAGTGACTTGCCTTTCAGACCTGACCACGTGGGTCAGACATTCTGAAGATGTCCCAGTGGAGGTTAGTAGTGGGAGGACCAAAAACGTGACATCACAGTCCAAATGTTTTTTATGATATTCACTCTTCCACATGAGAAACATTTCAAAGAACTTGTGTGGGCCAAATGATAGTCTAAATACACCAATTAAGAGAATCAACACTACAAAAAAGCTGTCCTACTTATCCTGGGCGTTTATTAAAAACAATAATATTTTGGTCAAGTAGAATGACAGGAAAATGTCAGAAATGGTAGGGGTAGAATAATGTAAAGAAAAAGGGTCTGGAAGATAAGATGCCTTTTCATCTCTTTGGTAAAACACACTGACATCTATAGCCATGATTTTAATTCCCAGTTCTCAACTGGGAGAGAGAAGGGAAATTCTTACCATATATCTGAGCATTAAAGATGAAGACTAAAGATGCACCAAGATGGGTGAGCTTCCGTTATTGGCAATATTTCATATAGGTTGTCACATGTTATTGCCAAAAGAACTATATGCACTGTCTCCGCTCCACTTGGGAGAGGAACATTGGTGATGTTCGTACCTGTTTTTTTCTGGACTCCATCGCCCCTGTAAGCCTTTTTCCTTTGCTAATTTTATTCTATATACTTTTGCTACCATAAATTATAACTGTGAATATATAAAAAAAAGATGAAAAGCTAAGGGTGTTGGTTGCAACCATAGATAAAACTGAACATTGCATTGAAACTTAGACTTTTCTCATAGAATTCATGACTCTCATTTATACTCAAAGTCTCTATATAACAAGGGTACATAGGCAGGATAGAAATCAAATCACCCTCTGGGTATACATTAAAGGAAGTAGCATCTCCAACCCTATTTCCCAATGTATAATACTCATTATGCTTGTTTCTGTGTTTCTATGTTCAGATGGTCTTCGAATCCAATAGCCTATCAGTCACAATTATCTATGTCTCTGATGCTAATCTGCTACAAAAAAAATCCTTGCCTGAAAGCTTTCTGTTTAAGTTTATTCTGGACAATGGCAAAGGCTACCATGGGCTGCTATGAAGACCTCCATGGCACCCCCACCCAGACAAATGCACCAGACAGTCCTGGAGACTCCTCGGGGGAGGCCTCCCTCTAACCACTTCACCACATTTTACCGTCAATAGGAAAGGAAAACAGCAACAAAAATGAAGTTAAGGGCTCTAAGTCTGAGACTGTGAGGCATTTGAAATCAGGGAGGTTTGGGTAGGATCACATCTTTACACATGGATGGAGTGTTTGCACAAGGTTAGTCATTGTTCCCTCTCCCTGGGTCAACACCAGTGGTAACCTCCCGCCTCCTTCCTTGCCTGCTATTAACTCAAAGTATAAAATACTTCTCAAATTATGGCCTACGTCAGGTGATCTGGGGTGGGAATTAACCCAAATAATCCACGGAACCTAGCTAGCTTTGTATCTGCTTGTTTTGCACAGTAAAATAGAAAAATAAGAAGATTGCACACCTTGAGAGATTTGGCTGTCTCCGGTTAACTGTCTCTGCTGCACTGAAGGCTGGAGGATGAGATCTCTGAGAAATCTCTCTGGTCTTTGTTAGGGAACCAGGCTTTGATTTAAATGACCTGAATGTTCGCATTTAGAAACACAGACTCTGGGGCCAGCTGCCGAGAACCAAGTGAGAAATCATAACTGGATTGCTACCAGGACATTTTTTCTGATGGTTCAAACTGGTGTGTGTGTGTGTGTGTGTAGGTCTGTGTTGGCTGTAGGGCTGGTGTGCAGTTTGCCGAGAGTCTGAATTTGCTGAGAGGTAGGAAATTAAAGGGCATCCCAGGTGGCGCAGTGGTAAAGAACCTGCTGGCCAATGCAGGAGACACGGGTTTGATCCCTGGGCGCGGAAGATCCCCTGGAGAAGGAAACGGCAACCCACTCCAGTATTCTTGCCTGGGAAATCCCATGGATGCGGAGCCTGGCAGGCTACAGTCCACGGGGTCACAAAAGAGGACACGACTGAGTGACTGAACAACAGCAACAAGAGCATTATAGAACTAAACTATTATTCTTGAGGTCAGGGAAAGACGCAAAAAGCACACATCCATGATGGGTAAGAAGCAAAGCCATGGATGGATTTTTCTGAGAGGTTATTCCTGTTTCAGGTAGAGATGATATGCAGCTCAATCCCTTCCCTCGGTTTTTTTATTTTTAATTATATTGAGTTTTGAGTTTAAATACACCTATGTGCTGTTTCTTTTTACGTCTCTAGCCTAGGAGACCAGCTGTGTTTCTGGGACTGGCACAGGCTTGTGCGTGACTCCCATGATCCTCTGCTGCAAGGAGGCTCATCTCACGGGCACATCCCAGGGCAGCCCCGCCACTCACTCCGCTTTCTCTTAAGTGATTGAAAAGCACACTTGACACACACGCCCTCTTCAGAGATCAAGTTATAATTAAATCCAGGAAAACGCTCTGACAGCTGGAGCCCGCAGGTTATGAGCTTGGTATTTGTTCTTACAGAAGCCCACAGCCGTAGCTGAAGTGTTGCTGCCACATGCCTGCCATGGGTGACCGTGGAATGTTTGTTCTGAAAACAGCCTATTTTGCTTGGTGAAAATAAAAGCCCACTCGTAAAGTACACTTGCTTTGAATACAGATTTAAGCATTTTCTTACAAAAATGAAGCTCTCTGTGTTCCAGACAGGACAAAAGGTTAGTCTGACATTGTGCCAACGAACAAGAACCCATAACTAAGTAGTTGAGAATAGGTAAACACAAATGGCTTGGGAGAGGGGGGGCGGTGTCTGGTGGGAGGCCAGTGTGGAGCCCAGATTTAACAGCTTCATCAAAGGGAATGTGTTAAATGCTCATTAACTGAGTTTACAAATGATCCCCAACTGGGAGGTGTTGCAAACAGAGGAATAAACACACATACACACCCTCACTCCCTAATTACAAGCATACATGCATACAAAGCAGGAAATGGAGTAAGCTTCTGCTTAGAAAATAAATCCAAGACAAAATAGTTTTAAACACAGACTTTCAAAGAAAACATTAGTGTAGATTTCATACAGAATTAAGGGGAGAGCTCACAAATGGTAAGCTGCTGTCTCTGGTGAAGGGTATTGGGCCACTGTAGGGGATAGATGGCAGGGGGCATGGCTAACTGGAAATAATCCTGGAAAAGATCTGAAACACATCCAGAAGGAAAGCAGGGGCCACTGGACACCAACAGAGGCAGGCTAGGATGCTAGATGATAATAGGCCACCAGATTCCAAACATTTTTTCCTAAAATCTCTAATTTTCTAGGGCTTCAGGAGTCACTGACCCAGACCACACTGTTGGGTCTTGGTCGTAAAGGAAGGACCACACTGGATCACACTAGCTGCCTTCCCTCTCATCACCCCATGGAGGCTTAAGAAGCCCTTAGGAACAGACTTCTTACAGTATTGTTTTGGGAGTTGCACAGGCATTTGGGGGAAAAACAGTGCATTCTGGGTCTTCAGCCCCACCTGGATAGCATCAGAAACTACGAGCAAAATAGCACCTCCACTCCTGTCCCACCCCTGAAATCTGACCCTGTGGGCCCCCTGCTGCTGGCTCTTGGGGCAACACACCTCCTGGGCAGCAATGCTGCCTCTGCTGAGATATGTTTGTGTGATTGGGGGCAGGTCCTTAGATCTCTGGCTCTGGGTCTCAGTTTCCTAACAAGATCAGAATTTCTTACTGGAGAATCTGTGAATTGGCTTCAGGGAAATCTCAACTCCCTTCTTGTTTGTAAACGTTTATGTGAATGTGCATTTTTTTAGAGAAAGAACATATTCTTTAGGAAAGCATCATATTTTAGAAAATTTCCCAGAGGTCCAGTGCTTAAGACGTCATGGTTTTATTGTCAAGAGTGTGGGTTCGATCCCTAGTTGGAGAACTAAGATCCCATAAGCCACGCAGTGCAACAACAACAAAATAATCATATTTTAAAAGATGTTCCTGATGTAAGAAAGTTAACAACCATTGACTATCACTAGATTATCATTAAATTTAGCTAGAACTAAACATCAATCCCTATCCCATACAGTCTCTTCCATCTCTGATCCATATAAACAACCAGATGTTCAGGCAATGAAGAATCTGAGGCACCTGATTATCATAGGTCCTCAAACCTAAAATCCAGACATCTGACCTCCTTGATTAGGTGTATATGGACTGAAAACCATTGGAATTTTTTGGCCTAATTGGTGAAAAAAAGGACAAGTTCAGGGTTGCAGGTGTGGACTGATGCTTAGACCATTCCTTCATTTGAAAAGGAAAGAAAAGGAAAGAAAGAGGGAAAACCTTTGACCAGAATTACCATATAAGATTGTACTCAGGCATTTTGGGATTCAAGGAAAATACTGGAAAAGAGAGAAGTGTGTTGTCTCTTATGGCTTTCTGAAAAACAAGGATAATGTCAATACCGTGCCCTCAGCTAAACCTTGTAAAGGGTCCTCTGACTAGAATCCTGAGAAATGGCTTTTCTTAGGTCCCTCAACACCCAGAGACCACAATGTAAAGTCACACATACACAGCAGGGTGCTAGGCGCTTATCCTGTTGAACCCACGTCACAGCTGTGGCAAGGGGATAGTGTATTAGTTTCATCCTCATTTCCAGATTAAAAAAAAAAAGAGGGGATTCTGGAAATGTGGGGCAACTTTTCTAAGGTACAGATTGGCAACTGTTGGAGGTTGGATTCAAGTGCAGGCAGCCCCATTTTAGACCTTACCTACTGGTTTAACAAGTGTGTCTGGTTCCCATGAAGGGGTTGGGGGAGAGGTGAGAAGGGCTGGATCGGGAGAGAAGGAGGTGGTACCACGTACGTTCAGTGTGCGAGTATGTCTTCCTCCCATGGGCGTTCTATAAGTCCAACGGGGGTTGAGTACAAAGCTGCTTGAATTTATAATTACTCCAGCATAATACGGTCCAAGGCCAAACAAACCAGTCTCTCTCTTCAGTTCCATCTCTCAATCTCCTGCTCCCTCTTTCTCCTCATTCCTACCCTTCTCTCTTGTCCTCTCTTATTCTTTAACCAAAATACTTTTTTTTTTTTAAAGTATCTATCATTTATTTTATGCTGTGTGCGCGCTTTCTCTTGTTGCGGCGAGTGGGGGCTACTCTTCGCTGTGTGCGCAGGCTTCTCATTGTGGTGGCTTCTCTTGTTGGGAAGCACGGGCTCTGGGCACATGGATTTCGGTAGCTGTGGCGTGTGGACTCAGTAGTTACGGCTCCTGGGCTCTAGAGCACAGGCTCAGCAGTTGTGGTGCACGGGCTTAGCTGCTCTGTGGAATGGGGACTCTTTCTGGACTGGGGATCGAACCTGTGTCCCTTGAANAAGAGGGAAAACCTTTGACCAGAATTACCATATAAGATTGTACTCAGGCATTTTGGGATTCAAGGAAAATACTGGAAAAGAGAGAAGTGTGTTGTCTCTTATGGCTTTCTGAAAAACAAGGATAATGTCAATACCGTGCCCTCAGCTAAACCTTGTAAAGGGTCCTCTGACTAGAATCCTGAGAAATGGCTTTTCTTAGGTCCCTCAACACCCAGAGACCACAATGTAAAGTCACACATACACAGCAGGGTGCTAGGCGCTTATCCTGTTGAACCCATGTCACAGCTGTGGCAAGGGGATAGTGTATTAGTTTCATCCTCGTTTCCAGATTAAAAAAAAAAAGAGGGGATTCTGGAAATGTGGGGCAACTTTTCTAAGGTACAGATTGGCAACTGTTGGAGGTTGGATTCAAGTGCAGGCAGCCCCATTTTAGACCTTACCTACTGGTTTAACAAGTGTGTCTGGTTCCCATGAAGGGGTTGGGGGAGAGGTGAGAAGGGCTGGATCGGGAGAGAAGGAGGTGGTACCACGTACGTTCAGTGTGCGAGTATGTCTTCCTCCCATGGGCGTTCTATAAGTCCAACGGGGGTTGAGTACAAAGCTGCTTGAATTTATAATTACTCCAGCATAATACGGTCCAAGGCCAAACAAACCAGTCTCTCTCTTCAGTTCCATCTCTCAATCTCCTGCTCCCTCTTTCTCCTCATTCCTACCCTTCTCTCTTGTCCTCTCTTATTCTTTAACCAAAATACTTTTTTTTTTTTTAAGTATCTATCATTTATTTTATGCTGTGTGCGAGCTTTCTCTTGTTGCGGCGAGTGGGGGCTACTCTTCGCTGTGTGCGCAGGCTTCTCATTGTGGTGGCTTCTCTTGTTGGGAAGCACGGGCTCTGGGCACATGGATTTCGGTAGCTGTGGCGTGTGGACTCAGTAGTTACGGCTCCTGGGCTCTAGAGCACAGGCTCAGCAGTTGTGGTGCACGGGCTTAGCTGCTCTGTGGAATGGGGACTCTTTCTGGACTGGGGATCGAACCTGTGTCCCTTGAACTGGCAGGTGGAGTCCTATCTACTGTGCCACCAGGGAAGTCCAACATCCTACATTATTGAAGTTCTGATTCTTAAAAAATCTGAGAGAGACTTCTCTGGTGATCCAGTGGCAGTGACTCTGAGTTCTCAATGCAAGGGATCCCAAGTTTGATACCTGGTCAGGGAACTAAGCAGAGAAGGCAATGGCAACCCACTCCAGTACTCTTGCCTGCAAAATCCTGTGGACAGAGGAGCCTGGTGGGCTGTAGTCCATGGTGTCGCTGTAAGTCCGGCACGACTGAGTGATTTCACTTTCACTTTTCACTTTCCTGCATTGGAGAAGGAAATGGCAATCCACTCCAGCGTTCTTGCCTGGAGAATCCCAGGGACGGGGGAGCCTGGTGGGCTGGCATCTATGGGGTTGCAGAGTTGGTCACTACTGAAGCGACTTAGCAGCAGCAGCAGGGAACTAGATCCCATATGCCATATATGCAACCAAAGATCCCACAAGTCACTACTAAGATCTGGTGCAGTTAAATAACTAAATAAAAATGAATATTAAAAATTTGAGAATACACATTCAGAATAATAGCTATCTTTGGAGGTGAGAGAAGGGATGTGGTAGGTGAGAGGTACAGAGTGGCTTTAGACATATAAATAAAACGCCTTGTTAAGCCAGTCCATCGGCATTTCCAGCTGAAAAATATGGATATCATTAAATATTAAACAAACTTTTTCACAGTCTGGCTAAAAAAAGATTTACTTGGCCTTAAAAATGTGCATACCACTTGACTGAGCAGCTCCATTTCTGGGAATCTATTCTGAGGAAATAATCTAAAATGAGGACAAAGATTTATATGCCAAAGGTTCATCACAATGTTGTTTCTAATTTAAAAATCTTGAAATAATTTAAAAAGTCTAACAAAGAATGATCGGGCAAATTATGCTGTATCTGTGAGCTGGGATATTATAATACTTCTAAAAAATGCTTACAAAGTGTTTTTAAGGGTATAAGGAAATGCATTTGATGAAATTTTAAGTGGAAAAACAGAAAATGAAATTATGCATGAAATAATATTTCAAAGTTTTGGAAGAGGCTGAAAAACAAAAGACTGAAAGAACAAGGCAAACAGTGGGCACCTTTGCCTTGGGTTGTGCAACTGTGGCCCTTTGGACTTGTTCTAGGTTCTAATTTTAAACAACTGAGTATGTATTACTTTTGGGTGGGGGTCACACCATGGATCTTTTGGGATCTCAGTTCTCTGACAGGGATTGAATCCAGGCAACAGCAGTGAAAGGCTGGAATCCCAACCACTAGGCCACCAAGGAATTCCCAATATGTGTTACTTTTATAAAATGGAGAAAAAGTTGTCTTCCTATAGGTTCGATCCCTGGGTTCAGAAGATCCCCTGGAGAAGGGAATGGCTATCCACTCTTGTATTTTTGCCTGGAGAATTCTATGGACAGAGGAGCCTGGCAGGCTATATAGTCTGTGGGGTTGCAAAGAGTCGGACACAACTGAGTGATTAATATTTTCACTGTCTGTTTTTTTAGGTTCTTGTCATCAAAAATCTTCTACACGTATGTGTATGGCTGAGTACTTTGCTATTTACCTGAAATTATCACAACATTGTTAATCAGCTATGCTTGGTCACCTCAGTGGTGTCCAACTCTTTGCGACCTGCCAGGCTCCTCTGTTCATGGGATTTCCCAGGTGAGAATATTGGAGTGGATTGCCATTTCCTTCTCCAATTACTCAGCTATACCCAGTACAGAATAAAAAGCTTTAAGAAAAGTCTTCTGGTAGGTTCCTACACTGGCAATTGGGATGACTTTTGTCTCCTGGCCTAAGTAATGTGCTGCTGCTGACAAGGCAAGTCACGGGGCTATGGGAGGGCATTCTGGAGTTCCTGGTCCCCAGACAGTTGGGTGTCTTCGGGTTTGTGTCACCTACTCCAAGACTAGATGGAGATGAGGAAAGCCCAGTTGGAGACCCAGGTGCATGCACACCAATGTAGAGAAGAACTGTGGTCACGTGAGGTGATGGTGTGAGGTTTCTCTGGAGTGTACACACACACACACACACACACACACACACACACTCACTCACTCACACACTTGCCTCCCCACAGCGTCGCTGCCCACATTCCACCCGGCCTGAGCACCACGGGAGGAAGGTATGTGGCAGCAGGCCAGGGGCAGCTGTCTCAGGGCCCAGGTGGCCGGGAGGCAGGAATCGCAGCTGTGTGTGTCGTCTGGGCGGGTTGGGCGGGAGCTGCTCTGCCCTCCTCTGTCTTCCTCATGCCCCCTCCTCCTTCTTCAGCCCCGTCAGTCCCCCGGGGAGGAAAGGATTTGGCGAATTTAACTAGCTGCTGACAGCTCAGAGTAAGGAAGAAGTCAACCTGGGCTGAGCTGCAAGCCCATGGTAAGCCTTGAGGAGTGGGGTCCCCAGAGAGAGCTGGGGAGCAGTTGCTTTGGATCTTTTCCGCTTTCCTTCTTGGGATCCGTGAGTGTCTTTCCCTGCTTCCTGGATGTTAGTTAGTTAGAATAGGAAAAATGAGTCCAGAATGCTGGTGGCCTTTTTCCTATTCTAACTACCTAATGCTGGATATACCTCTCGGCGTGTACTCAGAGAAATGAGCTAGGCTTAGAAGCAGAGGCTGCAGCTGAGGGCAGGAATAGGCTTACCATAGATTCAGGAGAGGGTAAACAAACAAAGGCCCCCGTCTCCTCACCACGGTCTTGATCAAATGTTAAAATATGTATACTGATTGGCCAAAAAGTTAATTGGGGTTTTTGATGACGAACATTTTGGCCAACTCAAAGCATATTTAAATACTTAAAATACATATTTACATATATTTAAATTATATATGGCACCCCACTCCAGTACTCTTGCCTGGAAAATCCCATGGATGGAGGAGCCTGGTAGGCTGCAGTCCATGGGATCGCGAAGAGTCGGACACGACTGAGGGACTTCACTTTCACTTTTCACTTTCATGCATTAGAGAAGGACATGGCAACCCACTCCAGTGTTCTTGCTTGGAGAATCCCAGGGATGGGGGAGCCTGGTGGGCTGCTGTCTATGGGGTTGCAAAGAGTCGGACATGACTGAAGCGACTTAGCAGCAGGAGCAGCAAACTATATATAGTTTGATATATATTTATATATTTTAAAATATATTTAAAGATGTTTGATGTATGTATATATCTATGCTTGATATACATGTATATGTATATAGGACTTCCCTGGTGGCTCAGATGGTAAAATGCCTGCCTACAGTGCGGGAGACCTGGGTTCAGTCCCTGGGTTGGGAAGATCTCCTGGAGAAGGAAATGGCACCCCAGACCTGGGTTCAGTCCCTGGGTTGGGAAGATCTCCTGGAGAAGGAAATGGCACCCCACTCCAGTATTCTTGCCTGGAAAATCCCATGAATGGAGGAGCCTGGCAGGCTACAGTCCATGGGGTCGCAAAGAGTTGGACACAACTGAGCGACTTCACTTTCACTTTTCTTTCACATAGGCACATGATTTTTAGTATCATAATATTAGGCAGAGATTGATGAGCAAAACTTGTCAAGGCCTTACTCCTCTTCCCCCCCAACCACACAGTTCCCTTCTTCACCCCTCCTTCCCTAACATAAACATTGTTAGCTCTTTTCATTATTTTATTTACTTGTTTCTGGCATTGTTGTCATCGTTCCTAAGTTATGTGCTTATCCTGCGATTTCTTAGGTTTTCCCCCACTACAGACATACAGATATTATCTATTGATTTCTTAATATGAAGGATGATGATTTAGCATTCCAATCTGCCTCCTTCCCTTACCCGCCTCATTTTCCCTTTTTTAAAACCCTCCTAATGTAATGACTGTGTTAGCTCAGGTTCTCTGAGAAGCAGAAAACAAGGAAGCACTAAAAATGAGCAAGACCGGACTTCCATGGTGGCCCAGTGGTTAAGAACCCACCTGCCAGTGCAAGGGACATGGGCTCAACGCCTGGGCTGGAGAGATTCCACATCCCACAGGGCAACCGGAAGAGAAGCCACTGCAGTGGGGAGCCTGGGCTCTGCAATAAAGAGTGGCCGCAGCTCGCCGCAGCTCGAGAAAGCCCGCTCCCAGCAATCAAGACTCAGCACGGCCGATAAATACATAAGATTTAATTTAAAGAAATGAACAAGATAAAGGTGGTGGTTCCAAGGCCAATCTGACAGCACAAAGAAAGGGGGCAAGGAAAGACTGGGAAGGAAGAGCCTTAAACTGCAGGGTCGCGCTAAGAAATTCAAGGCCAGGCTGATGCTGAGACCCAGAATAAAGACTGCTCAGTGCAGAAGTCTTGCACTGTGCAGCCACGGCCAGCTCTGGTCCCCCTGCTCAGTCACGGCTGGGAACCCAGGATCAAGCCTCCCCTGAAGACAACAGTGGGTCCCCAAGGAGGGATACGTTCCCCAAAGCAAGCTGTCTTTCGAAGGCACGTCTGAGTGGTCCACCTCCACGGCCGCCACGTTTACATTCTAATTTATGATTTTGTTAGTGTTCAGTGCTTCCATTATCATGACTGAATGAATATTGTTCATAACTGTGTCATACTGTGTATATTAACTGTATTTTCTTTTTTCATTATTTTTCTCTCTTGGAGTTTTTTTCTTTACTTACTTTTCTATGTATTTGCCCATTATTCTGCTCCAAATATTCTAACAGAGTATAAAACACCCTGCATCGTGACAGAACCCGTTATCAGTCAGTGCTGTTTCTCTGTTTTGTCTATCTGCTCCATCTGGAGCTCTATTTGGAGTTGATCGTGCTTTGCTTACTCTCTCATTGGGTGGAGCAAGTCTTCTAGGAGCTTGTTGAAAGGGCTGAAAGTGATGTCAACATCTGATCCCTTATACGCTCTCAGTCCACCCCATATTTGACCATTTCTAAGTCAGCAATCATTGCACCTCAGAATCTGGAAATTATTGTTCTTGGCTTCTCAGGTTACTGTTGAGCAGTTAATGCCATTCCGATTTCTGATGTCTTATTTGACCTTATTTTTTCTTTCGGGCAGCCTTTAGGGTCTTTTATTTATCCCTCAGTTCAGTTGCTCAGTCGTGTCTGATTCCTTGCGACCCCATGAATCGCAGCATGCCAGGCCTCCCTGTCCATCACCAACTCCCGGAGTTCACTCAGACTCACGTCCATCGAGTCAGTGATGCCATCCAGCCATCTCATCCTCTGTCGTCCCCTTCTCCTCCTGCCTCCAATCCCTCCCAGCATCAGAGTCTTTTCCAATGAGTCAACTCTGAGCATGAGGTGGCCAAAGTATCCCTAGTGTTCTGTAATTTCACAATAATGTGCTTTATTCTCTATGTTGGGTACTGGGTGTGTCTCTCTAATCAGGAAACTCTTGTCTTTCATTTCCAGGAAATTTTTGTTTATTATTTCACTGATTTCTTTCATTTTGTTTTTTCAGCTCTCTCTTTATAGAACTTATTATTTGGATATTTGATCTACTGGACTGATCATTTAATTTCCTTAGACTCTGTCCTATTTTTCTGTCTAGTTCTGGCAGATTTCCTAAATTTTATCTCCTAAGCCTCTTATAAGTCATTGTTGTTTTCAGAAAGTTATTTATTTATTTTTTTACTGAATGTGTTTTTCTTTCTCTTGCCTCACTGAGTATCCTCAGTGTGTGTATGTGTGTATGTGTGTGTGTGTTAAGTCGCTTCAGTCATGTCCAGCTTTTTGCCACCCTGTGGACTCTAGCCTGCAAGGCTCCTCTGTCCATGGGATCTTTTATGCAAGAATACTGGAGTGAGTTGCAGGGCCCTCCTCCAGGGCATCTTCCCAACTCAGGGATCAAACCTGCATCTCTTATGTCTCCTGCATTGGCAGGTGGGTTCTTTACCACTAGAACCACTTGGGAAGCCCATATGTGTGTATGTTTATATATATATATAAACACATTCCATATACATACACATACCATATACATACACATTCCATATATATATATAAACCACACACAAGAGAAAAAATTCATACTTGTATTTATTTACTTGTAGTAAGCTTAAATCTTTGAAGGGTATGTTTGCTCAGTCACTCAGTTGCTGTCAGGTCCGACTCTGAGACCCCATGGACTGTAGTCTGCCAGGCTCCCATGGCAACAGATTCTGTGTCCAGTGCCTTAGCTGGAAGGTTTGGAATTTGGCATGAATCATGCCACTATTTCCATGAGCATGAGCTATCTTTCCCCAGACTACTCTGATTTTATTTTTCAATTAAGCAATTTATTTTTAAAAATTGAAGTAGAGAACTCTGATTTTGTTAGGTTTTCCGACCAGGAGTTAGAATTCAATTTTATCTCGAGAATATACACCTTCAATTTTCAGAAGAGCTGTGTGCTCCCTCTGGTTCCGGAGACTCCACTGATAGCCAGCAAAAATGGCCTTGGACCACAGCCTTCCAGACACACTGTTGTTGTAGAAGTCCTGTTCCCAGCAGGCTTCCGCAGGCTTCAAGATGGCAGAAAGAACCTCAGTGTGTACTTTGGATGCAATTCTGTCCCTCAAACTCTCTGCTACCTCTGACTTCCTTTTCCCCACCTGTTCAGCTGTCTTTCATGTCTACAGCTTTCTTCTGTTATCTGGTGACTCTTTGTTTAGACCTAAGACTGAGCCACCAGAACTCAAATTGGAAGCCCAGCAATGGGGGGCCTCCTTTCCCAGAACCTTCTTAGATCCCAATATACTGGTTCCTGTGGGTGTTCTCCACACCCCTCGTAATTGATTTTCAGTGTCTTCCGTTGTATTCTACAGGAGTTGCTACCGTTTCCCTCAATCTATGCTCAATCTTCCCAACTTTCGTTGGCATTTCTCACTTCTGTAATCCACCTTCCCCATCACTGCTGCTCTTATGGTTTGATTTCCCCCCTTCTTTTCATTTTACTGGGGTTGTGGAGGAAGGAGGACAAAGAGGGTATGTCCAATGCAATGTAATATGTATAGTGAGACATCACACTTCTTCTGTGCTTATTATTATACTTTTAACACTCTCCATGCCAACATTCTTTTTAAAAAATGGTTGAAAAGGTATATCTTTTATAGGATGTGCTCAGAGGAAACAACTGATTCTCAGTTTTTCATATCCCAAGATGTCCTTCTTCTTTGACACTCTTTTGATCTAGTTCTTCATTAAAGTAATGAAAGGTTACCAGTTACTGAGGACCTCGGTATGTCTCATTTCATCCTCACAGAATCGCTGCAGGTAGGTATTATTATACCCACTTTACAGACAAGGACCGTGGCTCAGAGAGTTTCTCCAGGAAACTCAGCTGACAAGCCGTGGAGCATGGATTCAACTGGGTGCTGATCTGCCTTCCAAGCGGACTGCTCTTTCCAGGGCAGCCTGCTGCCCGCCCCAGGGGGTGTTGAGCGCTAGGTGACAGCAGTGACACAGGGCTTACATGCCACGAGCTCTGGGGGAGAATGTAATCTTCGTGCAGGCAGAGCCCTCATCCGCCTTGTTGACCTCTATTTCCCAAGCACAAGAACAATACTTGATGCACTGAAAACACATGATCGGTGATTTTTAAGAGCGAATGAATGAATGGATAAATGTGGTTTCCTTTAATTTTCAGAGCAACCCAGTCATGTCTCTTGCATTACTCTTGTAAAAGGGTAAAAAATCAGTTTCAGAAATTTGGGAGTTCTCCTTTCTGGGGATCTGCTTTTTCTAGGAAGTGGTGTTTTTATGTAATTTGAGGAATAACGTATGTTAAGGTGTTAGCTAAGACCAAACAGGATAGCTGAGTGGCTTGACTACATGAGTTCAGAATTATTCAGCATTGGAGAGTGTGCAAACAAACGGAACCTTCCTAACTGTTGGTGGGAATATAAATTGGTGCAGCCACTATGGCAAATAGAATGGAGGGTTCCTCAAAAAAACTAAAAGTTGTCATATGATCCGGCAATCTCACTCCCAGACATATATCTGAGACGAAAACTATAATTCAAAAAAGACACATGCACCCTTATGTTCATAGCAGCGGTATCCACAATAGCCAAGACATGGAAACAAGCTAAAACGTTCATCGACAGAGGAATGTAAAGAAGATGCGATACATGTTTACTGTGGAATACTACTCAGCCATAAAAAAGAATGAAATAATGCCATTGGCAGCAACCTGATGGACCTAGAGATTATCACACTAGGTGAAAAGAGTCAGAAAAACAAAGACAAATAACACATATCACTTACACATGGAATCTGAAATAGGACATAATGAACTTTATCTGGGCTTCCGAGGTGGCACTAGTGAGGAACTAGCTGCCAATGCAAGAGACTTAAGGGATGCAGGTTCAGTTTCCTGGGTCAGGAAGATTCCCTGGAGGAGGGCATGGCAACCTACTCCAGTATCCTTTCCTGAAGAATCTCATGGACAGAGGGGCCATGGGCTACGATCTGCAGGGTTGCACAGAATTGAACACAACTGAAGTGACTTATCAGGCATGCACAAATTTTATCTATGGAAGAAACAGACTCACAGTCAGAGAACAGACTTGTAGCCAAGGGGAGGGAAACAACTGCTCTTCATATTTGCTTATCCTGAGATGTCCTTCTTCGACATTCTTTTGATCTAGTTCTTCATTGAGGTAATAAAAGGTGGGGGAGTTGGGGAGGGAGGAATCGAGAGCTTTGGTGTAGCAGGTGCTAATATATATCTAATGGATAAGCAACAAAGTCCTACTGAATAGTACAGGGAACTATGTTCAGTATCCTCTGATAAACCACGATGGAAAAGACTATGAAAATGGATATATGTGCACATGCACAACTGAATCACTTTGGCTGCCATATTCTTCTCCAGTACAGCATAAATTAACACCATAAATCAACTAAGCTTAAATAAAGGAAATCTAAAAAAATTCTTCAGCATTCATTTAGCAAAATATTATCAACTGTTCACTGTGTGCTATTGGACTAGGAGACTGAAATTCACTAAATCTCATCCTAGTTTCACAAAAATCCGGCCAGGTATTTGATTGGTCTAAAACCAGTTTCTGAAATATCTACTTGCTCACTGAACAATTTGCTTAAAATTCAACCCCTGTTTGAGAATCTGGACCTCATTTTACTGTCCTGTATTTTCTTGGCATTTTGGAGCCGTTTGATGATTAAAAAAAAAATTAGTTCCTTGAAGGGCACATCTAACTTAATTTCGCATTTCTGTTATGCATTGCTTCAGCTTGCAGAATTTTTAAAAAATGATGGGATTGTTTTGGACACTTGAAAGTGCCTTTTTCTATCTGACCTAGTTTTGAATAGTTAAGCTCTTTTTAGTCAGTTTATGTAAAGTCTTTTATTCTGAGTTTAAATTAAATTAAGATTTAATTTAATTTAATGTTTACTTCCAGGACACCTGAACGGATGTAGAAATGCTCCAAAGGAGACTGTTGTTACATAAGATATTCTCCAACCAGACTGTGATGAGGAAAAAATGAAGACAAAAGCAAAGCAATCCACTTACTATCCCCTCCCTCTCTTCCTCCTTCCTCTCCCTTGACTACTATTCCAGGAAGAGACAAAGTTCCTCCTGGCTCCCTATTTTTGTGATTCTAGGTATCAGATGCTATTTTCTCTTGTTCTCTTGGGTCAAAGGAAAGAACTCAGGTGGGTAATTAAGTGGATGTATTTGGGGCAGGCAAAACTTCTGGCAACTTCTCCAATAAGCTGACCTACCTATTCATTCAAAAACTATTCCCTAAAACATCAGTGGGGCATGTGAATGGCTTAAAATAGAAATGACTAAAACAGCCAGAGAAATAGATAACTTTACAACAGTTGTATAGTTACTTTATTAGTTGTAGAAACACTTATAATAATTCAAACAGGTGGCAAAAGGGAGAATTACAATCTTTCTGCTTGCCTTACACATCCTTGGATCAGAATTTGTGAAATTTGTTAAAAGTGTTAATTAGTTGACTGTGTCCCTATCTTTGATAGGAGAAAATGGAATCAAATTGCTCATAGCAATTTGAGTAATGGAATTATTTTAGAACATGGACCTGTCAAATTCAATCTAGGAATGCTCCCAAACTGTATATTTTATTACTTTTTTTTTTTAAGGTCAAAAAATAGATGATTCTTGGGACTTCTCTGCTGGTCCAGTGGCTAAGACTCCATGTTCCCAATGCAGCTGGTCCTGTGTTCAATCCCTGGTCAAGGAACTAGATCCCATATGCTACAACCAAGAGTTTACACGCCACAACTAAAGACCCTACGTGTAGCAGCTAAAAGACCCGATATGCTGCAATGAAGATCAAAGATCCCACGTGCCTCAACTAAGATCTGATGCAGTCAAATAAATACACAAATATCTTAGAAAATGATGATCCTTAAAAAAAAAGACAGCACATCTGTATCTGTTTTCATATTTGGAAAACTGTTGGGGTGTCAACCTAACTTAAGAAAAATAAAGAAAAATTTCTTTCAAGTTCCTTGGATATTATCTGGAACAAAGATGATATCCTTCTGACACTGAAGTCCTATGAGGGTAGCTAAGGTCATCTGACTGTCACCGCTTGTTGGTCCCCAGAGATTCTGGTCAGTGTCCCTGAGGCTGACTTACTGGAAATTCTCAGCCCAAACAGCTGGCTAGTCTTGGCATAATGAACTAAATGTTCCTCCATGTTATAAAATTCTATCATTAGAACTCTTCAGGCATTAGAATTATATTTTGAAAAGTCTCTCCATAGGGATGGTGACCAAAGTGGTTTTTCACAGTGTTGCTGACCGTGGTGGCTGAACTGGCCATCTGCTTGTGCCGGGAGCCACGTCAGCTGCAGGTACGTTCCTGTGTGAATCGTGTAGACTCTGGGACCGGACCGCCTCGCTTCAAGCACTGGCTCCCACACATGCCAGATATGTGACGAGTTGTATATTGACTTTCCTTATCAGTCACACAAGGATTTTACGTATCTACCTCACTGGGGTTTTGCGAGGATAAAATGAGCTAATATGTTTAAAGAGTTAAGAATAGCGCCTAGCACCTGGTAAGTGGTATATTAAGTGTAAGTTAAGGATGTATTACTATCATTATTATTTATGTGACGTATTTGAAATGACACGAGGTGCTTTTTGGTTCGAGATGCGTAGGAGTGCATTTGTAGGTATGTTACACTGGCAGTTGCTCCTTTTATCACCCTGGAAATGCAATTTCCCAACAATGCAAGTTCTCACCCTTTCGCTTTGCAGCCAGCCCCATTAAACATCTTGTTCCTCATCCCCTCTTGTTTTATTTTGCATGTACAAATACCCTCTTCCTCCATCAGAGATTACTTAACTCTGCTTTGGAAAATGTTCGTGATACTCACGACCCCCGTGAACCCTCTTCTTTTCTCTCGCACTTTCAAATTTACTTTATCTTGTTTTTAGCTACCCAAGTGACAAGGGAAGTGGTGGATAAAAGTTTGAATCCTGTTGTTGACAGGCCACATCAAAACGAAGGGGGGAGTTGCAAAATGAGAGAGTCCAAGGCTTGATAGGAGGGGCTTAGATTCCTTCTGCATTCAAAGTTCTATGTCTGCCATTTCAGATTCAGATCCATATTTTATTACCATTTTATCGTCTACCTCATATGGGCTAAGCACTAGACTAAAGCTTTTAGATCATCATTTAATGCTCCAGTAACTCCTTGGAGGTAGGTATTATCTCCCATCTTACAGATACAGAAAAACAAAAATAGGTAAATAATATACCAAGACCACATAACTGGAAAGCAAAGAGTTAGAGTTAGAACTCATGCATTCTTATTCCAAACTCCATTCTCCTCCCACTATTCATAATCCCTTCTTTACATAACCATAGAAGCAAAATAATAATGGTCACATTTCACCAATATCATGCCCTTGAAACAAAAAATCCCGTTCAGAACATAGAAGTTTCCATATCGCTCTTTATTGTCCTCTAAATAAGCCAACCATTTATTTATACAGAACTCACCCTTCCATCCATCCTTTCACCCACTTATCTTTCTAATCATCTCTCTATTCTCTGTCCGTCCAATCACATATCCATCCATTCATCCAGCTATACTTTTATTAACTGTTTAGTATATTCCAGGGTTGTAATAAGTCCTGAATGAGTTCCTATCTTTAAGGAATTCTCAATCTAGGGAAAGGAACAACATATGAATGAAATCTGCAGTGTACTGGGGTGAACATGAATACATAGCGGTTCTTACAAAGTGTAAGACAAATGCAGGAGAGGTGGGCAGCAATGTTTCTAATTCTTCCTAGGGGAAATTTTCCAAACCAGGATCTCTGGTATTTTAGAAGGTCAGAGAAGGAACCATTTGAAATTGGGCAAAGTTTTCTCAGAAGGGTTTGTGCCAAAGGAGGAGAGAAAAAGGAGTCTGAGGCAATATAGAGGGATTTAAACTCTGTTAATGTTTGAGTTGATCAAGAGCTTGCCAGAAACCAAACGTGGAGGAGGATATTTCAGACCCCCCCAAAAAACCTTGTTGGTGGAAAAGTACATGAAATTATTTGCTAGGATTCCAACTTAGAGTATCATTCAAAAGAGCAGACAAAGCACCAAGGACAGGTGGTTAGGGTTTAGATAAAGAAAGGACTGGTGTGCAAGGCCAAGAATTTAATTTTCAAGGATATTAAAAATGCTCTCAAAAGCATTATTACAGTCCATTGTAAAATTATATCATTAAAAATTCCAGTTCATTGTAAAATTTATTCTGCAACGCCCTTAAAATAAATAATAAATGCTCTTTCTGTCCATTTGTAACAGAGTCTCTATATTGGGGGGTAAATTTGCATTCAAAAGTTGAGCTGGGATCCTAACCTTGTTTCTGGGGAATAATGCATTCTGAATTCTAAACAACAGTTTACAAAACTCTTTGTGACTTGGCATGGTGGAATAGCCTTAGAGACCTGCCTGATGTTCAGATATGGGGCAAGGATAGATGTGGCCCCAAAGCTGCTTATTCTGTTACTCAAAATGTGGCAAGAGAGACTTCTGGAAGTGAATTTTACTTGCTGCTGGGGCTGCTGCTAAGTCGCTTCGGTCGTGTCCGACTCTGTGCAACCCCATAGACGGTAGCCCACCAGGCTCCCCCATCCCTGGGATTCTCCAGGCAAGAACACTGGAGTGGGTGAATTTTACTTGAGGTAATGGTAATTAAATTTTTATATCAGTTTTAACCTAAATATCTCTGCAACCCTACTTTTTATTTTCTTCCCAACCCTCTGGGTTTGAAGTTAAATAGGTTAGTTAAATTAAGATATATAAATCTTTCTCTATATAAATATCTCTATAACTAGCCTCATCTGCCAAAGAGGAGGCTGATCTGAATTGGAACTGTTTCTATAGATTTCAAGGCTCATTTGCCAGTCTCCTTAGCTGGGACAGAGCGATGTTTCTAAGCCTGAGAATTCCTCTTTCTGTCTGAGTTGATCAATACATCTTTTTGCATCCTCCAGCACAAAAACCCAAATGTGCTTCCTTTCTAAAAGGGAGCCTCTGTCTTGCTGGGATTAAGAGGGCATAGTCCCATGACACAGTTTGCACTCAATTTTTGGCTTCCAAAATACCTTCCCTCTTTCAAGAACTGTGGGCAGCCAGTCAAGAGGGGACTGTATTTTGGCATTTGGACTGAATATCTTACCTGCCAACTGGGCTGCTCTTCATACATTGTTTCTGAAACTGGGGGAAGCACATGTAACAGGAACAGGCTTTGTGCTGTCAGAGCACTTTTGATGAGCACATCTGTACTGAGCTGAAGAGGAAGCCGGCCAGCTGTGTTTGTTCACTTGGACTCCTGAACACTCTCGGAGGGCAACGGTTACCTCTCAACTCGTATTTCATTGCTCTACCTTATCAATGCCACAACCATGGGATCACGCAGCTCACACATAGTCGCCCTGACTGGCATCCCAGCACTTTCCTCTCAGTTACTCATCATCTTCTAGGCTTTAGCTCTGGTGTCAGTCTTCTCAAGGAGGAGAGTGGAAACTAACCCAAACAGAGGTTCACGGGCTCCACGTGTCCAAACTGATGCTTCTTCCAGGATTCCTCTCCACAATTCTATTTTCATTCAACAAATATCGATTGGGCAGCACTTGAACTAGGTATTGTCCTCAGCTTCTCGGAGAAAATGGTGAGTGGAATAGTCTGGAAATAACCCGAGAGGCTGCCTGCACTCCCCAAAGCCCAGTCCAGACCTGGAAAAGGAGCCATAAGGACCTCGGGAGCCCGGCAGCGGGTGGGGAGGGCTTGGCAACGGGAGCAGAGTGTAGCTCAGAATCCGTGCCTCAAGCCATGGAGCCCTCAGACCCTCGTTCACAACCCCTGTACCCTTCTTTTTCCTTTAATCAGTTTTAACGAGCAAATCTGATCTCCTTTTTAACTTAGAAGAAAAAGAACCACACATTCTATAATAGACTGCTTCCACAGAAAAGGAAGGGAAAAAGTTGTTCAGCCAGCTGGGAAGAAGACTTCAGCAGGATATTAAATGCTAAAAAGTCAATCAAACGGTCCTGGTCCCCTGAGGCTTGGAATATGAAGTTCAGAATTCCATCCCTCATTCCTGGCATGTGAGGAAATATTTTCAGATAATTTCATAGATAAGCCGAGGGTGGAAAAGCTCTGGCTCTTAAACAGTAAAATCTTTTCTTGGCTTACAGAATTGTTTTAGAGTCTTGGGGGCAGAATTTTACATAAATATCTACATAATTTTTGAATATATNCCTGGCATGTGAGGAAATATTTTCAGATAATTTCATAGATAAGCCGAGGGTGGAAAAGCTCTGGCTCTTAAACAGTAAAATCTTTTCTTGGCTTACAGAATTGTTTTAGAGTCTTGGGGGCAGAATTTTACATAAATATCTACATAATTTTTGAATATATTTTATATAAATGATAAGTCACAAAAACACAAAAGCGAGCAGAGGAATGTCTAGACAGCAGAGGCTTCCCAGTCTCTCAGAATTCTGATCGATTCATCAATGGCATTGAAAATCCTACCACCAAGTTATGTCATACCTGTTTGCTACCACGGTCCCCTCCCGAGTATTCCTGCCCAAAGGTCAGAAGGATACTTCCTTACAGAAAAACAGTCTTAAATTTAAAAAACAGACAGCCTACATACCCTGCCATCTTGATCCTCCATGAAGGGAGCTGCCGTGTTGCTATCAGGCCATACGTTCGAATGTTCTCCAACTTCCTTTCTGACTCAGATCGAATGAATTCGCAGCGCTGATGTAAGGCTCTTAATAGGAATCTGTTTTCAATTCGGGGCAGATGTGGGACACTCTTGTAGCTCTAGGGATTATCAACTTTAAAACAAATCGCCTTCAGGATGATAAGTCAAGAGGCAGTAACTGCTTCCTGAGGCCTCCTTGGGGTTCCTTCCAAATGCTTAACATATAACACAAGAACTATGGCTCAAAAGAAGGTTTTGCTCCTGAAGTTCCCAGGCTTTAGAATGAAGCTTGCAAATACTCCCCAGAAACAAAGCTTGTAAATACATCTCAGAGCAATGAAACAGAAATTCAGATATTTTAGTAACATGCAAAAGTGATCAAAATGTTCCTGTTTCCCCCTCCCCCCGCCCCTTGCTGCCCCCTCCCCCATCTATCTTAGCACTGTGTTTGTTTCATGGATTAGAATTTTTCCACAAATTGAAATTGAACTGTTCTGGTTCAGAGTTTTCTTGGCTCAAAGAAAGGAAGGGGAGGACTATTCCAAGACTTCCACAGAGAAACATCCAGAAATCAATTTAACACGATAAGTTTAATGTTCTACAATTAGCATTCCCACAGCACGAACTGCCTACAACTCAAAGCATGCTTGATTCCGAGACACTCTGTAGGGTTGGCTCATCCACCAGGATTTTAGACTCACACACACAAAAAAGATAGCTGTTGCTTAATATAGTTTAACCCAAGTTAATAACCCTGAAAAGAGGTTAAAAGAAACTACTAACTTACAAAACAATCTGAGGGCAAAAATTTAAGACTATTAAATGAAATTTTTCAACGCTTTACATACAACTTTAAAATATTAAAAGTCAGTGTGTGTTTCCCTATAGAAGTAGACACAGATAAGTTTAGGTAAAAATTTCGATCCCTGGATTGGGAAGATTTCCTGGAGCAGAGGATGGAAACCCAGTCCAGTATTCTTGCTTGGAGAATCCCAGGGACATAGGAGCTTGCCGGGCTACAGTACACGGGGTCACAGAAAGTCAGACACAACAGAGTAGATAGATAGACAGAAACATTAGTGAAGACCTAGAAAACAGTCACAGTAAATTACATACTTAGAAACCACAGTCTATTCTTTAACATTAATGACTGTGGCGTAACGAAAAGTCACTCACCAATGAATGCTAGGACTACTGTTTCTCTTATCTTCATAAGGAAAGACAGATTAAATTTTCCACTAGCTTACACATGTGCTAAATAACAATTAAGCAGCATTATATGGAGGCGTTAAGAATTCTGGATGGAACATAAAGAGACCTATCCCCAGATCTCTTTCACTAGAGTGGCTTTGGGCAAGCCATTGCCCAGGCCACAGTTCCATTGGCTGAATTAGGCAGGCAGCTTCTAAAATCCTATATATGTCAATTACAAGGTTAATGCATTAATGATGCATTAATCAAGGCTTGGTATAAAAGAGAATGTAAAGGCCTCTACCTTCTTTTGTTTTTAATAGTAATCATTAATGGCCACTAGCTGGACATCTCAGACAAAATTTTTTCTGCCTTGAAACATATAAGTACGACCGTAAGGGTAGTTTCAGCTGAAAAGCTGAATCTGAANTGAATTAGGCAGGCAGCTTCTAAAATCCTATATATGTCAATTACAAGGTTAATGCATTAATGATGCATTAATCAAGGCTTGGTATAAAAGAGAATGTAAAGGCCTCTACCTTCTTTTGTTTTTAATAGTAATCATTAATGGCCACTAGCTGGACATCTCAGACAAAATTTTTTCTGCCTTGAAACATATAAGTACGACCGTAAGGGTAGTTTCAGCTGAAAAGCTGAATCTGAAGAGTAAAGAGTGCTATTAATACAACTTATTCAAATCAGACACACACACACACACACACACACACACACACATATTGGCTTGATGGGTATGGGAAAATGGTAACCTAAGGCATTCCTCATGGCACCCCACTCCAGTACTCTTGCCTGGAAAATCCTATGGATGGGGGAGCCTGGTAGGCTGCAGTCCATGGGGTGGCTAAGAGTCGGACACGACTGAGCGATTTCACTTTCACTTTTCACTTTCATGCATTAGAGAAGGAAATAGCAACCCACTCCAGTGTTCTTGCCTGGAGAATCCCAGGGACAGTGGAGCCTGGTGAGCTGCCATCTATGGGGTCGCACAGAGTTGGACACGACTGAAGCGACTTAGCAGCAGCAAGGCATTCCTCAGAATTCTCATCCTGCTCGTGGGCATTAATAATGTACTTAGCAAATTTATTAGGATTCATTGATTGTTTTTAATTGAATGAAGGAAAGTCAGATGTTGTTAGTGAACAGTGAGTTGTTTTGAAAGATGGGGATAAGATGGGGACCACCTGGTGTGGAAGATGGAAAGTGTGAAGTGGTAAGAAAAAAAAGCAGGAATTACAAGTCTAGTTCTAGGGCTGCTACTGCTTAGCCTTACTGCTCCCTTAGAGGTGTCCATCTTCTCATCTATACAAGGAGGGCGTTGGTCTTTCCACCCTCTCAGCTGCCCAATAATCAAAAGAGAAATTTTTCTCAATAGGATGTAGCTTTTATTTTAGAGTTTGACTCTCAGAAGCACTGAAACCAAGACTATAAATTCAGTTCCACGTACACCTGAAAACAACTATAGATCAGGTTAATCTGTGATACAATCTTTTCCCCAACTATGGGACATCCCCACTTACCTGCAGAAAAGAACTCAGATATACCGGTAAAGTCCCGTTTTTGTTGCTATTGCTTAGTCGCTAAGTCTGTCTGACTCCTTGCAACCCCATGGACTGTAGCCTGCCATGGGATTTTCCAGGCAAGAATACTGCAGTGGGTTGTCATTTCCTTCTCCAGGGGATTTTCCTGACCTAGGGACAGAATCTGAGTCTCCTGCAGTGGCAGGCAGCTTCTTTACTACTGAGCTAGGGAAGCCCAAAATCCTGTTACATAGCAACATAATAATTAAGATTTCCTTTCAATAAATTTATTTACATTTCTCAGTTATAATTTGAGGTTATATATATATATATATACTGAGATAATATATATATATTGAGGTAATATATATATTTGATTTATAATTTGTATAATATACAAACATTTTAAAAATCACATATAATATTGATGTTGTGTGTTGAACTCTGTCCGCCACCCTCCAAATGCATAAGGTGAGGCCAAACCCCATACCTCGGAGAAGGCGATGGCACCCCACTCCAGTACTCTTGCCTGGAAAATCCCATGGATGGAGGAGCCTGGTGGGCTGCAGTCCATGGGGTAGTGAAGAGTCGGACATGACTGAGTGACTTCACTTTCACTTTTCACTTTCATGCATTGGAGAAGGAAATGGCAACCCACTCCAGTGTTCTTGCCTGAAGAATCCCAGGGACGGGGGAGCCTGGTGAGCTGCCGTTTATGGGGTTGCAGAGAGTCGGACACGACTGAAGCGACTTAGCAGCAGCAGCAGCAGCAACCCCATACCTTAGCGGATAATCTTATTTGGAGACAGGGTAATTTAATCAAAATGACATCACCAGTGCTGCTAAGTTGTTTCAGTTGTGTCTGACTCTTTGCAACGCTATGGACTGTAGCCTCGAGGTTTCTCTGGCCCTAGGATTCCCAGACAAGAAGACTGGAATGGGTTGCCATTCCCTCCTCCAGGGAATCTTCCTAAACCAGGGATGGAACACATGTCTCTTACTTCTCCTGCGTTGTCCGGCAGGTTCTTTACCACTAGTACTACCTAGGAGTGGGTGTGAATTCAGCGTGACTGGTGTCCTAATAAAATGAGGGGAATTTGGACACAGAAACATTCTTATAGGCAGAGAGCCATGTGAACAGGAAGACAGCCATCTAAAAGGCAAGGA
This sequence comes from Neotragus moschatus, assembly GCA_006410615.1. Classification (NCBI taxonomy): domain Eukaryota; kingdom Metazoa; phylum Chordata; class Mammalia; order Artiodactyla; family Bovidae; genus Neotragus; species Neotragus moschatus. The sequence continues at coordinate 2,326,493 of SJYA01001559.1, read as the reverse complement.
GAGAGACCTAGAACAGATTCTTTCTTCACCGTCCTCAGAAGGGACCAGCCCTGCCAAAATCTAGATTTTGGACTTATAGTCTTGAAAACTATGAGACAGTACATTTCCGTTGTTTAAACCTCTCAATCTGTGGAACTACCTTGTTACAGCAGATTGAGCAGAATAACAGCTGGCCTCCTCTGAGCAACGACTGTGCGTTATCTTGTGCAGTTGCTGTTCTTCAGTCACTGTCTGACTCTTTGCGACCCCATGGACTGCAGTGCCGGGCGCCTCTGTTCTCCACTGTCTCCTGGAGATTGCTCAAATTCACGTCCATTGAGTCGGTGACGCTATCGAACCATCTCACCCTCCATCAGTCCTTCTCCCTTTGCCTTCAATCTTTCCCAGCATCAGGGTCTTTCCTTTGCATCAGGTAGTCAAAGTGTTAGAGCTTAGTCTCATTCAGTATTAGTCCTTCCAGTAAATATTCAGGTACTGTCCACTGTCCATGGGGTTCTCCAGGCAGGAATACTGGAGTGGGTCACCACTTCCTCCTCCAGTGGACCACGTTTTATTAGAACTCTTCACTATGACCATACATCTTGGGTGGCCCTGCATGGCGTGACTCACAGCTTCATTGAGTTATGCAAGCCCCTTCACCACAACTAGGCTGTGATCCATGACTGTGTGTTGAGACTGGGCCGACAGTGGGGAAAGGCCAACAGCAGCAATATTTTTGAAAATTAAAAAATAAAATCAAAATTATTATTTTATCGTTATTAAAATAGTTTAAAAAATGCCCTCTCCATTCCAACACACAACATAACACAGCTAATTCAACAAAACACACGAAATACAAAAAATAAAAAATAAAACCCTAGAGAAGTCCAGTGATGGGGAGGATACCCACGATTGCATTCTTTTTCAAGGTACCATGTGCTGACTCAGCTAAAGAGTTGGGGGTCACCTCTGTAATCCTACCAGCTCTTCTATGCTGCTGCTACTGCTGCTAAGTCGCTTCAGTTGTGTCCGACTCTGTGCAACCCCATGGACTGCAGCCCACCAGGCTCCTCCATCCATGGGATTTTCCAGGCAGGAGTGCTGGAGTGGGGTGCAATTGCCTTCTCTACCAGCTTTTCTATAGGGCATGCCAATCCAAGTATTTACAACACATTCTCTTATTAATCCTAAGAACTTTCCACCAAATCAGAACAAATGAAGCAGTACTGTGTCAGTTTCATATCACAAAAAAGTTACGATACATTGATTCTTTCTATTAAAGCACTTTATCAAAAATAAATGCAAACGTGAAGAAACAAGCATAGTGAATGCACATTAAAACAAGCATTATTATATAGAACAAGTTGATACAGTTTCCAAAGATTAGATTCAGACCAGATTGTGCACCATTATTCTCAAATGCCTCATCTGGTGAAGTTTGGAAGTAAGTTTTATAAAACCATTATGAAGGAAATGCAAATATTCTGAACGTATATGTTAATTAACGTCAATTTCCATTATCTTTTGTCTTAACAAGCTCAGAATTAAACATAGTCTCTAAAAACTGACAGCATTTATGGCTCAAACAAAGCTGAGACAAAGGCAGGACTCAGTGCAGAAAACAGGAAGGAGGAACGCTTTTAGAGCTAACTACCTTAGTCAGGCAAGTGGATGTGGCCCCAGAGGAAATGAGATTCTCTAAGATTTAAGTTTTCAAAGGCAGTGGCCTAATGTTCAGTGGGAACTGACAGATCAGTGGTTCTGGCAGAGTCTGACGCTTTCAATCAGTGAGGAGGAGTGGAATTATCTATTGCAATGCACAATTAGAATTGAGCTGTGTTTTGCAACTTGGACATCAGCAGTTGATTTTTTTTTTTCCTTTCAGGTTTGCCATAGTAACTTGCCTCTGTGTTATTTACATTAAAGCTGATCTGCTTCACTTTCCCATGAGAGCTAAAAGTAATAACTTAGGTTTTATAGAGCTGTACAATATATATCTTTTGTAGGGGAAAATTTTAGCTATTCCATTCCCTTTGTGCACACCACAACTTGAGTGTATTATTTTATTCCACACTATTCAAACGTTTAGTCTTCTGTTCATAAAATTCAGAACGTTTCCCATGGTTTAGAGATGAACCAAGTGTGAAGATTTTAGATGATATCCTTTCTAACTCTCAGACTATGATTCAACACAGTATTTCTCATAATTGTCTGTTGAGAAAAGGCAGCTAGAGGTGCTTATTGAAAGTGCAGACTCCCAGTGCCTTCATTGAAGGGTTGATTCTGTAGTTATGGTGGGTCTCTGGGCTCCTGATCACTGGACAAGCTTGAGAAATATTTTATTCCCTGACGTAGGTGGCCTGTAGAATCACTTGGGAAGAAAAAAAAATAGTATTCAGTCTGGGTCCACTCCTAGAGATTCTGATTTTATTGGTCTGGGTTGTGGCCTGAGTATCTGGATTTTTAGAAGCTTCTGGTTGCTTCTAATTGTGCAGACAGGGTTGAGAATCACCGACTTCAAAGAAACGACACTCAGTTAAGTGAAACAGGTGTGAAAGCAACGTACACCATTCCCATTAAGAAATTCAACGTGCTTTTGTTTATTTATTTCATTTTGGCTGCGCTGGATCTCTGTTGTGGCATGCGGGCTTCGCTACTTGTGTCATGCAAGCCAGGTTGCCTTGCTGCATGCGGGATCCTAATTCCCTGACCAGGTGTCGAACTTGCGTCCCCTGCATTGGAAGGCAGATTCTTAAAACCCTCAATGTGCTTTTATAGACATGTGTGTCATTTGAATCCTTGAAAATCTTCTGAGATGGGAAGAGTAGACCTCTTTCTTTTACAGACAAGCAAAGTGAAACTTAGAGAGGTGAAGAGGTTTGATTGAGGTATGATTAGAAGCAGAATTGTGGAATTGGTGAGATCTGCCTTACCTATTCTACTACTTGCTTATGCTTCTTTGCTTTTTAATAGCAAAGCTGTCCTAGACTCCCTTTAAAATTTAAACAAAACCAGACTTTTGGTTGCCTAGAGCTTCCCTTACATCAGAATTGTTATTAACAATACTAGGAATAACAGTCACATCAGCAGCTAACATTGGGTCCTTTTTACACATTGCTAAGTGCTCTGCCTACATTATCTAATTGCCTCAAAGACTCCATAAGGTGGGTTATTATTCCCATTTTACAGATGAGAAAACTGAGGCTTAAAGACTAAGTGACTTGCCAAAGGTCACGTTCCTATGTAGCAGTCTTCTTATTTCATCTAAAGCTCTTCCTATTTTCTTTGCAGCCCACCAGATTTTGGCAAATGGCAGAGAGAAAAAGAATCTGATAAAGTAATTTAGAGAAAGCCATTATGGACAATTACAGATTTCCTGAATCTTATTCCCACTTCTAATGTGCAGATCAGAATTTTTTTCAGAAACTTCTAGAGGCCACCATTCAAAAACATGAGTATTCAGTTTAATAGAAGAATCATGGGTCACAAATCCCTAAGTTACCTGTTTTGTCTGCTGCCTGGGTTAACGCTGCCTTCCCAGAGACAGTCCATAACACACTGAGAGCATCTGAAGGCTTGAGCCTGAGTCCCAAGTGCTGTTTATTAGCTGTGGGGTCTTGAGCCAGTCACATCCAGGATGTGTCTTAATGCTCTGAGAGAATCAGATCCAGCTGGAAAATGAATCAATATTCTCATCTTTCTTTTTCTAAGGTTTCCAAAGTACTGAACGTATTTCTTGCCCTGGATATGTCTGCTGTTGTCACTGTTGCCCATATAAACCATTATTATTGTTACTATATAAATAAAATATATGATACTAGATGCTATTACAATAAAATGAAATATGTATTATACTTAGAAATAAAGTGCTTTGTAGGGTGCTTGGTAGAGAAAGCAAATATCCTAGACATCATCACTGTCATCATCATTAAACTAATTATTTCTCCATTATAGTTAATCACTAATAGTACATAAAAACTTACAGAAATATTAATAGGTGGCAGTGACTGTATATTTATTCCTTTATATGTACAGAACATATTTTTCTTATTTAAGTGCCCAGAACTCAAAGTAAACCAAGTCAAGAATCATGTTGCCTAAAAGTTCACGAGGGAAGCACCTTCTGTTTAGCTACAAAAACTCTTTACAGAAATTAGGTACTATTTCCTGATGCTGTGGAAAGAGAAAAAGCTGTAAAAGAACAGAATCTCTTTATCCCTCCAATTCTGAAGATTGTCATCCGGTGTGGGGATCCTAGCTAACTTCCTGCAAAGGTATAGTTGCATAAAGATTGAGGAGAAATTATTCTTTTAAGTATACTATAAAGAGAATAAGGCTACTAGCTCAACTGTCAGAAGCTTATCCAAAACGCATTATCCCAAATCACTGTGGATGGTGACTGAAGCCATGAAATTAAAAGATGCCTGCTCATTTAAAGGAAAGCTATGATAAACCTAGACAGTGTATTATAAAGCAGAGACATTACTTTGCCAATAAAGGTCCAGATAGTCAAAGCTATGGTTTTTCCAGAACTCATGTATGCATGTGAGAGATGGACCATAAAGACGGCTGAGTGCCAAAGAATTGATGCTTTCAAATTGTGGTGCTGGAGAAGACTCTTGAAAGTCCCATGGACTGCAGGGAGATCAGAGCAGTAAATCCTAAAGGAAATCAACACTGAATATACATTGGCAGGACTGATGCTGAAGATGAAGCTTCAGTACTTTGTCCACCTGCTGCAAACAGCCGACTCATTGGAAAAGATCCAGATGCTGGGAAAGATTGAGGGCAGGAGGAAAAGAGGGTGACAGAAGATGAGATGGTTGGATGGCATCACTGACTCAATGGACATGAGTTTGAGCAAACTCCTGGAGATAGTGAAGAACAAGGAAGCCTGGCATGCTGCAATCTATGCTTCAGGTCGAGCAGTCAGGAAGAGAAGACATTCAAACTGGAAGAATATGAAGTCAGCTATTATGTGTGGGAAGGAAAACATTGCAGGCAAAGAAGTTTGTGAATGCGACGTCTCTAAGGTGAGGAAAAATGTTTAGTGCAGTTGAGAAATTGGAAAAAGTCAAGTATAATTGGAGTGGGGAGAGCAAGGGAGAGGGGATGTGACACGAGGTCATCAGGTGATCGGGGCTGGACCACACTGCCCTCTGGACCATGGTAAGGAGTATGGATTTATTTTAAGTCCAGAGGAAACCACAGAAGAATTTTAAGTGGAGAAACAACATGATCTGATTCATGTTTCCATGTAATTCCTATCGTGTGTGGCGAAAAGACACTGAAGACAATGATGACCTTTATCTTCCCAGCCAATACTTGTTAAAAAAGCAGAAATTATCAAGTAATCTCCCCCTAATTTTAAAGCAGTCTTCCTTCACGTTTCTGGAGGAACAGTAGTTCATCTACATTCTAAACAGGATACTAACAGAAACAGCAAGCTCCAACCTGCCTAGCTGGGGACAGGGATGCATTTGGCAACACTTGGTCAAAATTAAAGATAATAGAGTTATCTTTCAAATTACAGTCAGTGATGTACATGTCATTAGGTCTCTTCTTCATCAGAGAGAAGCATGGAGTTGAAAGTGAGCAAGACCTAGCCGTATTCAGTCAGTTCAGTAGCTCAGTCATGTCCGACTGTTTTTGATCCCATGGATTGCAGCAAGCCAGGCTTCCCTGTCCATCACCAACTCCCAGTGCTTGGTCAAACTCATGTCCATTGAGTCATTGATACCATCTAACCATCTCATCCTCTGTCATCCCCTTCTCCTCCCACCTTCAATCTTTCCCAGCACTAGGGTCTTTTCCAATGAATCACTTATTCATATCAGGTGGCCAAAGTATTGGAGCTTCAGCTTCGGCATCAGTCCTTCCAATGAATATCCAGGACTGATTTCTTTTAGGATTGACTGATTTGATCTCCTTGTAGTTGAAGGGATTTTCAAGAGTCTTCTCCAACACCACAGCTCAAAAGCATCAATTCTTCGGCACTCAGCTTTCTTTATGGTCCAACTCTCACATCCATACATGACCACTTGAAAAACCATAGCCTTGACCAGACAGACCTTTGTCGGCAAAGTAATGTCTCTGCTTTTTAATATGCTGTCTAGGTTCATCATAGCTCTTCTTTCAAGGAGCAAGTGTCTTTAATTTCAAGGCTACAGTCACCATCTGCAGTGATTTTGGAGCCCAAGCATATCACTGTTTCCATAGTTTCCCCAAATACCTCTATTTGCCATGAAGTAATGGGACTGGATGCCATGATCTTTGCTTTTTGAATGTTGAGTTTTAAGTGAGCTTTTTCACTCTCTTTCACTTTCATCAAGAGGTTCTTTAAGAGCCATATGGGACCCCATTAAATCCCAGCTGGAGGACAAGGAATCCTGTGCTTCTTCATTTTGGACAGGTAACAGTACCTAGGATCACTTCCATCATAATAGAACTCTTAGCATTCCTGATAAATATAAAAGTTAAGACACTCAAACTCTACCTGGGCCAACTCAAAAGTATGTCCTCTATCATCATGTAACCTTCTTTTTCCATGGTCCAGACAGGCAGAGGAAAGCAATAAAAGTCAAACTCTCTTTACCCTAAACTCCCTTTACAGGTTACAGTTCAATGCAAAGTGTATTTCTATGACTGAGTTATGAACTCCAAAAATAGAGGCTTGTCCTGGAAGTGTAGACAGACGCCTCACTGCAGCCGCGCTCCTGGGCACTGCCATAGTCATCAGTTTTAATGAGAGCTGTTAATATCACCTCCATCTGAATGGTTGCCCTGGGCTGACTTTCTGGGCTGTGCACAGGTGCTCTCGGCCAAAACTGTAATGTAGGTTATTACATTATCAATGAGGCACAGATGTGCTTTCTGTCTGAACTCAAGATGGTGTTCCTGCCAAATGCATAACTCTTTCAGTGGGCTGGGGTCTGTTTGTATCAAAATGTCGTTCTAGCTCAGTGAACCTGAGAGGCGCCTTCTGCTTCTCCAGGACAGGAGTTTAGAAAACACGCTTAAGAATGCAAGAAGGCTGGGTTCTCAAAAGGCAGGTACAGGATTTCTTAAGAACACGAAACTCAGCCTGACACCTTCTGCTTTTTCAGTGAAAGCTTCAGCCACTTCACATTCACTCATGGACTCAGGAGTTTCTTGGGCTCCCACCCTGTACAGGTATCCAGAAGAAGTCAGAGATGATTTTGCCAAGGACTTTTGCCCCCAGTGTTAGTGAAAGTGTTAGTTGCTCAGTTGTGTCCAACTCTTTGCAACCCCAGGGACTGTAGCCTGCCAAGATCCTCTGTCCATGGAATTCTCCAGGCAAGAATACTGGAGTGGGTAGCCATTTCCTTCTCCAGGGGATCTTCCCAACTCAGGGATCAAACCTGGAACTCCCATACTGCAGGCAGATTCTTTACCATCTGAACCACAATATACTGCAAATATTTCTGCCATTGCTGATTTTTTTTCTTCTGACTTCTTCCGGATTGTCTCTTAAGATTGTGTTCTCCATTGTTGTTCCCTGAGGCCCTAGTCCTAGCATTACCGCGTTTTTCTACAGAGTTGAAGGTTTAAGTTAATTGCACATTCCCAGTGGCGTCTCCTTTTTCCTAAGCTTGAAACCTCCATTCACTGAGCTTTTTATTATTCAACTTGGTCCCTGGATCTATCTGACTTGAAGCCAGATTTTTCTTAAAGCTGGCAGCTCCTGCAGTTAGCCTAGCATCCCACCCTGGCTCTGCCAAAAACAGTGTGGATGCCTGGGTGCTGAGAACTGGCTTTGAAAGGTACCCAGGGGCCACCACCAACGGGCATCACACCTGCCTATGTTCTCAATGTGAAGTCAACCTGTCAGGAATGGAATGGTGGTGCAGGGAGAAAAAAGGTTTCTCCTCCACGCAGGAAGGAGTGGGGTTTGGATCAATCCTGACCTTGAAAGTGACATTGCCTTCCTTGCTGTCCAGAAAAATTGTTCTCTTACACAGAAGCTAAATGTTGAGAAAGGAGATCAGTACACTGGCCACCAGGCAGTCAGTCTCCTTACTGTCATTTCAGTTTTTTAAGCATAGAGACGGATACAAGGAAGAACACTGGCAAGTGTGTGTGTGTGTGTGTGTGTGTGTGTGTGTGTGTGTGAGAAAGAAAGAGAGAAAGAGTTTGGAAAAGCATGCAGTGTTTTGTTTTCCTGGGCATCTGAGAGCACTCAGTTGAGGAAACCCTGAGACCAGCATGGTCAGGACCTAGCATTTCCCAATCCTCTGTCCTTCAGCTCATTGCATTCCTCTGGACTGATAACCAATGACAGAGTTCCTAAAGATAAATGGGCAGTCTTCTTCCCATTTCCTTTCCACCCTGGCCCCTGCCTCACTTCAGATCCCCACCCCACCCCCACACACACCTCTACTAATGCCCAGTCCTCATCTGAATGATGCCAAACAGCAGTGGCAGCATGAAGGGATGTCTGGTGGCATGAGCCCTGCTGCCTGGCCCCTCCACCCCCAGGGATGTGGCTGCTGCTGGGGACTGCGGGACTGTCATTCCTGCCATCCGGCTCACAGCCCCAAAGATCCGGGCCAGCTGCAGTGCCCTGGTGGTGTGGTGGCTGTTCTACATGGCTGGCCTCGTTAGGAAGTGAATCTCTTGACAGGCAACTTGCTGCCACCACCCGTATCTAGAAATTTTTTGCTAAGTCTGTGAAATGCAGGCAACCCCCTCTCTTCTCCCAGGCTTCGTTTTCATGACGTGTTCTGCCTCTACTTAAAGTGCACTGCCCTGCTGGCATTTCCATTTGACAGCTGAAATATTCTGATCGCCTCTGCTTTTCCTAGGCAGATTAGGCACATGTTTTAGAAATGGGAGGAAGGCAAGGACATAAGGGACCCAACAGGTGACAATGGAAAGTAATGGCAAACAGACATGCTTCTGACTCAGTAAGACTTGGGTGGTGCTACAAGTCCCTCCTCAGACATGACTGAGCGACTTGACTTTCACTTTTCACTTTCATGCATTGGAGAAGGAAATGGCAACCCACTCCAGTGTTCTTGCCTGGAAAATCCCAGGGACAGTGGAGCCTGGTGGGCTGCTGTCTATGGGGTTGCACAGAGTCGGACACGACTGAAGCAACTTAGCAGCAGCAGCAACAGCACCTTCCTCCAAGAGAATCTGAATTTGGATGAAATACACAGGTGGAAGGGCTGACTGTCTGTATAGGGATTCATCATCAACGCTGCTCTCAAATGTCAGGTGGACGTCTTCCTGATGTACCTCAATGGTAGAAATTTTGGATAACACATTAATATCTACAAAGCACCTTTTAGGAACTCTACCAACCACTAGGCAAACTCAAAAACAAAGTACATAAGAAGCTGATTAATGTTATTTTACATATATATATATAATAATGTATAAGCTATATCCTAAGATCTTTTTGGGGAGGGGAAAGCAAGCAATTGTAACATGATTAATGTAAGTTATGTGCATACTAAGTCGCTTCAGTCACGTCTGACTCTTTGCAACCCTATGGACTATAGCCTGCCAGGCTCCTCTGTCCATAGGATTTTCCAGGCAAGAATACTGTAGTAGGTTGCCGTGCCTGCCTCCAGGGGATCTTCCTGACCTAGGACTGAGCTCACGTCTCTTACGTCTCCTTCATTAGCAGGCAGATTCTTTATCACTAGCGCCCCCTGGGAAGCCCTAATGTAAGGTAAGGGACATTTAAAAATAATTTAGATTCAAAATAGAACTCTTTTCCATATACTATTTCATAATTGAAAAGTTAAAATTCTTCAAATTTCATGAAAATTGAAAAGAACATTATGAAAGTGGTATACTCTGATCTCTAGTCTTTAAATAATTTCAAAAGACATATATTTCAAATAGATGCACAATTGTATTTAATTTTGGAGTTAAAAAGTCAGTTCTTAAGTATGCTATTTTGTTCAGAAATTAAAAACGAGGGAAATAAAAAATTTAAAACCAAGCTCTACAGGACATTGAAAGGGTATTAGAATGATGAAAAGTGTCTTAGTCTTTAAAAGATCTTATCATTTCAACTGAAGTCTTCCCCCTGCTGATAAGGTTTAGGTCACTAGCATTCTTTCCTGGCAGTCCAGTGGTTAAGACTCTGAGCTTCCAATGCAGGGGGCATGAGTTCAATCCCTGATTGAGGAACTGAGATCCTGCATGTGGCATGCTTTGGCCAAAAAATTAAAAAATAAAAACGTTTGGCTTATTCTTGGTGTAAGAGACATCAGTAAGATGCAAAGTCTTCTCCATGATGGGGAGTCAGTTCTCAGTCAAATTTTTGCCAACCATTTCTTTTTCTCCATCAACCTTATGATTCATTAATGCAGTTAATAAAAATGCTTTAAGTCAAGTGTGTTCTGGATGTACAATGATGCATAAGACTAGTTCTATTCCGTCTTACGGAGTGAAGAGTGACAGACAGTCAGATAAGCAAAAGCAGTGGAACCAGAGTCAGAGCGGGAGGAGAAGCGTTTTTTACAGGGCCTTCAACAGGAGCAGCTCACCCAGCCCTGGGTATTGGTGAGAATGGTAGGGGAATGGGGACATTGGCCCTTACTCTGAAAGAAGAATCCAGGAGAGATCTGAATTTTCTCTCTGCTCACACAGTTCATTTGAAATTTGAGGACAGTTTACGCATTTGGCATTGGCAACCCCATCCATTCCTAGAATTCTGGCTTAACCCTAGACGCAAGGAATACCCTGAGTGCAGTGGATTAACTTTGGTTCTGTTTAATTTTCCTAATCATACCTATTGGTCTTGAATGATTTCAGCTCCCTTGGAACTCAAGTTGTCCCACTTTGAGTATAAACATCACCCCCCATCCTTGCAGACAACAATCTTTGAGTGCCGTCCAGTTATAACACACAGACAGCCAAGGAACAGTGGCAAATAGAAAAAAATACCAAGCTCTTTGCATTGGGACATGGTTACCATGAAATGAGCAAACATTTAATTTTGTTTATTGAGGTCAACGTGAAAGCTGTTGAATCTCTTATAACAACTTTGTGACATTTGATGCATGCCTTTCTGGAACACCTCAAGCTGAGCTTGTTGTTCTGAAATGTCAGAATGTTCTATTCTGGTAAGCAGTCAACTCGTATTGAGTTCTCCTTTTGTGCAGAATGCCATGAAGTGTGGCTGAGATGTATAAGGGGAACGAAAGAGGATACAATGAAAACTGGAAGCTATTAGTCAGTAGACAGTGAAAACAATCTGAAAAGGCTTTCTGGTTTTGCTTGATTTCAGACCTGACTTCATGAACAAGGGGGAGAAGACCACCCATAGTTTCTATGCATGTGTTACTTTCATAATCCCCTTCTCAATGCAAGGGGAGGAATTTTTGCCTCCTGAGTGAGGTAATCTCAGAAATGGCAGCCTGAACCTGTGATGAAGCTGGGCACCATCTCGGACCAAGGCAGGGACCTGCTAAACTTTAAGGCCAGGAAGCCTTCAGACAGGGCTTAGAAGAAAGGCAGGTCAACAATCTCAGGCCTCACCTCTTGCTTCTTTTTCCATTTACATTTGATGCACATATGTTGACAAAATAAAATATTGAGAAATCATGGGAATTCCCTGGCTGTCCCGTGGTTAGGACTCCGTGCTTTCACTGCCGGAGGCACAGGTGTGATCCCTGGTTGGGGAACTGAGATCCTGGATGCTGCATAACACAGCCAAAAAAAAAAAAAAAAAACCCAAAACGAGAAGTCATAATTGTGTAGAGGATAAATGAATAGTCTTTGGAGTTCTGAGATTTAAACCAAGGCTCGACTGTGATCAACTCCATGACTTTGGGCAAGTCGACCTCTGTGAGCCTCAGTGTCCATATCTGTTAAATGGGAATAATAATATCTACTCAGGGGTTTACTGTGAGGATTAAATGAGCTAACTAATATAAAAGTCACTTAGCATAGGGCCCAGTCTAAAAAAAGTTTAATACATGTTAAACTATTACTATCCATAATTATGTCAACACTATGGAAGTAAAATCAATGCTTTAATTAGGATTCTTTAGTTTGTTAATCTCCCAAATTGCCTAGTCTAAGCAGAAAGTTAACGTGCATTCTAACAAATTCAACACAGGAAAACCAAAGACTCGTTTATTAATTCAGTTAACAAGCATCTATGGGGCATTTTCTACGTGCTCAGCCATGGGTGAGCCACTGAGGGTGCCGGAATAAAAGTAAGAGTTCTTATTTTCTAGGACCTTAAGTCTAGTAGAGCAGGTCAATAAATAAACCGACAATGACCATGTGGCAAGCGTGCTTAATAAAGGCAGCCTGGCAGACCTATGCTTTGAAACGCAGAGCTCGTAAGAGAAGAGCACATCATACCAGAAGGATTACATGGTGATCACAGTCTAACATGCTCATTCTAAAGGAATGGAAGAGGGAAGTCAGAAACCCAGGAGAGATGACTGCTGGCCCTGCCTCACACCCTGCCGAGTTCCCCGCCTTAGAAACTCTTTTCTCCCTGGGCTGGGAGGTCACTCTTTGGCCTTTAAGATAAATGCTAACCCTGGACAGAAGCTTAAGGGGGCCAGTCCTCTGTAACTCAGGTTTAAACCAAGTTTGCAGACAGGGCAGCCTTGACCATATGCACCTGATCTTCTGCCCTGAATGTTTAGCATCAGAGCCAGGCTCTTTGTTCCCTGCACATCTTTTAAAACTCTAATCTCGGCTCTGATCTCCATGCTTATGGATGGGACCCAGCTACCTCTTAAAGACTTTATCAATGACCTTTTTTGCTCTGAGTGGGTGTTGGCTTGTTTGCTTTTGATAATGGCTTTATTGAGATATAATTCACATATATACAATTCACTCAATTAAAATGTACAATTCAGTGATTTTTAGCATATCCATAGCCCCCCCATCACCACAATCACCTTCAGTAAATTTCATCACCTGAAAAAGGAACATTTGCACCCCCTAGCTGTTACCCCAATCCTCTTATCCCTCCAACCTCTGGTAACCACTAAGCTACTTTCAGTCATTACAGATTTGCCTGTTCTGGACATCTCACTTAAGTGCACGTTATGGCCTGAATTATAACCCCCTAAATTCATATGGTGAAGTTCTAACCCCTCAGTGTGACTGTGTATTTGGAGACAGGGCCTTGAGAGGTACTTGTGTGTGTATGTTAGCTTCTCAGTTGTGTCCAATTCTTTGCAACCCCATGGACTGTAGCCCGCCAGGCTCCTCTGTCCATGGGATTCTCCAGGCAAGAATACTAGAGTGCGTTGCCATGCCTTCCTCCAGAGGATCTTCCCAACCCAGGGACTGAACGCAGGTCTCCTGCATTGTAGGCAGATTCTTTATCATCTGAGTCATCAGGTAATTAAAATTAAATGGAAACTCAATGGTGGGGACCTGATCCCACAAGACTGGTGTCTTTATAAGAAGAGGAAGGGACACCGGGGCTACGTGTGCACAGAGAAAGGCCATGCAAGGGCACAGCGAGAGGACAGCAGTCTGCTGGCCAAGCAGAGAGGCCACGTGAGAAACCAACTTGCCAAGATCTTGACCTTGGACTTCTCATCTCCAGAACCATGAGAAAATAAACCTCTGTTTAAGCCACCCGGTCGGTGATGTTTTATTACAGCAGCCCTAGTAGATTAATGTAATAGATTCATACAACATGTGACCTTTTGTGTCTGACTTCCTTCACTTAGCATAATGTTTTCAAGGTTTAATCCATGTTTTAAGATATATCAGTATCCCATTCCTTTTTTGACGACAAATAATACTCGTGTGCGACTAAACTACATTTTGTTTATCCATTTTGATGGACATTTGGGTTATCTCAACCTTTGGACTGTTAACGAGTAATGCTGCTATGGACATTCATGTATAAGCTTTTGTGTGAACATGTTTTCATTTATCTTGGGCATATGTATCTTGGAGTAAAACTTATGGATCATATGGGAACTCTACGTATAACATTTTAGGAACTGTCAAACTGTTTTCCGAAAGGTCTACACATTTCACCTTCTCACTAGCAAGGAATGAAGGTTCCGAATTCTTCATATCCTTATCACCATTTTTCATTGTCTGTCTTTTTTATTATAGCCGTTGTAGGGGTTATAATCAGCTCTGAATATTCATTGGAAGGACTGATGTTGAAGCTAAAGCTCCAATACTTTGGCCACCTGATGCAAAGAGCCGACTCATTGGAAAAGACCCTGATGCTGGGAGAGATTGCGGGCAGGAGAAGGAGGGGTTGCAAGGAGTCAGACACAACTTAGTGATTAAACAACAACAACAACAGTGGGTATAAAGTGGAGGTTCATTGCGGTTTTGGTTTGCACTTCCTTAATAATGGATAATGTTAAGAGTCTTTTCAGGTGTTTATTGCCGTTTGTGTATCTTTTTTGGAGAAATGTTTGTTCAGATCTTTTGGCTATTTTTAATCAGCAATTAAGTTTTTTAGACATTAATTTTTAATTTGACTTTTCGTTGTTGAGTTACAATTATTCTTTATATGTTCTGGATACAAGTTCCTTATCAGACATAAGATTTGCAAAGCTGTGTTCATTCTGTACATTATCTCTTCACTTTCTTGATGGTGTCCTTGGAAGCACAAAAAGTTTTCATCCTGATGCATGTCCAGTTTATCTAATTTTTCTTTTGTTGCTTAAGCTTTTGGGGTCATATTTAAGAAACCACTGCTAGATCCTAAGGACATGAAGATTTACTCATACGTGTTCTTCTAACAGTTTTACCATTTTAGGTCTTTTACCATTTAGGTCTTTGATCACTGTTGATTTAATTTTGTATATGGGGTGAGGTAAGGGTTCAAGTTCATTTTTGTGCATGTGGATATCCAGTTATCTCAGCATTATTTGTGGAAAGACTATTCATTTCTCCATTGAATTGTCTTAGGAATTTTATTAAAAATCAATCATAAATTAAAAATTTATTCCTGGACTATCAGTTCTATCCCACTGGTCTATATGTCTGTTTTCATGCCAGTACCATTGCTATTATTGTTGTTCAGTCACTTAGTTGTGTCTGACTCTTTGTGACCCCATAGGCTGCAGTATGCCAGGCTTCCCTGTCCATCACCAACTCCCAAAGCTTGCTCAAACTCATGTCCATCAAGTCACTGATGCCATCCAACCATTTCATCCTCTGTCATGCCCTTCTTCTCTTGCCTTCAATCTTTCCCAGCATCAGGGTCTTTTCCCATGAGTCAGTTATTCATATGAGGTGACCAAAGTATTGGAGCTTCAGCTTTAGCATCAGTCCTTCCAATGAATATTCAGGAATTATTCCTTTTACGATTGACTGGTTTGATCTTGCTGTCCAAGGGACTCTCAAGAGTCTTCTCCAACACTACAGCTCAAAAGCATCAGTTCTTTGGTGCTCAGCTTTGTTTATGGTCCAACTCTCACTGATAATTGTAGCTTTGTACTTAATTAAGTTTTGAACTTGAGAAGTGTGAATACTCCAACTTTGTTCTTATTTTTCAGGATTGTTTTGGATATTGTGGGTCCTTTGAAGTTCTCTATGTTTTTGAAGGGTCATTTTTCTCTGGTGCCTTGCCGGGATTTATCTGCTCACTGAGGCATCTGGGGTTGACCTGCAAATATGCCGTGTGCTGGCACCTATATGCCTCAGCATTACTTTGCCTGAATAGACTTTTTCTAGTCCCAAGAGCTGGATCTTGTTGATCTTGTTAATCCAAGTTCTTTTTTTTTTTTTAAACAGGAAAAATCTACACTTTTATTTATTTTCAATAAGTTTAAATCCTCAAAGGGTATAGCATCACACAGATTTTGTGTCCAATGGCCTTAGTGGGAAGGTTGCTTTGGAATTTGGCACAAACCATGCCACTATTTCCATGAACTCGATTTATCTTTCCCCAGATTACTCTGGTTTTGGTAGGTTTTCCATCAGGAGTTACTGTGTTGTTCTTTGCTTTGTACATATAAGCACGTCTCTTGCCTAGATAGAATTCAGTTTTATCTCAAGCATATACACCTTCAATTTTCAGGAGAGCAGTGTGTTCCCTCTGGTTCTGTAGACCCCGTTTATAGCCAGCAAAAATGGCCTTGGACCACAGCTTTCCAGACATATTTGTTGTTTTAGAAGTCCTGTTCCCAGCAGGCCTCCACAGGGTCCAAGATGGCTGAAAGAGCTTAATTCAAGTTCTTGATGGGTACCTTGTCAGGGAAGAGATCTAATTCCAAGTTGAACTCTGGTTTCAAATCAGATTGATAGATTTGGTCTGATGGTTCACTATAGAACCCTAAGAATTAATTAGGTATGATGGACACCTTAATTGTAGTCATGTTATGGTTGCTGTTTTTAAATTATAAAAATAGGGAATTCCCTGCAGTCCACAGGTTAGGACTCTGTGCTAAGGGAGGAAGCAGGTTGGATCCCACAAGCTACATGGCGCTTCCCACCAAAAATAAAAGTAATGTTGTCATATCCTAAAAAAGGTAAACAGTTAAAAAGCCATAATCCTTTTGTTAAAATTACAGTATAATTAAAGTAAAATTATGNCCCATTCTGAAGGAGATCAGCCCTGGGATTTCTTTGGAAGGAATGGTGCTAAAGCTGAAGCTCCAGTACTTTGGCCACGTCATGTGAAGAGCTGACTCATTGGAAAAGACTCTGATGCTAGGAGGGATTGGGGGCAGGAGAAGAAGGGAGCAACCAAGGATGAGATGGCTGGATGGCATCACGGACTCGATGGGCATGAGTCTGAGTGAACTCCGGGGTTGGTGATGGACAGGGAGGCCTGGAGTGCTGGGATTCATGGGGTCGCAAAGAGTCGGATACGACTGAGCGACTGAACTGAACTGAAGAAATATATACAAAGTGCCTTAAAGACAGAGACTTGTTAAAAATATTTCCAGCCACTATGATTCTTTTGCAATGTAGCAGACCGCCTGCAATGCAGGAGACCCACGCTCGATCCCTGGGTCAGGAAATCCACTGGAGAAGGAAATGGCAACCTACTCTAGTATTCTTGCCTGGAAAATTCCATGGACAGAGGAATCTGGTGGACTACAGTTTGTGGGGTCTCAAGAGTTGGATATGAGTGAGCAACAAACCACCACAATGATCAGAACAGATCTTATAGTTTCAGCTTTCATACTTTCATTGCTGGAATGTGGCAAGGTCTGGGTTTTCCCAGGGAGATAGGAGCCAGGATGACCAGTGCGACAGGAGTCGGGACAGCATCCCTTTAGCAACTAGTCTAGAAGCACTTCCATAATTTAACAGATAGGAGGTGGATTTTCCAAGTGAATGAGAATCTTGCATGGGAATCTTCCAAATAATCCTTCACCTTCTTACTTTTTAATGGCAAAGGGATGCTGTTTCTTTAAGAGGTCCCACAAAGTTGTATAAGCTGTAGGCACCCCCAAAATCAGGTTTTAGACCCCCAGGTTGGCCATAACTGTGCATGCCAGATGATTCCCAGCCCAGTCAACAGCTGGATGGTGACTAGGGATGGGGTCTAAAAGGGGCTAGCTCTGGCCATGCTTCTGTGGGTGCCCACTGCCCACTGCAGTGGGTGCTCTTGTCCAAAGTTCTGACTGGTCCTCACAGAAGGTCGATCCACTTTAGGAAGTGAATTCACTGGGCTATCATTATAATTATAGCCTGCTGTCATTATAATTTCTTATAGTCTTTCATCAGACACAAATTTCTTCAATTTCCTACTTACCAAGAAACATTGTGATTATAACTTAGCTCCTGCTGTGGCTGCCTTTGATAAGCTGGCCATCGGATTTAAGGGTGTAGTCCCTCAGGCAGGTCTATTTCTCAGGAAAAAAAATTAATAAATTTATATTCTATTTTAGTAGCCATTATTCTGATTACCTGGTCAAAGTGAGTCCTCTTGTGAGAGACAATCTATGCTAAGGTTTCTGTGCCCATGAAGCTGGACTTTGGACCATCACAAATTGATTAAAATCAACATCATGTCTCCAGGGACAGAATCCTCCACTGCATTGCCCTTGGCCTTCTTCCTTTATGCTCAGCAGTACTTGTATTTCAGCAGAACTGTTTATTTGTCTCCCCCACTAGACTGTAAACTCCTCAAGAACAGGGGCCATCTGTATTTCAAATAGTATAAATATATAACAGAGAGTAAGGACTCAAAAAATATTTGGTGAATGAGTGAATGGTGTAAGACAAAGTGTGTGATAATCTTTGGATATCAGCAAACTAGAAGCAACAGAAACTTTTAGCTAAATTTACAAAATCACTTTGCTTTTAACCAACTTACTTTTTCATTAGAAAAGTATTCGTAATGCTCTGTGGGTTAAGGACCTTTTCCCTGTTTGTTGACAAGTCATATGAGATATACTACAAACCTATCCACAGTTGATATAAAGTCATCTCTCCTTAAAATTTTTTTTACTACAGTATAGTCCTTTTATTATTTTATGTCTATCAGATCTGCAAATATTTAGGGGAATTGAAAATCATTTTCTATTTGGCATTTAAAGCTAGTGATGAGAAGCTAGTTATAGTAAGAATAAACCAGTCTCGGGATGAATTCCTTTGTTGAAAAATGTGCAAAATAACCCAATTGAATGGCATTGATGTCATTACACATAATTTTCATCACTCAGAAAAATTTACTCTTGGTTTTAAAGCACTCATGCACACNTAAGGACTCAAAAAATATTTGGTGAATGAGTGAATGGTGTAAGACAAAGTGTGTGATAATCTTTGGATATTAGTAAACTAGAAGCAACAGAAACTTTTAGCTAAATTTACAAAATCACTTTGCTTTTAACCAATTTATTTTTTTATTAGAAAAGTATTCATAATGCTCTGTGGGTTAAGGACCTTTTCCCTGTTTGTTGACAAGTCATATGAGATGTACTACAAATCTATCCACAGTTGTTATAAAGTCATCTCTCCTTAAAATTTTTTTACTACAGTATAGTCCCTTTATTATTTTATGTCTATCAGATCTGCAAATATTTAGGGGAATTGAAAATCATTTTCTATTTGGTATTTAAAGCTAGTGATGAGAAGCTAGTTATAGTAAGAATAAACCAGTCTCGGGATGAATTCCTTTGCTGAAAAATGTGCAAAATAACCCAATTGAATGGCACTGATGTCATTACACATAATTTTCATCACTCAGAAAAATTTACTCTTGGTTTTAAAGCACTCATGCACACAGATACACATTATCCCACTACATGAAAATGTTGAGGCAGAAATTCAGGGAAAGAAAACAATTCTAATGAAAATAGCCTTTTACAAAAGAAGAACATTCAGAGGCAAACGAATGAACTGAATGATGATGAGAAAAATCAAAATGAAAAGACTTCTAATCCATATCTACACACTCCTCTGAGATTTTGTTTCTGAATCTACTGTCTTCTCAACCCTTAAGGATACGAGTAATCTAAGAAAGAAAGAAAAGGAGAGAGGGAGGAAAAGGGGAGAAAAAAGCCACACTAAAGCATGAGTGTGTGCGTGCACGTGTGTGTACGTGTACTAGGGACAAGAAGATGCTTCACAGCTTAATTCTTCTATTTTTCTCAAACCTGAAAACCAAATCAAACACTCATCCCTCTATTACTCACATATCTTCTGAGAAAAAAAATCCTTCAGGTATTCTGAACTATATTGCTGGCTCTGTAACTTGCCTTATTAAAGAACCCCAAATGGAGACAAACTGCAACACTATTAATACTAGGGGGCAATTAACTGCCCAAAGTGAACAATTAATATTTCCAGATCAGTTGTTGCTTGTTAGAGGGGAGACAGGAAACTTTCTAGTCTCAAGCAGATATCATCTGGTCTTCATCTCGGCATCACTTTTCAACTGTAACATGATGATCAATGGTACCCATGCTAGAATATCAAGAACTGATTTTATTAGCAGCATGCACAACTCACAGGCAACCTGGTATCATCTTAGCTGTATAAGAGCTGAGTTTGGGAGAAAAGCAACCATTTGGGAATTGTGTTTATATTGAGAAAGAGAGGAGTTAATGGTGTTTGTTTTCATAAGCCGAGAGGAAGTGATCAACCCTGTGGATTCTAAAGTTCTAGCCCTCAAGTGCTTTTCACATTTCCTCTTTAAGGCATCAAGCAGCTGTTTCTCTTGGGAGGGCTCCTAGAAGCCAACTGAGTTGAACACAGGGTAATGGAATGTGGGCTTGAAGAAGGAATGCTGCGATTCAGCTTATAATCACACACACCAAACACACACACACACACACACACACACACACACACACACACACAGAGTCCTCAGAACCTGTGAGCAGCTCAACTGAAATTCTTTTTTCCTACAGCCAGGCAAAGCAAGAATCCTTCCTTCCCTGTGTCAAGCGGGGCGACCTTCCTCAGATCTCCTGCAGGGCCTGTGCTCTGAGGCACCCTGCAGACGCACAGCTGTGATGGCTGCCTGAGACAGCAGCCACCAGGAACACAACCCCAGGAGAAGCGACAGCCACAGAACAGCAGCGGCTTCTTCTCCAAATGGCTGTCTGAACGCAGCAGGAGTCCTCCCTGTTACAGAAACTGGAGGCCTCTCCTTGTCCTCCTTGTTCCCTATCACAGCCTGCCTCCTCCGAGCTGAGCTGCCATGAGCTCCTTAGCACCGGGAACACTGCCCCCTCTCAACTCAGTCCAGTTCAGTCACTCAGTGGTGTCCGACCCTGCGACCCCATGGACTGAAGCATGCCAGGCTTCCCTGTCCTTCACTATCTTCTGGAGTCTGCTCAAACTCACGTCCATTGAGTCGGTGATGCCATCCAACCATCTCATCCTCTGTCGTTCCCTTCTCCTCCTGCCTTCAATTTTTCCCAGCATCAGGGTCTTTTCCAGTGAGTCAGCTCTTCACATCAGGTGGCCAAAGTATTGGAGCTTCAGCTTCAGCATCAGTCCTTCTAATGAATATTCAAAGTTGACTGGCCCTCTCCTGGAGTGTGTTATCACTTCCTGCCATGAGTGTGTTCCCTCAGTGATATTGGGCTGCGGTATTCTAACACCCATTTGAGGCTGTGGGAAGGCCCTGCCCTGTGAAGGGAGCTTCAAGGAAGGGAGATGTTTTCTAGTGTCAGATGCGCAGGGAAAACATGGGCTCAAGGACAGGAACTTGGAAATGTCATAGGGGATTAGGTCTGGGTTTCCAGAGTTTGAGCACATGTCCCTGCAGGGTAGGAGGGTCGGTGGTCTTGCCATATGTATGCAAGCCTAGAGCTGGCAAGGGAGGCCCAAGAGCAAGCTTCAAACTCAGGGCATTTTATATAGCTGTGTATTATTTTATTTCTTTTGCAGTAGGACCCTCTTTAAATGCTCCAGCCCAGTCTCTCTCAGAGTGTTTTGGAAAATTCCAAGAATGCTCTTGGGGCACCAGGCAAGAGTAGAGTTATGGAGAGGCCATGTCCCTGAGGCTAGATTTGGGGGGGGGGTGGCCATAGGAGGGACTCCAAATCTCTACTAAGTTAGTCCCCTGGCCTCCCACTTGACCGACAAGTGGGCTTCCCTAGGTCACTTCACATCATCCACTTCCACAGCCTTCCCAGTAACTGGCACATGGATAATTTCAACAATGGCTCTCATGACTGCTTTAAAGCAAGATTTCAAGTTTCCTGATCCCATCCAACTCTCTCATCTGATGTGCCAACTGAAATGCCCTGTTTTCATAGGTATTCAACATATGGGATTTATACCATCAATAGGGGTAAAAAAGTACATATTCAGGGCCAACAAGAGAGAGACCACAGCTTTAGACAGTAAATAGTCACAACTCATGGTCCCCAAGGAAGAAACATTTCTCTTTCTGGGGTTAGACTAGTTTATACAGAAAATACACATATATATCTTAAAAAAGTTGTGTCTAGCTGTAGATGAACCAATAGCATATGTGTTCCTAAGGCACCCACAGTATAATCCACTAAAGAAAAGAGAGCAAAATAAAATTACATGCACATTTTTTTTTTTTTNACATTTCTCTTTCTGGGGTTAGACTAGTTTATACAGAAAATACACATATATATCTTAAAAAAGTTGTGTCTAGCTGTAGATGAACCAATAGCATATGTGTTCCTAAGGCACCCACAGTATAATCCACTAAAGAAAAGAGAGCAAAATAAAATTACATGCACATTTTTTTTTTTTTTGTAGTAGTGGCAGCTGCCCTTTTTCAGAGAAATACTAACTGGATATTGAGGTCATTCCTGAACCTATAAATTGCCTTGTGAGTGATAATCCCTCTTTCTGTGAAACTTACAATAAACATTGGTGTGTGAGGGGCAAGTGAAAGAGGACTTGGGATGGATGAAAACACGCACGCTCCCTGGCCTTGAGAACTTAGATTGAATGCTAGGAATTGGAGTCTTTGTTGTTAGGAGAGAGATTCTGAAATCACTGGGGCATGAAAGTGTTCTCAGGCTCATTCCAAGTTACCAAAATGAAGGGTCCAAAGACACTCAGAATCTCATAAAGTGTCTTGCCAAGAAAAAATGGAACTTTGCCTTCTTGGCTTCCAAAAGGAGGGTTTCCATCCAGGTTCCCACTGGAATGGAGAAGTCATTCACATATTTTCCCATCCTTGCTGGTCTCTCTGAATCACAATGACTTTATTTTAGCTTGTTATTTACCAAAGGAAAATGGTCCCTTAAAATCAGGCCAAAGACCAGTCTTCAGGTTAAAAAAAAAAGTTAATTAAAAAAAGCAGGATATACTATTGCATGAATACCACTATGGAAGAAAAATTATGCCCAGAAAAAGTACTGAGAGAATACAAGCCTCATCTCCCGTTTCAGGACTCTTCCAACTGTTTCTTCATCTTAAGCCCAAGAACAGAGAAAAACAATCTTTAATGGAGCAACAGAACTCAGTGATTACCCAGAATCTGATGGCTTTAGTTCTAGCAGATATTCTTTTTTCCCTACGATGACTTGAAATATTTGACAGATTTTTTAGAGTTTGCCAAAAATAGGTCTGTGAAGATCATGCAATGTTTTGTTTGTGAGAGAGGAAAAGAGCTAAAAACATAACTTTAAAAAAAAAAGATGACTATGCCGGCAAAAATAATGCTATGGGATTTTAAATCCCATGCCTAGAGGTCTGAAGCTGATAACTTTTCCTGACCCCAAGGGGAAGATATTTTCCTTTCATGGGGAGTACAAAAACGCTGGCCATGCTTTCTCTCATCCTTTGAAGACCATCTCGCCCCCCTGCTAGGGTAGGACAGATCAGGTGACAGTAAATGCAATCTGGGGCTTAAATTTAAAAAATCTTTCTCTCGATCGCCTTGTAAAGGCTTCAGCTGCAAGTTGGAGAGCGCTGTGAGCCGGCTTGGCAGCAGAAGCTTGACACAGAGAGTAATGCCTATGGTATGAGGGGGCCATTACCCACCAGCAACCTCGAGTGTGGGAAACTATTCCTCCAACTCAGGGAAGGTAGCCCAAACTCTGAAAATCTGATCTTCTCCTTTGCCAAAGAGCCAGCTACAAGATTCTGGGATCCATCACTATTATTATAACTGTAAGGGAAAAAAATGACTTAATTGTAAAACAATGACCTCACCCTAATAACCATGGTCTAATCATTTCTAAAGAAAGCTGCCTTTTTTTCGTTCCTGCCAACTTGCAAATGAAGCAAATTATGTTGGAACATGATTATATTCATTAGTGATTATTCCATGAAAACAGTGAGGATTTGAATTTACCCTCCACTTAACCCACACAACTAACACTGCTGTGTAGATCTTGGGCCTGGTAATTGATGCTTTGTTAGGAGACTGTCCCAAGTTATGAGCAAACACGTATGCTTCTCTCAGTGAGATGCTGGTGCAGGTGAGAAAAAGAAAGCAAGTCACCAAAATGCACCTTATCTCAGAAGCAGGAATTATTTAGTTTAGAATCTTTGGATAATATTTCTCTGATTTAACTCTGTATTTTTCTATGGGAAAGAATGACCCAAGGGATAAGCCTACTCTCTCATAGTCACATGTCAACATCCTAAGAGGCTGAACTGACGCAGGTTACGCTGAGCCAGCCTTAGGGCTGGTTATGCCCTGACATCCGTCGCCTCCCACGTGGGCTATGCCCAAGGGATCACTTGAGGTCTGCTGGATGTCTAGGCATCCCCTTCTAGGGGAGGCAGAAGAAAGAATAAAGGAGAAAATAGAATAGAAAAGCACTATTACAGAATGACAGTATTTCCTAAAGTTGATTTTATTAACTGTTTTTGAGCTGATCTCTACCTTCTTGCTGAGAAATTGGTTAGCAAGGTCCCACTTCTACAGACGAAAGAAGTAAAACAGAGAACAAAGATGGCGGCAGAAGGACTTGCTTGAGATGGATTAGCAAGTCACAGCAGGACTTGGAGAAACATCCAAGTTGTCTGATACATGACCCTGAGCGCTGACAATGAAGTTCAGAATTTGGAATGGAAGAAGAGGCTGAACCACCTTCTTTTCCACAGTGGTCCAGCTGGTCAGACTTCTTTCAGATCCACGCCCTGCGTCATGGGAGACCATGTAGGTGGCTCAATGCTAAACTAGCACTTCCTCGAGGGATTATCCCAAGGCCAGAGAATGGGTCAGAAGGACAACATGATGTTATGTTATTATTTCCTTTAAGAAATGCCAACACCCTCAAATTATTCAGCCATCTGAGTCCCTACAGAAAAACAATCTTCACCTTAGACCAAGGATATATCTCTCTCAGTCAAACAAATATGCTTGGAATCAATGAGCAAAAAAGTCCCACATATAAATTGTGAAGACCCTCAAAGTAGGAAGCAGTGATGGAAGTTAAATAATTCTAATATCCTTGGTTGAGACAACCATCTGGCTCGATAAACTCATAGGCCAGTAAAGTGCTTGGTACTTTGTAGGGCCACGGTTTGTGTCTCTGATTCCACCCAACCTTGACCCTGCCCAGCTTCCTAGAGTCTGCCTGTTGATTTGGTCAGTGAATGACAATTCCCGCAGGAATTTTTTGGAGTTATTTTTGAGCTGATCCACATTGATTTTTTCCCAACTCACTCGATGCAGAAGTTGAGTCAGTAAGGGAGAAATGTATACTGTGGTGGTAAGTGTGCGTGTGTGCCTGCTAAGTTGCTTCAGTTGTGTCCAACTCGTTGCGACCTCATGGACTGTAGCCCCTCCAGGCTCCTCTGTCCATGAGATTCTCCAGGCAAGAATACTAGAGTGGGTTGCTGTGCCCTCCTCCGGGGGAGCTTCCCAAGCCAGGAACTGAAGCCAAGTCTCTTATCACTCTTGCATTGGCAGGCAGGTTCTTTACCACTGGCCCCACCTGGGAAGCCCCAGCTATAAAAGTGGCACATCCTTGGATGGTGGCTTTTCAACCCTCTGCCTCCTACTGAACCTGGGAATACAAGTCGCCATCAACGCGGACACCAATGTGTGTTTGCTTTGTTATTTGGACTATTCAATTCCGCTCTTGAGGACAGGAAAACAAATGAAAGGATGAAATCCACAAGAAACCTTAGGCAAAGACAGTAAGGTAGTTCCTTATGCCATAGAGGCAAAATTCATAGCATGTATTATGTATACTGTAAAAGGGAATTTAGAATAAGCTAAGATATACTGAAGAGAAACAGAATAAAGGATTATGTGATACAACGAAGAAAGTCACTATAGATAGAAAGGAATGGGAATGTCAAGTCATAAGTCTTGATCATACTATCTCTAGGCTGACAGCTACATCACCCCTCTGTCATTAACCAGTCATCAGCAACCCTCAATATAGTTCTATTCTGGCCCCAAAAGATATGTGCTCAAAAAGACGCAGATAACATCTATGGCTGTTCAACATGGTAACTGGTAAGCTACAGAGTGTGGTCAGGGGTCTTTGTCCCTGGGTCTCTCCAGTTCTGTGTCACTGGTCCACGGGGCCTTCCCTCTACAGGCTCCCTTGCTCAAATGTTGACTCTGATACCATAACCATCTCATCAGTGTGAAGAAAGAGACAGGACACATGGATCTTCATAATCCGGGATTCAGGTAGGGGTGCTCGCCTGCACCTCCTCCTCGTGAACTTTCCCTGTCTCTTTCCCCTTGCTTTCCTCTCTGAGAAGTGAAGTGAAAGTTGCTCAGTCAAGTCTCATTGTTCACGACCCCATGGACTATAACCAGCTAGGCTCCTCTGTCCATGGAATTCTCCAGGCAAGAATACTGGAGTGGGTTGCCATCCCCCTTTCCAGGGGATCTTCCCAACCCAGGGATCAAACCCAGGTCTCCTGCGTTGCAGGCAGATTTTTTACCATCTGAGCCACCAGGGAAGTCTTCAGTCAGTTGCATAAACTATGTGACTCTAGCATCTTAATTCAGTCTTGTACCTTCCTGTTTTGTGACCTTTGAAATAGCCTGGGATAATTTCCCACCCCCCTCCCCCACCCCACCATTTTCTTCCCACACTCTTACTACGGAAGTATGAAGGCCAAGGTGCTGTGAAATTCTTAACAGTCCCTGTATTAGCTTATTACTTTCTGAGTCCTGACATTCCTAATGAGTGAACGAGGTCTTTCAGAATCTTTGTACAGAAGGAAGTGATTTTAAAATATAAGGAGAAAAAAAATAAGCCTACTGTGCCTTTGCAAAGTTTCATTTATGTTTTCATTAGTTGTAAAGACATTTCAAAGCTTGACTAACTTTCTCCACCTATAAGCTTGAAGGGTCTGAAAATACCATGTAACTAGCCAAGGGGGAAAATTCAATTTTGGAATGAGGAAGAGCTCTTCTGAGAGTCAAGGCCTTGACTCATGAGATTTCTCCTACTATTTCCATCTACTATTATTTAGTGACTGTCATTGCTAGAAACATGTTTGTACTGGTCCCTTTAACAAAGTGGGTCAAAATTAGGAGTTGTGGGTTTGACTCATCATAATATATAAGAGTCAACCCTAAAGCCTCTGGACATGTTATTACAGCCTAGAAACTGCTGAATTAGTGTACAACTTAGACATCTAAAACCAAGCACAAATAGCTCTTTTTAAAATTATACAGCTTCTAATCAGTTTAACATGTTCTGTGGCAAATAATCATTCCAAGGAAACAATAGTATTAGTTATCTCTCTGTAATTGAGTAGGTCAGAAAGGACAAAAGAGGTTATAGTAAGAAAAAAATGTCTTTTTGATTAGAGAGATTTTATTTTTCTGATTTTCTTTTCTTTCAATGACTTGATTGCATCTGACCAGATTAAGCATATGATTATATAAGGTCAGCAATCAGGGTCTGTTCATATCCTTACAACCCCTCCCCTTTCCCCTACCACCTACCAGTTGCCTTTAGAATTTTTGTTCTGTGCAGAACTGAGTTTAAGTTGTGTGATTAAAACGGACACATCGTTATGACACAAGTGGCCCCGAGGTATGGACCATTGTTTTCATTAAAAATCTGAGTTTAAAATTTACAGTGGAGGTGCTGATTGAGGGAGACAGAGTCCCTGCATTGCCAGGAGATGCTTACAGGGTTCTCCAAGAAGAATTCTTTTCTACTATTGTTGTTCAGTCGCTCAGTTGTGTCCAACTCTGCGACCCCATGGACTGCAGCATGCCAGGCTTCCCTGTCCATCACTATTTCACGGAGCTTGCTCAAACTCATGTCCATTGTGTTGGTGATGCCATCCAAACATCTGGTCCTCTGTTATCTCCTCCTCCTGCCCTCAATCTTTACCAGCACCAGGGTCTTTTCTGATGAGTTGGCTCTTTGCATCAGGTGGTCAAAGGACTGGAGCTTCCCCTTCAGCATCAGTCCTTCTGATGAATACTCAGGATTGATTTCCTTTAGGATTGACTGGTCTGATTTCTTTGAAGTCCAAGGGACTCTCAAGAGTCTTCAGCACAGTTCAAAAGCACCAATTCTTCAGGGCTCAGCCTTCTTCATGGTCTAACTCTCACATCCATACACAACTACTAAAAAAACCATAGGTTTGACGAGACAGACCTTCATGGGCAAAGTAATGTCTCTGCTTTTTAATATCTGCTTTTCTACTATATTTTGGGCAAAAGATAACCCATGGACCCATCAAGACATTTTTTTAATAGCTGAGAATCAGGATTTTCAGGCTGTTTTTAAGTTTTTTTTTTTTTTTTTTTTGGTGGCGGGTGCTTCCCAGGTGGCACTGGAGGTAAAGAATCTGCCTGCCAGTGCAGGAGACACAAGAGACATGTGTTTGATCCTGGAAGATCCCCTGGAGTAGGAAATGGCAACCCACTGCAGTATTCTTGCTGGGAAATTCCATGGGCAGAGGAGCCTGGCCGGCTACAGTCCATGGGGCCATGAAGAGTTGGACACTACTGAGCATACAAACATGCGCAAGGTTTTTAAACCTAGCCTTAGCTCTGGCTCCAGCTCCAGTTTCTTCTTGTCCTCACCTTCCTGCCCCCAAGCCAGCTCAGCGAAGCACAGACATTCCCAGGGAGAGGTCAAGGGTCATGACAGACACTTGATGCCTTGCAGAAACTTCACTGGCAGAAATCAAATATGGATATTCAATATCAATATGCACACGGACACACAACTAAATTCAAACTTACAAACTATTTGAATCAACTAAAATTTCTGCTAAGTTTGCTAGTTTTTTGTTAAAGATGTTTCAGAGGGACTACAATGCAGAATGTATGTTTCAGTAGAAATAAGTAATTCTTACTGAATCTGGTTTTGCTTTAAAACTAAATTTAGGACCTTTTCATTACCTTAAATTGTTCTCATTTTCCAGCAAACANCAACTCACTCCAATATTCTTGCCTGGGAAATCCCCATGGACAGAGGGACCTGGCAGGTTACAGTCCATGGGATCGTAAAGATCTGGACACGACTGAGCACGTGTGCATAGCCTATCACCAGTTTCCTTGTCACTAGCGAAGAAAGACGGCCCAGTAAAGCCTCTCTGTGTGTCCTGAAGACAGCCTCCCTCCTCTCCAAGATGCACTTCCAAATCATAAGAAACACACAGCACTAGCTTTTGCCAAATATGTGATGGAGGACCTATTTTCCATTATTTTAATATAGTCTTATAAACTTTCCCTCTTTTAAAGCCTCTGCTTTTGTGTGATACACATTTGAAAATTCTATTGACTTCCCAAGAAACTAAGTTCTGCACACTTAAGCAGAACCAGAAAATGTACTGACTGAGTTTCCCACTGATTTCCAAATGGGATTATTTGCTTCCAAATATTTGTTGGATTTCTGTTGGAACGAGACAGGTGGTTTTAGGCTCAAGGCTCTTCAAGGATGACAGAAAAATAAAGCAACGCCAGTAGCCTTTCTCATAGACACCCCATCACAGTGCTGGCAGAACCCCAGTGTCTGCCCTCCACTGCTGCAGAGACAGTGATGGGCGATCCCCACGCTGACTTCATATGAACCAGGCATCTCTGGGCTCCTGGGGACCCAGGTGACCGAGACAGGCCTGCTTTCTTCCCTAGAATGCTTTCGTTGGAGCAGATCTGAGTCCTTTCACCTGGGCTGACGACTGGGCCATTGCTGCAGAGGTGTAGGCAGCTGGGGTGAGTCCAGGCATTCTTTCTGTCTCATCCATTCAGCTCAGTTCAGCAGAAGCACACGGAGTCCCTCCCAGGCTGCCACACAGCACCTAAAGAAGCTGTTTGTCATGGAGGCTCGCAATCCTCTAATGCAAGTGAAAGTGGAAGTCACTCTGTCGTGTCTGACTCTTTGCGACGGGCCAGAATACTGGAGTGGGTAGCCTTTCCCTTCTCCAGGGGATCTTCCCAACTAAGGGATGGAACCCAAGTCTCCTGCATTGCAGGCAGATTCTTTCCCAGGTGAGCCACAAGGGAAACCCAAGAATACTGGGATGGGTAGCCAATCCCTCCTCCAGGGAATCTTCCTGATCCAGTAGTTGAACTGGGGTCTCTTCGCAGGCAGATTCTTTACCAACCAAGCTATGAGGGAAGCCCAACTGAACAGTCCTCTCATGAAAAGCACTCTGGTGATAGGAAATTCGGCTCCTTCCCCTCATCCAAGGACTATATAACTCACCTTGATGATTCAGAGTTGGGAGAAATACCAAATAAACACACATCTTGGCACATCTGGGGACCCAGTTGTATTTAAGTCCAAACAATGAAGAGAGAGGGCCCTTGCAGGAGAACAGAGTTGGGAAATGTTTGTAATCCTGTGAGATAACATTAGCTAACATGTGTGGAACGAGACACTGTGCTAAGTTCTTTATACACACCACCTCAATCAATCCCTAAAACATCTGCAACCATGAAATTGAAAGACACTTGCTTCTTGAAAGAAAAGCTTTTAATACACAGTGTTTTAAAAAGCAGAGGCATCAATTTGCCGACAAAGGTCTATATAGTCAAAGTCATGGTTTTTCCAGCAGTCATGTACTGATGTGAGAGTTGGACCATGATAAAAGGCTAAGCACCAAAGAACGGTTGCTTTTGAACTGTGGTGTTGGAGAAGACTCTTGAGAGGCCCTGGACTGCAAGGAGATCAAACCAGTCNAAAGGTCTATATAGTCAAAGTCATGGTTTTTCCAGCAGTCATGTACTGATGTGAGAGTTGGACCATGATAAAAGGCTAAGCACCAAAGAACGGTTGCTTTTGAACTGTGGTGTTGGAGAAGACTCTTGAGAGGCCCTGGACTGCAAGGAGATCAAACCAGTCAATCCTAAAGGGAATCAGTCCTGAATATTCATCAGAAGGACTGATGCTGAAGCTGAAGCTCCAATACTTTGGCCACCTGATGCGAAGAGTTGACTCATTCATTGGAAAAGACCCTGATGCTGGGAAAGATTGAGGGCAAGAGAAGAAGGGGGTGACAGAGGACGAGATGGTTGGATGGTATCACTGACTCAATGGACATGAGTTTGAACAAACTCCAGGAGACGGTAAAGGACAGGGAAGCCTGGTGTGCTGCAGTCCATGGGGTCGCAAAGAGTCGGATGTGACTGAGTGACTGAACAAGGACTCAGGTGTGGCATGTGGGATCTTGAGTTGCGGAATGTGGGATCCAGTTCTCTGACCATGAGTTGAGCTTGGGCCTTTTGCACTGGGAAAGCGGAATCTTAGCCACTGGACTACCAAGGAAGCCCCACAGATTTAAAACCATTTTAAAGACCATTTTACCGAGAATGAGGCATAGAGAGATGAAGTAACTTGTCAGTCATTTACCTGATAAGTGATGGATTCAAAACTCAAGCCCTAGCTGGATTAACTCCAGAGTCTAAGAACACAGCCATTTTTGTTAATCTGTATTTACCATTAAACTTATTTATTAGCATGTGGGAAATGAGGAGCATACAAGCATTCCACTCATTTGAACATGCCTATTTTTTAACTTCACATCATAATGCATGCACCGTCAGTTTCTATCAATTACCAAACGCACAAATCAAAAACACAGCTCAGCCCAGTGTCATGAGCCTTGGACACTCTCGTTAAAGAAAAACCAGCCCGAATATAACACACTCGGTGTGGAGTGACAGGACTGTCATAAAGGTAATCATGTAAAAAACGAAATCTGCCATTATCCAGTTCCTGGATTTCCAAGAAGGAGTTGTTTTCTGTACCAGCTAATGATAAACACCCTTCTATTCATCATTCCCAGTTTTATACTCTTGGGACAAGGTTATCATCACTATCAAGCCAGAGACATAAAAGACTAGGAAACATTTAGTTTTAGAAAGTAATGGCTCAGAATCCTAGTAAATCAAAGGAGCAGGAGGGAAAATAAACTATATGGTTATGATGCCAGCTGGAGGTCCTTTATAGTTGGACCTTGACATTAGTTTGCAAGTTTCAATATTGAAGATGGTGGAAAGCAATCTGCCCAGGAGAACCAGTCTCCAGGTTCATGCAGACTGAAGATAATGACAAGATCCTGGAACTGAAA
The DNA here is from genome assembly GCA_006410615.1 of Neotragus moschatus. Lineage (NCBI taxonomy): Eukaryota > Metazoa > Chordata > Mammalia > Artiodactyla > Bovidae > Neotragus > Neotragus moschatus. The sequence goes on along the minus strand of SJYA01001559.1, from coordinate 2,294,654 downwards.
GTCACCTCTATTGAAATCTCTGCTTTCAGGAGAGATTTGGTCGCTTGTAAGAGCAGAGACGGAGAAGGCAATGGCACCCCACTCCAGTACTCTTGCCTAGAAAATCCATGGATGGAGGAGCCAGGTAGGCTGCAGTCCATGGAGTCGCAAAGAGTTGGACATGACTGAGCGATTTCCCTTTCACTTTTCACTTTCATACATTGGAGAAGGAAATGGCAACCCACTCCATTGTTCTTGCCTGGAGAATCCCAGGGATGGGGGAGCCTGGTGGGCTTCCATCGATGGGGTTGCACAGAGTCAGACATGACTGAAGTGACTTAGCAGCAGCAGCAGCAGCAGCAAGAGCAGAGAAGGCAACAGAACTGTAAGGGACTAACAAGATGTTTACGGGTAATTTATTTGAGAAGTCAGAGGACTTCCCTGACCAGTCTTTCCTCCTATCACCCTAATACACACACACACACACACACACACTTTGGCCAGGGAATTCTAGGCTTCTATAGAAATTACACTGTAACTGAATTCATTGAATTATATTAATTAAAGCAATTTAAACACTCTTCAAAGTTGAACTTACAACTTTTTTCAAGGAAAATTTGCTAAAATCCTCTAAAAGCTGGGAACAGAGACTCTTAATCTGGAGTTCATGGATAGGCTTTTCCAAAACAGGATGAAGAATTTACTCTGGAATATATGCAAGCCATGTAGAAAGTCCACAGCTTTCATCACCTTCTCAAAGGAACCAAAGAGTCTTTAAAGGTTCAAAACTACTCTCCTGGATAGAGATCCTCCAGGGTAGCTGAAGGACAAAGAGTTAAAAAGGCCCTATTTCACTCTCACTCAGTGCTTTCTGGAAGTTCATGCTGACAGGAGGCTCCAGGCCAGCAGTTGCTTCTTTATAAAAACCAAAACAGTTGTGGGAGGTGTCAGAGTCAGAGACAGATTTTAGTCGGAGAAGCGGACAGTGTCTCTGAGTCCCTTTCCCAGGAGCCACTGCTGGTCACCCTCCAGTCCCCATCAGCACAGCCCATGGTACAGGCATGTGCATAGAACTGGGCTTCAATGTGGGGTTCAGTCCTCAATCTGTTTCTTTCTACTGGTTGCACAAACTTTGTCAAATAAACACTTCCCTATCCTATTTTTTTCATCTATAAAATGGGGAAAATAATACTTTCCGTCTCAAGACTTATGTGAGGATTAAATGTGATAATGTGGAAGTGCAAGACACACAGTCACCTACGGGAAGCCCGTGGGAAGAGGTATGTTTGGAATTTAAGTTTTTAAGAAATGTAATACACTCCTTTACATTATTTAATACCGCCATCATGACCCATAATAAGATAAACAGCTATTTCTATAGCAAAACTTGAATATTCACATTAAGAGGGATGAACCAAGATTACAAATAGCCTTCTATCAATTCAGATCAGGGTTGGTCACCCCAAAATGCCAGTTTTCAGAGCATTTTGGATTTGGGAGTTGAGAACAAGCCGTTGTAGGCCTGTCTTGAAGAATCTCACTTGGTTCAGTTGCTATGGCCTTAATTCCTGTTACTCTTGAGTCACCAACCGTATAATCTCTGGGCATTGGAGCCAGACCCTGCTGAACCTGGTACCCAGTGCATTTTTCTTACCTTGATGCTCATTTGAACCGTGCTCTGCTTGCCCTCGTGGCTCCCCTCTCCTCCTAAGGCAGCTTGTCCCAGCTCCCCAGGCAATCTCCCTCTTGCCACAGCTCCCTTATTCCAAGGGCTGCCTGCCTCCCATTTAATATGTTCTCAGAAACTCTCAGACTCACTCCCAGTGACGTAGGTAGGTACTCTGATGAGAACACTCTTCTCCTGGAGATACAGGGCACATTCCCCGGCTGCAGTCGGGTGTACCTGAGAGCTGCTCAAGGATGAATGAGGCAGCAAATCCTCCAGGACAGAGCGCCGAGCCTCTCTTCCCGGTTCCAGAGAGTCCCAGGACCATGGCTTGCGACAGCAACAGAACAGCGGAGGGAGACACGTCCAATGGCTGGCTGGCGGTCAGTGGCAGGTAGCAGCTGCCTAAGGCCACCGCTGGGATAAGACATGGCCATGGGATCACGCGGTTTAGCACTGGTGGAGGGCAAAGGGCATGATCAAAGGGTTTCACCTCTCCTTGGTTCACCTGCTGGGTGACCTTGCATAAGTTACTCTAAATCCTCTGGACCTCAGCTATAAAATGGGGAAAACATTACTCGCTTGACTAGGGCTATAACTAGGAGTGTGTGGTGGTGCTAGTGGTAAGGAATCTGCCTGCCAATGTAGGAGACACAGGAGACGTGCATTTGGTCCCTGGGACAGGAAGATCCCTTGGAGGAGGGCACAGCAACCCACTCCAGTATTCTTGCCTGGAGAATCCCATGGACAGAGGAGCCTGGCGGGCTACAGTCCATAGTGTCACTAAGAATCAGACATGACCGAAGTAACTGAGCAGCAGCTAACCTATACAAAGGCCTCAATAATATCCAGTCCCTTCCTTCAGCACCCTTCCTTGGACTTTTCCTTACTAGTTTGGGAGACCCCTGAAAGGCAATAACAAGTCTTCTCCTTGTATTTGCTTCCAGTGCAAGGTATGGCCCATAGCAGGCTTGTAATAAATCAGTGAATGAATGAATGTGATTGTTTTTGCAGTTGGTATTATACCTCTGGCTTCCCTGGTGGCTCAGTGGTAAAGAACCTCCCTGCCAATGCAGGAGACGCAGGCTCAATCCCTGGTCTGGGAAGATCCCCTGGAGAAGAAAATTGCAACCCACTCCAGTATTCTTGCCTGGGAAACCCCATGAACAGAGGAACCTGGCAGGCTACAGTCCAAGGGTCACAAAAAGTTGGACACAACTTAGCGACTAAAACAAAAACAGTATACCTTTAGTTCCTGCTAAATCAGATATCGACAATTTGAGAAGAGAAAACGAAAGTGAACATGCCTGAGCCAGAGCTTCCGGGTCCAAATAACCATAACCTCCAACATGGATAACAGAGTAGACTGCACAAGCTTTCCTGCTCAATAATAATGTTTTCTTTTTAAAATGGAACTTTTAATTTTATAGACAGAGTATTACATCCTGGCAACTAAGTATGAGAAGTCTTTCTTCTAGTCAATTGTCTCACTTAATTCTTATTGTAACTTCTTTGGTAGGTAACATTATTGTTTCTATCTTATAGCTAAAGAAGCAGAGATTGGAGTTCATAAGTGATAGTTATCATTTATACTCATATAATCCTAACCCATAGACTCCTTTTTCTTCCAGTTTTATTGAGCTGGGTATAATTGACATACCATGCTGTGTAAGTTCAAGGTATATACCATAATGAGTTGATTTACATATCATGAAATGATTACCACAGTGTTTAGTGAGTATCATTTCACACAGATTTATAATTAAAGAAAAAATATGTTTTCCTTGTGATGGGAACTCTTACAGTTTACTCTCAACAACTTTCAAATATAACACATGTCAGTGTTCAGGGTATTTATCATGTTGTACATTACATTATATTCCTAGTACTTACTTATCTTATAATTGGAAGTTTGTACCTTTGACTGCCTTCATCCATTTCCCCTCCCTCCAAAATGCTGCCTTTCAGTTTAGAGTAAGACTTGAAGACCTAGTACACCTTGATACCCTTGTCACGAATCCTCAACTATTATCAATTAATTCAACTATTATTGAATTCTCAACTGTTAATAATTAATTAATTCAACCTTACTGTGACAGCATAGATTCCCTGTCCACTGGTGAAGGACAGGGAAGCCCGGTGTACTGCGGTCCACTGGGTCACAGAGTCAGACGCGACTGAGCAACTGAACTGAACTGAATTTAATATTAGCATTCCCTTGGGTTCAAGCAGAGTATAATGAACACACTAATTCTAAAATATTCTGTAGACCCCAAGATTCACCGAGGGCTTTACATTGGTTTTGGGAATTAAGACACCATGGATTTAAAAGCCTGTTCAAACAGCTGTGCATTTAATTATTCCCCTATTCTCTTGAAATAGGGAAGAAAGAAAATGATTTTAATTTATCAAAATAGAAATCAACGCTGCTGTTTTTGCAGCATTTTAAATTAGCCTCAGTTCCTTATCTGAAAAGGGGCCACTAACAGTATTTGCCATGCTGATGTGAGATGCCCATGGAAACACCAGGGCTTTGCCAGCTGTAAAAGCTTCAGCTGCGAGATGCAACCTTACTGTGACAGGCTGCCAAAGGTCCTTTCCAGTGCTAATTTTCTCTAACTCCAAGATTATGTACTCTAGCAGGAAACAAGTCTTTGAGTTACAATCTACATTTTTCTAACCGATTCTTATTGTTGCCATGTCTGAAAGGAACTTTGTAGAGGGGGGAATGCAGTGTGTGTGTGTGTGTGTTTCTTTTTTCTTAGAGTACAGTGGTCCTCCCCTTACCTGAGGCGTGGTTTTCTGAGGTTTCAGTTACCTGTAGTCAACTGCAGTCTAGAACTATGAAATGGACAATTCCAGAAATAAGCAATTCATAAATTTTAAACTGTGTGCTGTTGTGAATAAAGTGATGATATCTTGAGGCTTCCAGCTCTGTTCTGCCCTGGATGGGAAGCATCTCTTTGTCCACCATGTCTTACCCCCATTAGTCACTTAGTAGCCAACTAGGTTGGGTTTCCCTGGTGGCTTAGGGGTAAAGATTCCGTCTGCCAATGCAGGAACTGCAGGTTCAATTTTGGGGTCAAGAAGATCTCCTGGAGACGGAAATTGACCCACCCAGTATTCTTGTCAAGGAAATCCCATGGACAGAGGAACCTGGCACCCTACAGTCCATGGGGTCACAAAAAAGTTGGACACTACTTGAGCAACTAAATAACAACAATAGCGACAACAGCCAACTCGGTTAAATCAACGGTTGTGGTACTATGGTGCTTGTGTCCAAGTAACCCTTATTTTACTAAATGGCCCCCAAATTCAAGAGTGATGTTGGCAATTTGGACATGCCATAGAGTAGCCATAAAATGCTTCTTTTAAGTGAAAGGGTGAAAGTTCTTGACTTAATGAAAAAGGAAGGGTATCATAAGATAATGCTAAGATCAACGGTAAGAATGCATCATCTATTTGTGAGACTGTGAAGAAGAAAAAGGAAATATGTGTTAGTTTCACTGTTGCCAGAGTTACAGCCACAGTGTGTGGTAAGTGCTTCGTTAAGATGAAAAGGGCATTATATCTGTGGAAATGAAAGTTAGTTGCACAGATGTGCCTGACTCTTTGTGACCCCATGGGCTGTGATTGGCCAGGCTCCTCTGTGCACGGGATTCTCCAGGTAAGAATACTGGAGTGGGTTGCCATTTCCTTTTCCAGGGTATTAAATCTGTATAATAAGATAATTTAGGAGAGAGAGAGAAACACATGCATATAACTTTTATTACAGAATGTTGTTATAATTGTTCTATTTTTAGTTACTTGGTAATCTTTTACTGTGACTGATAATAGATATGTATATGTAGGGAAAACATGTATATATTGTTGTTCCTTGATATCTGTGAGGTACTGGTTCCAGAATCCTGGTGGATACCAAAGTCCATGGATGTTCATCAAAAGACTATACTATCTGCATATAACCTAGGCCCTTTCTCTCTATACTTTAAATCATCTCTAGATTACTTACAATACCTAACAAAATGTAAATACTATGTAAATAGCTATTCACTTCAGTTCAGTTCACTCAGTCGCGTCTGAGTCTTTAAGCTATGTAAATATTTTTGAAGAAAAGCAATGACAAACCTAGACAGCATATTGAAAAGCAGAGACATTACTCTGCCTACAAAAGTCTGTCTAGTCAAAGCTATGGTTTCTCTAGTAGTCATGTATGTATTTGAGAGCTGGACAACAGAAAAGGATGAGCAATGAAGAATTGGTGCCTTTGAACTGTGGTGTTGGAGAAGACTCTTGAAAGTCCCTTGAACAGCAAGGAGATCAAACCAGTCAATCTTAAAGGAAATTAACCCTGGATATTCATTGGAAGGACTGATGCTGAAGCTGAAAATCCAATCCTTTCGCCACCTAATGAGAAGAGCTGACTCACTGGAAAAGACCCTGATGCTGGGAAAGATTGAAGGCGGGAGAAGAAGGGGATGACAGAGGATGACATGGTTGGGTGGCATCACCGGCTCAATGGACATGAGTTTGAGTAAACTCCGGGAGATGGTGAAGGACAGGGAAGCCTGCCGTGCTGCAGTCCATGGGGTCACAAAGAGTCAGACACGATTGAGTGACTGAACAACAAATATTTTGAAAACTGCCTTCAGTGGGATACAAATTCAAGGTTTGCCTTTCTAACGTCCTGGAATATTTTTTCCAAATATCTTAACCCTGAGGTTGCTGAAATTCGTGGGTGTGGAATGTGATGCTACCGAGAGTAAAACACACAGGGTTTGGTGCTGTGATTTCAGGCATCCACTAGGGGTCTTGCAATGTATTTCCCATGAATTCTGTACACTTTTTCTTTTTTGCCTATAATAGAGTAAAACCAAGTAAGTCTCCATGAGCAAGTACTGTGACTGTAATCTAGGTAAGAGAGGAGGAAGATGAGAGAGGAAAAGGGAGCTGAAGTTAGATGAGACTGGAAGGGCTCACTTTCGATGAGCAAAGGGAGGCTTCTGTGGTTAGACAGCACTTCCACCACAGCCATTCTGATAGGTGAACCAATTCTTCCCCAGAGGACACTGACGGTGCAGGTCAAAAAATGTCAGTCTGGAAGCCTGGAGGTAAGGTGCTCGATATAGCTGGCAACACGCAAGACAGTGTGGGAATAAAGCTGTGTAAATTCCTCACACTCAGCTTATGTGATCTGTGCTCCTTCCAGGATTCCGGAACACGTGAGCATTTAATTGAGCCTGACCCCATACACTGCTCCCCATGCAAAGGAAAATCTCTCTTAATCCCTCTTTTTCGTCCATTCTTTTTTTTTTTTTAATAGAACCTTAAACTACACGTAGATAGAGGCACACTGTCACAGACGAGTCTGCTTCGTGTCTTCTGATGAAGACAGGCAGGGGTACACGATGGGAGAACCAGAAACAGCCTTTGATTAATATTTCAGTCACAGGAGAGGAATTCGGCTCCAAGATGAAGGCGTATTAAGAAATAGCTCCCAGACAAATGGAGTTTGCGAGTTCATCTCAAACCATCCAACATCAGATTCACACTGCATCAAAATTCAGGTGATTTATACAGCCACATTAGGCTCTATTAGTATTAATGGGAAATATGCATGTATGTCGATATACACATTAGTGCAGGCAGACTTCCCTAAGGGTTTTTGCTTTGGGGCAAAAGCTGCTATTATTTGCACCTTCTCCACTATGGAAATAGAATTATACTCACTAAATAAGTGTCCAATATTCCATGCACAGCTGAAAAAGGCTCATTCTTAAAGACACGAGTGAAGCTACATTTTATATTTATAATTAAAAGCATTAAAACAAATGGCCCTATCTTATTACTATTATTTATTATTTATAATTTAAGATTTAATTTATCACTGGTGTTCAGTCATCAGTTATAGTGGAAGAGAGCAGTTGTCCAGTCCTTTATTCACGTGTCAAAGATGAAGAAACAGACAAACTGGGGCACTGATTTATACAGATAGACATACCAGAAGCGAAATAATAAAGTGTCAGAAAAGACAATTTTTCTAATCCACAAAGCAGGAAAAAACTGAGGCTAACACCCACTCATTTTCTGGCGAGAAGAAGTTTTAAGTCAAATGAAAAGCAGTAAGAATTCCACAATATATTATCATTATAACAGTAACAGTAATTTCAACTGCTAATTAAAGAAAAGACCCAATTCAAAATGGCTCAATCTACAAGGAGGTTCATTATTTCACAGTGAGGACGTCCAAATTGTTTCTAGGTTAATTTGCTTGTTCTAGTCTTATCAAGGGCCCTATCCACCCCACCATCCCTCAGGTCATCTTTGTAGTTCACGGGTGAAAACTGGATGCCAGCTTCTGGCCTTCGTTGTAGACCTAACAATGCCAATGAGGAAGGAAGACAGGTCACCTTCCTTGCGTCTCTTTTGCACGATGGCAAGGTTTGCGGCAGGAAAGTTTTTCCAGAAGTCCTTCAGTGGCCAGCATTAAATCACGTTCCTCTTCCAACATCAACAAATGGTGAGAGAAGTAGAACTTAATGGTTGACTTAGATAATCAATTTTATAACCCTGGTTCACAAGTTCAGAGAGGATCACCATCTCTGAGCTCATGGTCTCCCAGAGGAGGCTGTGCACCATACAGAATAAAAGGTGGGGGGTGAAAATGGACGTGTGTGTGTGTCTGTGTGTGTGTGTGTGTGTGTGCACGCACGCATGCTACACAAGGGAGTGCCCTTGCTGGGACCCTCAAAGGTCTACTTACATCTTGGGTACCTGGGGGCTCACTGATGTACATGAAGGAGAGTAAGGTTTTGTCCTGAATCTCATTCAATACCTTTGGTCTAAGGTGGTGAGTTTAAAGAAAAATATTAGATGAAAAGTAGTACTGGGGAAGAGCAGTATGGTAAAATTCCCTAATTGGTTTGCAAAGGACAGACCTTTGAAACAGTGATCTAAGGTAAAGGGTCTGGTCTGTTTCTTGGTGAAAGTGAAAGAAAAGAAAGTGAAGTCAAACAGTCGTGCCCAACTCTTTGCAACCCCATGGACTATATAGCCTACCAGGCTCCTCCGTCCATGGGATTTTCCAGGCAAGAGTATTGGAGTGGGTTGCCCTTTCCTTCTCCAGGAGATCTTCCCAACCCAGGGATCAAACCCAGGTCTCCCGCATTGTAGGCAGATGCTTTACCATCTGAGCCACCAGGGAAGTAGGGGTATTCTATCCATGAGAGGCACCACATTACATTTAGAGATCCCTATCAACACATTCGTGTCTTTTAAAGAAATTAAAGTCTGAAGAAAAAAATACACTTTTGAGTCGAAGAAATATTTTAATATATGATATGAATATATTTGTCTTTACACTAACACAATTGTAAAACATAACCACTGTTTCTTAAATGGAGGAAATGAAGTCACTCAGTTGTGTCTGATGCTTTGCAACACCATGGACTGTGTACAAGGTTCCTCCATCCATGGTATTCTCCAAACAAGAATACTGGAGTGGGTTGCCATTTCCAGTGGCCTACAAAGCTAGAAGTGCCCGGGGCCCATGAAAATAGTAACACTGTTCTGTTTCAAGGTACACGTGGAAGGTACCCCAAGGCAATGGGACCCGGAAGGGTCATATTTGCTCAGCAGTATGAACAGTGGGCAGGGATGGGGGAGTTGCATTTCAACAGGAAAACATTAAATATATATCAGAAAGCAACGGCAGCATCCCATGCATGCCCACCAGCTAAACATGGTGTGAGCTAAGGTGCGAGTCAGCAGACAGGGTGCCCGGGATTCAGCCCAGGGCCACCAGGCATCAGGCGTAGCAGTGGATGCCTGTCAAGTGATCACTGCCTGAAGGTCAGGAAAGCTTTAGGAAAGCTTCAGAGCGGAGCCTTCAGGATGAAGTTTCTCTGGGGACGGAGGAAAGACGAGGAAGGTCCAATCATGGGACCTCAGGCGTCATCCATTAGGAAGACTTATTCAGACTGTTTAGCCCTGAAATCACATCATGGTGTTTAGGGCTAACCACCTAGTTGGCCTGAGTCAAGCTGCTTATGATTACAAGAAACACAGAAATGAGAAGCAGATAGAAACATCACACACAGGTAGCAGTTTCTAAGCACAAAATGTGACTTGGGAACATTGTCAGATATTCTTTTTGGAAAAGAGAAGTTTATGAAACAATTACCTAATGCACCCTGAAGGCAAAGACTGGCAAAGTGAAGGCTGATTCCAGGACCTCTTGACAAGGTCTGGGATGACAGGGGTATAAATGCCATTTCAAGTTGGAGGACTGTGGTTAAAGGCCAGGTATGCAGACCGATCCTATAATATCTTGTAGTTTCTCTCTCGTTGCCAAGTGGGAAGAGTGACATTGATGAATCACCCTATTATAACTTGTGATAAAGGCAGCGGGTGCTTAGAGAACTGACCAACAGACACATGAAAAAGACAAACGGCTGCAGGAAGACGGCTGACACAAGTTGGAAATTAGTGATACCGGCTGTGGAATGAACAGGACAAAGTGTTGTAGACAGAGGTAATATTCCAGCCTCACGAATGTCCATTGATTCCAGTCACCTGACAGCCTTCTCGGAAAAAAGTCTCAATTTACTATGAATATACATGAAAACACTCTGAAAACAACATGGCATGCAAATGCAAGGTATTATTACGACTTAACCAACTGAAGCGGAAAACTGAATCAATTATCTATCTACTTTCATTTTAGGCTCAAGTTTGGGGATATTCGGTCAGGACTTCTGTTCTGCTTAAATGGTCTAGATATTTACCATTGTGGTGTGTAGACTCAACATCAAGAGAGTTTTGATTTTCTAAAACCTCCAGCTTTTGGAGGGACTCCAATGATCATGTTATGATACAAAAAGTCCCACAGATCCTTCTCTATGAAACTGGGTTATTTTGTGCTGTTGACTGTGTGGATTTCTCTAGTGGCATCAAGAACCTAGTTCTCAAATCACTTCCTTCTTAAACCTCAGGGGTTTCTGCCAACCACATTCCACTGGTCTGTAGAAAATATTGCCTTTCATTTTCCACTACCTCAGAGTTGGGCCAAGTCAGCCTGAGAGGGAGTCATTAACCACTTGGTTCCTCCATGTGTCTGATTGACCACTAATATATAATGCAGTTTAGCAGGTAGGAAGCCACATGGGGGAGCAAGGCGAAAATTCACTGCCATTTTCTCTGGCAGTTGTCAGCCATCAAAGACCCAAAGTGAAACCTTCAGTTGCCAACAGTTCTAAATAATGAGTACATGCTCCTGAGACAGTACGGCCCCTTGGCGGCCTGGGCTGAGTGGGGGTGGGTTGGGGGAGAGGAACAGCATGAAAGTGGGTAGAGCAAAAAAAAAAAAAAAAAGGAAAGTGGATAGAACAATGGACTTCTGAGATATTAATAAAGAAAGGATGGATTAATGGAAGGGACCCATATGTAGGTTTCTGGTGAATCACTGATGATACTGCGGAAAGTACATGTGGCATCCAAGAGTTAGCCCATTTTTCCTTCAAGAAAACTCATTCTCGTGTTCTACAGCAGCTGCTACTGTTTGGATTATGAATAGTAATAAGCCATATGGCGTGGCAGAAAGGAATCACACATATTTTCACATGGACAAATATTATCATTCCAATACATAAACAACGTCAATATAAGTGTTTTTTCTCCTGGGAGCAATACAGCCCCTGATCGCTGTTATAAGAAAATGACTTCCTCTGGATGTGCAAAAATTACCTGCCATGGTTATTACTGGAGCCTGCACCTGCAACAGCAGTCTCCTCAAGTATTTTTTTTTTTTCTTATTTATAGGAAGACAGGAAGGACGAGAGGGAGGGAAAGACAGGAAGGAATGAAAGAAAATCAGAAGAAAGAGGAAGAAAACAGAGAGAAGGGGAAGACTGTTCAAGCAAGAGGGGCGCACTGTTCCTAGCTTTCCATCTGGAAGGCAGCCCGGCCCCAGAAGCTCAGAACTGAGACAGCAGTGTGCTTGCCTGGGGATTGTAATGCCAATTCCCTAGCAACCAGACCCAGGAGGCGAAGATGGAAAAGACCAAATCAGGTTACTTAGACCGGTCAATGAAAGCCTGTCCCGATTTTATTTTAAATGTCTCAAGGACAAAGCATCCATCATGGATCATACATTTCTTCCAGCAATTTATCTAGAGCTTCCATTTCTTAGTTTGGGCTTGTTACTTCTGTCATTTCCTTTCTCTTTATTCTTCTTTGTCCTGGAACTTTCTAGATAAAGACTTTCCCCTGAGAATCTACCACTTTTGGTGCAAGCTCTTCTGTAATCAACCCCAAACTTTTCTCTTTTCTCTCACTTCCTGCCAAGGCTTGGTCATTGTCTTCCAAGGCTTTTCAGTGTCTGGTTGTTCAGGCTAAAGATGTGTCCCAGCAGGGTGGACCGGCCCACTGGACTCAGAGAGGGCAGCCCTGGGGCGAGGTTTGCAAGGAGGGACAGAAAGGGTGTGGCTTTGTCATTCAGGTCCTGTGGTCACTGTGAAAGAAAGTGCAGCCGCTGAGTCTTGTCTGACTTTTTGCAACCCCATGGATTTTAGTCCACCAGCCTCCTCTGTCCATGGAATTCTCCAGCCGAGAATACTGAGGTTGGTGGCCATTCCCTTCTCCAGGGGATCCTCCAGAGCCAGGGATTGAGCCTGAGTCTCCCGCATTTGCGAGTGGATTGTTCACTGTCTGAGCCACGGGGGAAGTCGTCTCTAATAACATGGAACCAAGGGAAGTCACTGGAGGCAGAAGATCTGGAGGCAGAATGGGGTGACCGAGGGAGCTGTGCCCAGTGGAGAGAGCCATCCTAGGAAATACTGCAATGGTGGGCGATGCTAGAATCACTTCCACAGCAGTGCAGCTTGCAGCCCGTCCTTTCTCTCAGTGTATAATTCCTCCAAGTGAACAAACTGGGATCAGTTTACCTAGTGACTCTTCTCTTAATCATCAGGGTCTGGGTGACAGATATTAAAAAAAAATTAAATCCCTAGGAGTTTGGGGTTTACACACACACACACACACACACACACACACACATGCTGCTGCTGCTGCTAAGTCGCTTCAGTCACGTCCAACTCTGTGCGACCCCATAGACGGCAGCTCACTAGGCTCCGCCGTCCCTGGGATTCTCCAGGCAAGAGTACTGGAGTGGGGTACCATTGACTTCTCCAATACACACACATAACTATATATAAAAATAGATGATCAACAAGGACCTACTGTACAGCACAAGAAACTCTACTCAGTATTCTGTAATAACCTATATAGGAAAAGATCTGAAAAAGAACAGATAAGAGAATAGATATATGTACCTGTGGCTTCCCTGCTTCCCAAGTGGCTCAGTGGTAAAGAATCCGTCTGCCAATGCAGGAGACGCAGGTTTGATCCCTAGGTCAGGAAGATCCTCTGGAGGAGGAAATTGTAATCCATTCCAGTATTCTTGCCTGGGAAATCTCATGGACAGAGGAACCTGGAGGGCTGCAGCCCAAAGAGTCGCAAAGAGTCAGACACGACTGAAGACACACACACATGTGTGTACAGCTGAATCGCTCTGCTGTACATCTGAAACTAACAAAGCAATGTACAGTCAACTATACTTCAATATGAAATGAAATGAGATAAAATAAATAATCGAATCCAGCACTTTCCTGATGCTTGCTCACCCTGTACCTCAAGGGCCTTCCGCTCCAGGGACATCTGTGGCCAGGTCGGTGAGCATAAATGAAAAATCACCAAGACTAAGAGAGAGTAGGGGCGGCAGGGACCTGGGGATGTATGCATCCAAATGAAAATATCAAGCAGCCCGGTGCACGCAGAGCAGACCCGTCTGCAGCTGCCTTCAGCTTCAGGGCCAGCAGGCTGGAAGCCTCTCTCAGAAACCCCTCACCCTTCTCCCTGGGGCACCTCCCAGGTTCTCTCCTTTGCTGCCTGCACAGGTTCTCACTCTCAGCTGTCTTGGTTCCAACCCACACCTTTTGACCAATGCCACATCCATTGTCCCAAGCGTATCCCTTACATAGTCCAGCCCTTTAATAGCCTGCAGGAGGTGTATGTGTACCTGGAGCTGTCCCTTCTCTGGGATAAGCATCTGAGGTTTACACCACCTGTCCTGCGTGTGACATGGATGGTTTTGAGCTCCAGGCCAGTAGCTCTCACTTCCCTGGTGGCTCAGACGATAATCTGTCTGCAATGCAGGAGACCTAGGTTTGATCCCTGGGTCAGGAAGATTCTTTGGAGAAAGGCATGCCTACCCACTCTTGTATCTTCGCCTGGTGAATTCCATGGGCAGAGGATCCTGGCAGGCTATAGTCCACGGGGTCACAAGAGTTGGACACACTGAGCGACTAATACTCTCACTTTTTCAATTTCCAGTAGTACTCAAAATTGCTGGGTGATGCTGTAGGTCTCCTTGGGCCAGTAGTATCTGCATCTCCCAGCAACTGGTTATAAACGCAAATTTGGGGGCCCTATCCTAGACTTCACGAAATCGGAACTTTAGGGGAGGTGCACAGCGGTAGACTGGCAATCTGCTCACACCAGCCTTCTGGGAGGCTCTGCTGCAGGGTCAAGCCTGAGAACCTCTGCTGCCTCCGGTTGTCCCCATTCTCACTCTGCAATGTGCTTCAGTTGTCTGCAACCCTCTGAAACTGCCTGCCTCAAACTAAACCTGGACCCATACAAACCACTGTCTCATTCATTTTAGGGGAGTAAAGGGACATTATGAAAATTAAATTAGAGAACACCCGTGAAATACCTAGCACAGGTCCTGCTGCTGCTAAGTCGCTTCAGTCGTGTCCGACTCTGTGCGACCCCATAGACGGCAGCCCACCAGGCTCCCCTGTCCCTGGGATTCTCCAGGCAAGAACACTGGAGTGGGTTGC
>SJYA01001559.1:2221972-2280055 GCA_006410615.1 Neotragus moschatus | reverse complement strand
TGCTGCTGCTGCTGCTAAGTCACTTCAGTCGTGTCCGACTCTGTGCGACCCCATAGACGGCAGCCCACCAGGCTCCCCTGTCCCTGGGATTCTCCAGGCAAGAACACTGGAGTGGGTTGCCATTTCCTTCTCCAGTGCATGAAAGGGAAAAGTGAAAGTGAAGTCGCTCAGTCCTGTCTGACTCTTAGACATCCCATGGACTGCAGCCCACCAAGCTCTTCCGTCCATGGGATTTTCCAGGCAAGAGTACTGGAGTGGGGTGCCATCTTATTGAATATGTAAGGCATGTTAGTTATTCCTGTCATCATTAATCAATTTGTCATATTAATTACACTACATGTTTTCAATGTGGTCTGAGACCAAATGAACTTTTTCTAAAAAAGTTTTTTTTTCTTTTTGATGTGGAGCATTTTCTAAAGTCTTTATTGAATTTGTTACACGATTGCTTCTGTTTTATAGTTTGTTTTTTTGGCCACATAGGAAATCTTAGTTACCTGGCGATCAAACCTCCATCTCTGCACTGGAAGGCAAAGTCTTAACCACTGGATCACCAGGGAAGCCCCCAGATGAACTCTGATGTGTCAAATTGCTCTAGACTTTTTGTCTCTCATTTACAACTCACATATTTACATAGTGAGTGGAACTGTAAAACCTGTACTGGAAACAGTGGCATAAATGGTAGGGCTGAAACACCCTCACCGATGTAAGAAGTGATCTTGTTATGTCAACTAAAAGCTCCCCAAAAAGCTCCCCAGGTTTGGGGAGGAATAAGATACAGCCCCCCAGGAAAGGAAGGAAGCAACCACAGAGGTATGATTCCTTTGAGAATGAGGAGGGTGAAGTGGGGAAAGGAGAGATCAAACATAAACCTTAAACTTTCTGATATTTCAAAGAACACAGAGACTCTCCTTCCTAACTATCCTCCAATTTTAAAGGCCCTGCAGTGTCTCCACCCTTCTTCCATTTTAGTTAAAAGACCATTTTGGATGTAACTATGCAAAAAAAAGTAGAAATGCCGGCCCACGCTGGGTCTATATTAAAATTCACTCAATACAGAAAGCTGACATTCATTAAAGTAACAGCTAAACGAGGGCCAAAAGCTTGACCTTCATGTTGTTCAAGAGCGACACCAATCACCCGGCCTTGGCACGCACGCGGATTTCTTGCAAGCATTTCAGCAGGTGTTTTCTGAATTGCATCCAGAATCGCACTGGACAAAAACGCAGCAAAGGTCGCTGAAGCCCCATCAATAATGATAAGCAGGCAGATCGCGGCCCCTCCCGCCCGTCCTGTGAGCCCACGGAGATCACAGCACTGCTGAGTCCGTGGGAGGCAGCGTCTGCGGGAGCTTCTAACCAAGTGCCGAAGTCATTTTGCCTACTTGAGATGGAGACTCTAACAGTGCAGGCCAGAGGTCTAAGGGAATCAGAAGAGCTTAGGAGAGGAGACTGGTGGAGATAAAACAAACACCAAATTTTTTTTTAATCAGTAGATTTCATTTTAAAATTTAAGATCTCTTCAATACACCAGCTTACAATGTTATATCACAGCTGCTATATTTTCAGGTATACTATTTTTTTTTTTTAAGTTAAGAAATTGTACTAAAGGGGAAAAGTTAATTATATTCCTTCCTGGAATTCTAAGTAGTAAGCATTTACAATAAAGTAAAATGAAATTACATCAAAGGACCCAGTTGACAAATACTATTATTCTGAATTCCTCCAGGTTCCTGCCTCAGAAACACCTGTTCAATAGCCTTTTTTTGACTGATGAGCATATTCCCACATGCAGGCCTTTGCTCGCCTCCAGCTTGCCAACCTGTGTTCAGAAAACAAGACTACTATCCAGACAGGGAGGGAAAGCAGGTCCAGGAGTCATAGCAAAGCTCAATTCTCCTCCCCATACCTCATCCCTACCCAACTCTGGGGTAATATCGGAAGACTTATTTAACCTCTCCGTGCCTCAGTTTCTCTTTCTGTAAAATGAGAGACTGGTTAGATGGGAGTTGTTACTAGTTAGAAATAAATTTCACATGTCCAGAAGGTCTGATAAGTGCTCAAAAATGCAGGGATGCGGGAAGATGGGTACCCATCCCGTCCACAGGGGACAACAGGGTTCAGTCCAGCTGATTATTGCCACATCTTTTGATTCTTTTTCAAGGAAATATGTTTCTGGATTGTTACATCAAGTCTTCTGAATTTTAAATGTTGGCTTAAAGATTAAAAGAAAGAAAACATAAAATATAATCTGCAGGTAAAAATAGAACACTTATGTGATCCCTTAAAGTTCTCCACCTCCTTTGATTCAAAATTACCTTTAAAACCTATTAATACAACTAGCCGGTCGACACATGCAATCTCTTGACTGTCATCAGACGTGTACTTGTGATGACTTGCCTCCCTTTCCAAACTCTCAGCTGAACTGTATACCTCTTTTTCTCATAGGCAGAAAAGAATTTGAGTCGAATGCAACTATGCATAAGCATGGCAGAGTTGACCATCTAAAGCAAAGGAGGCTGCCAGGAACCAGATTTCAGCAGGCAAATTGATATGAATAAAGCCAAGGGGTCGGGGTGGGGGTGTGAGGGGCAAACTAATCAGAATGAAACTAGGACAGTGAGTGTGAAGGAGTAAACATGTTTCCTGTCTAGCAACCAGTAGCTAAGAAGGAGAAATGGGGAAATTTATGCACAATGTCATGAAAAGCAGAAGCTTTGAGGGGGCAAAATGTTTCAGGTGCCAGGAGTGTTGCCTAGTGGAGAAAGTTTGTTCTGAGCGCTTAAGATGGGCACTTGAGCCTGGAGACTTTTCTAGAAAAGACTTGGCTAACTCAAGGAACAGGGAAGAAAGTATCAGAAAGCTTTGCTGGCCTTAGCAGTGGATCTAAGAAGAATTAGACTTTTCTTTAATCCTAAGCAAAGATAGACTGTTACCTACATAAGATAGCCATAATTTCTAACTTGATGTAGTTTATACCCAGAGGATCCCTTCAGCAACCATTGCTTCATCATATTTCTCCTCAGAAATATGCTTCTTTCTCCTGCTCAACTTGTGCCTCTCTGGTCTGGGACCACTGTCATCTCATGTTTAGGTCCTGTGCTTAGTCGCTCAGTCGTGTCCGACTCTTTGCAACCCCATGGACTGTAGCCCGCCAGGCTCCTCTGTCCATGGGATTCTCCAGGCAAGAATACTGGCGTGGGTTGCCATACCCTCCTCCAGAGGATCTTCCCAACCCAGGGATCGAACCCAGGTCTCCCGCACTGCAGGTGGATTCTTTACCATCTGAGCCACCAGGGAACAACATCTTTCTAGCTAGGTTCCAGAAACTTCAGAATCCAATCTACTTGGATGGGCTAATTTTCTTTAAACACTGCTTTTATCATACCATTCTACTGTTTCCATACTTTCCATGGCTCCCAAGCCTTAACTTCTCTGCTTGGCCTTCAAGGCTCCCTAGCACCCACTCAATTTGATCTCTCTGCCTCCCTCACGTGCATTTCCTGCTTGGTCACTAAGTACTGCCTCAACACCGTGGTGTTCCCACATCCCAGCGTTCACCCAACATCACGCCCTTCACCTGGATGCCTGTCCCTCTCCTTTCAAAATCCTGTCCATCCTTCTCCATCTATTTCCTTCATGTAACCTTCTTCAACTCCCCTGCCTTCAGAATCACTGTTCCTTTTACTGTGTGAACCATGCACTCTGAAACTCATTTGCACATCATTTCACTCTCTAATTGTTTCGTGTACATATAGCTTGTCTCTCAGTTATATTTTGACCTTCGTGAGTTGAGAGCATGTCTTCTTCCTCTGTGTTTTCTGCAGAAACAGCAGAGTAGGTACAGAAGCACTTGACCAGTGAGCACTTGACCGATTCTTTGTTCAGCTGAGCTCATACGGAGATGGGGATAAACGAGGACTTTAGGATTGAAAAAAGAAAAACAGTTTGGGGTTTGTGGATGGTAATGATCACACAGGACTCTGGAGCCAGTTACTACTGTTGACTCCCCCAAATAACGAATGCGTGTGTGTGTGTGTGTGTGTGTGTGTGTGTGTGTCTGTATGCACGTGTACACAGCGCCCACTGCTGACTGTATCTGCATATTTCATCCATCCTTGGCCTGTAGAACCACTGTGCTACGTACGTTGTGTTCAGGGCAGGGACCTGGTCTACCAACTGTCCCTGAACAGCATACAACCTTGGGGACTTGAAGCTGCATAGACAAACTCCTACATCTGAATTTGCAGGGGCTGCTATTATCTTCCTTGAGAGTAGCATTTTCTGTTTATATCCAGCAAGGAAGAGAATTTCTAAGTGACAAAGGCAGCCTGCAAGAAAAAACTCATGAAAAAAACCTCAAACACACCCAGAACAAAGCACAATGTGGGAATTATCCATGGAGGAACAGTTCTGGCCCTGGAGGCTGAGAAGGTTGGGAGCCAATGTCCAACATCATGGATGAAATCACCAGCTTCTGACGGCAGAGGATTCTATTTCTCACTCTCACACTGCTCAACACTCTACGTCTCTTAGTCCCATCGTTACGTCTCACCATCAGTGCAACTAAGATAACACCTTGCTGACCACGGAGACGTTGGGCACATTAACTATAATAGAAAGACACTGTGAAAATGCACCAAGCGCTCCAAACTCCATTTCTGTTGATGCACACAGGCCTCCGAGCAGCCACTGGATCACCATGAGGTTAAGTCCCTCCTTCCCTGTCCCTGGCTGCCTGAGTTGGCAGGTATTTCACCTATGGCACAGCCTGGAAGGAAGGAGAGACTGGTGAGCGGCTGCCAGCAACCTAAGGCAGTCTCGGAGGCCACTGGCCTGCTGGTAAGTGGCCACCCACTTGCCAAGGGAACTGGTGACAACATGCAGTGGCCAAGATGGAACCAGGGGCTGAAGAACTTCCAAAAGAGGAGAGAATTTTCAAAATGGGAGTTTGAGTGATCAAGGTTGAACAGAACAATAGGTGAGCTTTTATTTGGATGACAGGTGTTTTCTGTATGGTTCTGATATTCTCTTATGTGACTGACTGTATCTTTCCTGGGAACCTCTTTGGGTAAGGGGCTGAGGTGTCTGAGTGTGGAGGACAAATGCTTGCATCTTGCCCTTTTCTGTATTTCCTGAGATCCAGCCTTTGTCCAGGCCCATCGTGCTGTCCCAGGATCCTGGAACCCATCAAAGCCTACTGCTCCCTCAGCTCCTAGCCCCGTGAAGCAGAGATATCCCTTCTTGCCCTGAGAACATGCAGGAAAAAGCCTAAAAAAACTTTTTTTAGCTTGTCAAAATGAGCTCCTAATAAAAAGTAAGGCACTTAAACAATCAAACTATTACAAGAGCATAGAAATAGCTCAGTCTCCAGAATACAACTGATATGCTTTGCTAAGTGAATGACTTGGATAAACAAAGGTGGATGTCTCAAAAGCTTGACTACTGATCTGAAAATTGTGCCTGTTTTGGCTATGTCTGGAAACAGTATAGTAATTTTTACCTTCCTTTCTCCAAACACATACAACATGGCTTGCCAGCTGAGATACAGCATGAAAACCCAAGACGCCAACACAGTGAGCATTCTCTAATGGACAGAAGTGTTATTGAAAAAGCAATGTTTTAGTTTGTTCTTGGAGTCAGCTTTATGTCATAAAGAAGGTAAGACAGGAAAAGGACAGGTGAGTTATACTGCTGCCGCCAGGAGAGAATTTGTTATTCCAATCTTAAAAATCCCCTATTTTTCAAAAACAGACTCACAGACTTAGAGAGCGAACTTATGGTTGCCGGGGGGAAGACGGGAAAGGGATAGTTAGGGAGTTTGTGATTTACAGGTACACACTACGGTATTTAAAATGGATAACCAACGGGGTCCTACTGGATAGCGCAAGGAAGTCTGCTCAATGTTATGTGGCAGCCTGGATGGGAGGAGAGTTTGGGGGAGAATATATACATACATATATATATATATATTACTGAGTCCCTTCACTGTCCACATGCTGTCCATCACCACATTGTCAATCGGCTATGCTCCCATATAAAATTAAAAGCTTTTAAAAATCCCCATTTTTGCAACAGAATCTTCTATTTCCAATGAAGTTCAAATTCACATAGAAAAGAAAAGTGAAAGAAAGTGAAGTCGCTCAGTCGTGTCTGACTCTTTGCAACCCTATGGAGCCTTCCAGGCTCCTCTGTCCAGGGGATTTTCCAGGCAAGAGTAATGGGCTGGGTTGCCATTTCCTTCTCCGGGGGATCTTCCCAACCCAGAGACTGAACCCGGGTCTACCCGCATTATAGGCACACGCTTTACTATCTGAGCCACCAGGGAAGATCCCATTAGAAAAGATAAAACCCAATAAAATGTTATACCACGGAGCAGAGAGATATACTAACTGAGAAAGCACAGTGCTGGGAGCTAGGGTCTAGGATCTTGCAGCCGGACTCTGAGTTCTGCAAGTAGGGGAACTTCACTTTACCGAATTATAAAATAAGACGGTCCGTCAAGGTCCCCAAGGCCTGGGAACCCATGTCATTCTGTGAGGGTTTCAGAACGTGACCAATTCATTTGAAATCAACTCAGTAGCTCTCAGTGACATATAGAAAGTCTGAATACTCCCAGTTCAGAAATTATAAAAATTAGCTTTAGACATTAGTATGCTCCTTCACCATGCTCTTCTGATTATAGTATACATTATGATCATTATACATACACACACATACATGTGTATTTATATAATCCTCCATGAGGTAGGATTTTAAAGAAAATCAAAAGAAATCATCCAAATCAGAGTTCCAAGAAACGGTTCATCTGTGTTAAAAGCCTAGCTTGATGTTACAATTCCTTTCTGTCAGCAGGTCGTGTTGCTTCAGTAAGGTCATGTTTTGCATGCCCACAAGGTCTTCAGCATGGTTCATCAATAAAATTAGAAACATTTACACCCAAATAGTTCCTCCAAAGTCATTTATCACTAATACCACTTGGTATGTAGAAGGCATGTTTCACTTTAAAATAATGAGCAAGGCTCCAGTCCTTTGATTATAAATTCCCCTTTCATCTTAATTTTATGAAAAGCCACAAGGAAAATGCCCAGCGTGATGCCCTTGATATTTAAATACTTCGTTCCACTTACCATTAGTCTGCTCCAAAACTCAGCCTCCCTTGCAAAATGCTCCATATTGAAGGGATAAATTTCGTGTTCTGCCTTGTCAAACGTGTCACTTGGACTGCTCCAGTGACTGAGCACAGGGAAACAAACATTTCAGCCGAGCTGCCTTCATAATATTGACGGTTTGCCTTCTCTCCTCGCTGGAAGTCTTTAGAGAAATGGAATTTACATATGTTGGGATGAGATGGGTGCGGACATTTCTCATAATTATGATTCAAAATCAAGTTATGTTGCATTCAGGGAGATAATAATATAACTCAAAGAAGAAAAGTATCCCCTAGCATTACTGCCACTTAAGACAGGACAACTCCTATTGCCTTGTGCCAATGTACCACACCCAGTCTCTGTGCCAAGAACAACCTACAGTGGGTGGTGTCAGCTTCTTCTCGTATTTTTTTTCAAGGCAGACTCTAGTAACTTTAAGCCTTTCAGCTCACTTGAAGGTGTGCACAGTGGAATAGACATCTGGAAGGCAAGTATAAGGTTGTAAGGGCAGAGAGAAAACTTTGACAGTCTTATGGGTGAAATTAACCAAAGCTGACTACTCATGATTCACTCTGTGTGTGCGCTATTAGAACAGGTAAAGTATGATTTTTAAACAACCACGTAAAGATGTAAGTGCATATAATAGCCTCACATTTTTTTCTTAGGAGAGCTTGGAGAAGAAATGACTTCCTTAAAATGTCCCAGAGACTTGGGTCAGTGGCTGTCATCATAGGCTTAACTAGGATATGAGACATTCCCATTTTCATCAGTTCTGACTATTCTAAGGGTCATTCAAAAGAAGCAACATGTAAAGAGGTTTAACACCTCCTACCCATCATTTTTGCTAGCTGAAAAAAGAAGGAAAAGAAAAGTCTAGATAAAGCTTGATGGCAGAGACCTGGAAGAACTGAAATTCTTTCTTTCTGGGGTCATTCGACCTTTACATGTTCAATGAACATTTTCTGGATATTTACATCTAATGAAGTTGTCAAAGCTTCTGATGAAAAGCAAGACGAAGGTACACAAACTGCATGCCTTTTGATAAACCTTCCCTTGAGTGTTCGAACAACACGTCCTTCCTTTGCAGTTTCTAATTACACAGGACTTAATGAGCAGTGGCCCTTTACAGTAAACCAGACTGTGGTCAACCGCTGAGCTTTACTTCCAAAGCCTGGGGTGGGAAATCAGAAGCCAACATCCTGCTGTTCTGACATGAAACGAACTACTTTGACAGTTACTCTCTTGCAGGAAGACTTTCCCCTCCTCATTTTAATATGGGTAGGGCTTTCTAAAACGCTTCGTTTTTATAAGAGTTTTACCCTAGCAGGCAGTTATTTATCTCTGGTACATTTTCTCCATTTCTTTGTGCCTCAAATTAGTTTCAACTTCATCAGATTAATTGCTTAAATATTAAAAATAAAATATTGACAAACCAAAGGACCTGGGGAAATGGAAAGTTGGTCAAAGAAGAGCTATTTTGCAAGAGAAGAAAGATGATTTTGTTGGAAAAATATCCAAAACTACTTGTGTATTTTTCTTCTCCTGGAAGCCCTGAGGAGGGCTACACTTAGAGTGACTATTCCATGAACTTGTTCTGTGGGTCCTGCCTCACAACTCAGTCTTTCTCTTAACTCCTGGCGTTTGTGGCCAGGGTGAGTCATCTGAACACTGAGCAACTTTTCCAAACATGTGAAGCAACTCTGGCAGAGAGCTTTCTTTGCAGCTGGTGAAATCTGATGCTCATTTCACTGAGCATGGGTATACGTACTTTTGTAAAATAGATACGCTTGTGAAAAACTATACACAAACCCATGATTCTCAATTAAGTCATATTTTTTAAAATCTCAAGGGCATCTAGATACTTAAGGGTATCCAAGGCACATCCCCATATAAGAGGGAAAACAACTTTTGCTTTAAAACCATCTGCCACACGAATGTTTTACAAGTGCGGGGTTTTATATAGGACATTGTCTTAAATTGAGCGGCAAGAGTTCAGCCTGCTTGGCCTGTGACTGACCCAGCTAATGTCATTGGAACACAAAACTGACTCTACAGGCATTCTTTGGTCATCTTTTTCACAGAGAGTGGTTATGAGAGCTTTCTTGAGTATTAGTGAGTTTTACTCATCTCCAAACAATTCATAAGAAAAAGAGGATGCACAGTTGGTTTACATTGTCCAACAAATTAAACTGACATAAAGGGCGATCTGTAAAGGATGAACTGGGGTGCCTTCCACTCTGTTGCACAAATACAGTGAGTGGAGGACCAAAGTTTCCTTCTCTTGTAAAAGGTTCAGGCCACTTTGTCTTGAAGAATTGTCAGTCTCACCTGTGGAGTGCAATGCTGTGCTGAGTGCTACCACACACACTCCTAACCAAGTTTGGAGGTTTGAATTTAGGGTTATTTCTCTCTCTTTCCTCACTGTATCCTTTCTGTTCACTTCTCTGACTCTGCGCCTCATCTCCTTACCGTGGCAGAAGCCAGACTCAGCGGCAGGATTTCCTGGCTTTTGTTTTTGAAGAGTCTGACTCCCAAAGAGAAGATTGCATCTGAAGGAAGGAGCAGAACATCTTTGAGAAAAAAGTCTGGGAACAGAGACAGGTTCCAAGGTCTCAGGGAAAGGTGAGTCCCTGGCCTTGCCCTGGGGAAGCAGAGTGCTCCAGGGAGAAAGAGGGTGTGTCTACGGAGGAGAGCGGGCTTTCCTGGTGGCTCAGCCGGTAAAGAATCCACCTGCCAATGCCAGAGACTTGGGTTTGATCCCTGGTTCAGTAGGATACCCTGGAGAAGGAAATGGCTACCCACTCCAGGAGCCTTGCCTGGAAAATCCCATGGACAGAGGAGTCTGGTGGGCCACAGTCCATGGAGTCTCACACGATTGAGCAACGAACACTTTCACGGAGCAGAAACTATAGGACTGGGACTCACAGCTGCTATAAAGATCCTCATGACTCAGGGAGGGCATGGGAGCAGTCCTTCCAGGACTACTGGAAGTCTAGGGAGTGCTGGGGGCCCGGGTGGAAGGGTGCCAGTGAGAAACCATGACAGACCCCACCACCAAGGCCCCTCACCATATGGGGCATTGTGGACTCCTTCGCAAATCTGTTGAAGTCCTGAGAAGGAGAGGAAAGCCCAACAAAGGCAAAAATGAGATGCATCTCGGGGCTCAAAGTTGCTTTAAAGGAAATGTTGGGTTGGCCAAAAAGGTGGTTGAGGTTTTTCCACATGCTCTTAGGAAAAAAAATCTGGACTTTTTGGCCAGTCTAATACAAGGCACACTTCGTCCTCACTTGAGTTTGATGACAAGGATTTGTATCAACTACTCATTCTGATGCCAAGCACTGTGGTGAGACCTTGGAAAGTCTGCCATTTTTCCTCTGTAGGCAGACGGAGTCATATCTCTAGTGTTATAACTAGAGAACTAGATAAACCCATGTGCAATGTTACTCCTGGATTCAAGGTCCCATGCAAGCCTATGCTCCTTGGGAATCACCTTGACCCTCACCCTTGACCTCTAGGGTGGGAAGTTTCCTGCTATTGCTTCCTGGCTCTGCAGAGGCAAGAGGCACAGGTTGAAATAACAGATGGGGAAATTTCTCAATTAGAAGTGGTTATTGTGTTCACTGTGATGTGAGCTTTTGGACCACAGAAGACAGAAAGCACATCTTGACCAAATAAAATTCTATGACAGAGAAAAAGATCCATTTAGGATCAGTTATCCAAGGCCCCCTAGGATATACTGAGCCTGGCACACTCACCCCATAGTTCGATCTGGCCTTTCTCTTCCAATGTTAAGCACGGCAGTTCCTGAAATTTATTGTACATACTGCCTACGTCTGTTACCAAATAGTTTCTGGGACCATTGACAGATGCAATTAAAAAATAATTTTTTTTAAAAAAAAGGTCTGCCACATGGGTTGGAATCTGACAGCGTAAAATAAGACATTCCTCAGTCTTTCCTGAATGACCCATTTGTTGTTCAGTTGCTGAGTCATGTCTGACTCTTTGTGATCCCATGAACCGTAGCACTCCAGGCTTCCCTGTCCTTCACTATCTCCCAGAGTTTGCTCAGACTCGTGTCCACTGAGTCGATG
This sequence comes from Neotragus moschatus, assembly GCA_006410615.1. NCBI lineage: Eukaryota > Metazoa > Chordata > Mammalia > Artiodactyla > Bovidae > Neotragus > Neotragus moschatus. Next base: position 2,268,817 of record SJYA01001559.1, on the reverse strand, counting down.
ATTCCATCCAAACATCTCATCATAAGCTGCCCCCTTCTACTCTTGCCAGAATCAAGGTCTTTTCCAATGAATTGGCTCTTTGCATCTCATGGCCAGAGTGCTGAAACTGAAGTTTCAGTATCAGTCCTTTCAATGAATACTCAGGACTGATCTTCTTTAGGGTGGACTTGTTGGATCTCCTTTGCAGTCCGAGGGGCTCTCAAGAGTCTTCTCCAGCACCACAGTTTGAAAGCATCAGTTCTTCGGTCCTCAACCTTCCTTATGGTCCAGCTCTCAAAGTGTGAATAGAGTAAACATGCCAAATCTTTAGGTGAACACCAAACGCTGATGGAAGATGTGAACCCCCAGTCTAGGACGCACANTCTCAAGAGTCTTCTCCAGCACCACAGTTTGAAAGCATCAGTTCTTCGGTCCTCAACCTTCCTTATGGTCCAGCTCTCAAAGTGTGAATAGAGTAAACATGCCAAATCTTTAGGTGAACACCAAACGCTGATGGAAGATGTGAACCCCCAGTCTAGGACGCACACACGCAGACTAGGGGGTGCCTTTTGTATCCTCAGAAAGAAGGTGTGCAGAGCACAGGACAAGAGAGGAGGGGTCATGAATGGCCTAGATTGGGGTGGATAATAAACTGTGTGGTGAGCCTGTGTCTTCATTTTAACTGGCTGCTTCTGCGAACAGCATAAAGTCATGGCAACTGTCCTGTCGCTGTGGTTGGCTGCATCTTAGTCCGGCATCAAGCTGCCCCTGGGGCACTACAGGGTCGCCTAGGCATGGAAAGCTGGTTCATTTTCTTGTGCCTGTCATCAGGAGATGGTGGCAGAGGCCAGGCAACGGCGAGCAGTAGGAGGTGAGACTCTTTTCCCACTGAGCAAACAGAGGGAAAGCATGGGCGAGGCTGAGAGGAGAGTGTAAGGTGTTTACGGCCTCGTGTGGGCACAGGCCATGAAGGGGCTCTGAAGGGAAAGGAGAAAGGAGAGGGATGCTTATGTGCCGTGCGCATTTCTTGCTTCCTCTACGGTCTAAAGATTGATTTAGACCTAGCAAGCCTAGCAGGAGTGTGCGAATCTTGTTTGGACGCAAATCCACACATCAGGTCCCATTTCGAGTGCATTTAAGGCAACCCTGCAGGCTCTAATCTAATCTCAAGATCAAAGTGAACTACCAGCCTGGGAACAGCAAGTGCTTGAAGAGTTCCTTGCTATGGCTAAGAAGAGGGGAAAAGACAGAAAGATGTTGAACTCCATTTCCTGCACATGCATGCCACGTGCCTAGAATTTCACAGATGTTTGCATTTCAGTACCTTTAGAACCCTGGGAGGTAGACATTACTATTAATACCTGCGTTTTGCCGAGGAGGAAACCGAGGTTCAGAGACTTGCCTGGATTCCTTATGGGATTCCCCATTCACTCAGCAGTTAGCAGTTGTTGTAATAGAGAAATTAGTGGAGACGTTTGAAGTGGCAGTCATGAAGACTGCAACCTCAATATGTGCGAGGAGCTTCGCATAATTATTTCACTTAATTGTCCAAAAACCAAGCAAGGTCTCATTCCAATTTTGCAAATGAAGAGGCTCAGGATGTTTGGGGGGCACAGTTTTGAGAGCATTAGCCTGCTGTGGCCCCCTCTGCCTGGCAAAGCAATAAAGTTATCCTTGTGAAAGTTTAGTTTCCTACCAGGGATTGAACCTGCGCCCTCAGCATGGAGAGGACCACTGGACTGCCAGGGAATTTCCTCTCAGAATGTTTTAATACCATGACCTTGGTCATTCAGATAGTGAGTCAGGATTTAGACCCAAGATGATTTACTTCAGAGTTCATTGTACCATGTCACTTTTTTCTCTTAAAGTTGTAAATAACCACATAGTTTTCATAAAGAGAAGGCAAAATAATAATAATAAATAAATAAACAGAGAACACCCAAGAGGGCCTTGGATAAAAAGTTGGTAAAAGTTGCTGTGTGCTAGAGCCATGAAGATACAGAAAAGGCCTACCTCTGTTAGAAAGTCAATTATGTTATATAAACATGAAAACTGTGCTATGGTTAAATAGTGATTGGCCATAGCTCAAAGCTAGAAAAGAAAAAATATTTATACCATCTGCCTGGTGTTTCTTTGGTTATTAATTAAAATTTCTTTATAGCTTATCCTCAACTATATCTCATTGTTTAAAATATAAAAGTTAATGATAGGTTCATTTAAAAAACTGGAAAAAGTATCACTCTCAGTTAGTCATGCCTAGACAACGTGAGTGTCAGGACATGAGGTCCTGGGTACCACGACCCATCTAAGGCAGTCTACCTTAGACGGTAAGCCAGAATACGTTTCTCGAACTCTACAAGCCAGGTCTACATGAGAGTGGATGGTGGCTTCTGACAGGTGCAGCAGCCCTGAGCTCACCTCCCGGGCCACTCCTGCCAGGGGCAGACATGCCAGGGCCCATCCCTGGTCACAGTCTTTGGGCATATCCGTTTGCTATCCTGTTTTCTCCTCTCATTTCCTCCCTTGGAAGAAAAAAAAAAGTGAAAGTAATCATAAAGTAAGTCACCTTCTGTTTAGAAACACTTTTTTTTGTTCCCAGTGATCTCAAAATATTTTTCTGGAATCATATCTCCCCACATGAAACGTCAAGAAAGATGCACTATTTTGCATGTTCTGACAGGATCTGCGTTTCTTGGCAATGGTTGCTTAGTAGATTAACACCAAATTTATGATCCTTTTTAGCAATTATACAGAATTCTAGAGTACAACTGGGTCTCATCTTGTGTTGCCACAATTCTCTTGCCTTCACGTTTTGCACTAACCCTCTNATGAAACGTCAAGAAAGATGCACTATTTTGCATGTTCTGACAGGATCTGCGTTTCTTGGCAATGGTTGCTTAGTAGATTAACACCAAATTTATGATCCTTTTTAGCAATTATACAGAATTCTAGAGTACAACTGGGTCTCATCTTGTGTTGCCACAATTCTCTTGCCTTCATGTTTTGCACTAACCCTCTTTCTTATGGGCAAAGATAGGACTTTGAATCTCCAATTCCTCCTAATGCTTGACAATATAGATACTCTGTGTTTCATAGCAACTTCTCATAGCACGGGCTTCCCAGGTGGCTCATTGGTAGAGAACCTGCCTGCCAAGGCAGGAGACTTAGGATATACAGGTTCGATCCTTGGGTTGAAAAGATCCCCTGGAGCAGGAAATGGCAACCCACTCCAGTATTCGTGCCTGGGAAATTCCATGGACACAGGAGCCTAATGGGCTACAGTCCATAGGGTCACAGAGAGTCGGACATGACTGAGCACGCATGCTCTCATAGCAAATTTAAAGCAAAAGAATAGTCCGTTGGTTTCATCCCAGTACCCAGTGTATTTTCCTAGGCCATCACTTCAAGTGTCAACCTATTGGAACCACAATGACATTGTTTACCACCTGGCTAAATTTACACCAAAATCAGACTTAATTTGTGCCAAAGGAATTTTGACATATACTTTCTGTCCTCTGAGCTCCACTGATTCTTCTTTGGCCCTTCACTATTTAATTTGCACTAAAGTATCACACATACATATGAAGTACATATTGCAAAGAAAATTAAGGTGGAGTGTGGAGTTAAACCATAAAAAACAGAATCCCCAAAATTGATCAGCTTGTCACTGCCAAAGGTCATTTTCTAGGTGGAATATCCTGCTTTTATCAGATGTTAGTGTTCATTATTGGAAAGTTCTCATTAATAGTACACATTTCTTAAATATGTTGATGTAAAACCAACACCTGGAAATATTCAAGAGAAGACGTGGTTGTTTTTTGGTAGTTAGAAGTCAAGCTAAATAAAATTTTTAAAAGAGATTTCCCTGGTGGTCCAGTGGTTAAGAATCTGCCTTGAAATACAGGGGATGTGGGTTCGACCTCTGGTTGGGGAACTAAGATCCAGCCTGCCAAGGAGCAAGTATGAAGGCGTGCTACAACTAGTGAAGCTCACGTTGTAAGTAGAGAGTCCATGCACTGCAACAAAAGATCCTGCAGGATGCAAAGAAGACTCAAAACAGCCAAATAAACATACAAATATTAAAAAAAAAACCAACATCAAGCAAGCCAGTTAGACGATGTGCAATCTCCAGCTTTGGTGAGCTCTGTTTAGGAAACTCAGCCATTGTTTGCGAAACCATTAGTTCGTGGGTGTTAACTGTGATCCATGTCTCTTTCCCATATGAGATGAAAGGGGCAATTTAAAAGGACCTGCTAAGTCCAGTTCTCTCTGGAGGCAAGAGAAGGAAGGGAATGGCTTATGGAGACTGGGCCTGTAATGCCTTTATAAGACCATCTAAGACCAGATTGGAGCCCCGTGATTACGGAGCAAATGCTATTTTCAGTTGCTTCCTCTGCCTCCAGCGGAAGGCTGGGGCTGTTTGGAATTATCTGAGCTGCTGCAGCCACCTGACAAGGGAGGCGACAGGAATTCCTCAGCCTGCTCGTCAACAGCACACTACCAGTTCTGACCCTAACAATTCACTCTCCCTGGAGGCAACATCACCATCTTCTTTCAAACTCGGTGACCAACATCTTCCAAGCTTGTCCTATGTTTCCTCAACAGCGATCCCCTCAATTTAGAGGCCACCAAAAAATTCCATTACATCTTTTCTCCAACACTAGAAAACAGTTTAAAAGGTAAGCCATTTCTATGCACGAAGCCTAAGATACCTCTATATGGTTATCCTAGAAAACTAGGGTTTTGAGCAATCTGAATGTTGAAGAATTTCTCTTCTTCTAAGCATAATCTGAGCAGAGTGATAAAGTTCTAAGGCTTAAGGATTCATTTTGGTTGAAAAACACAAGTGTTACATTAAAATGTTGGCTGTGCCCTTACTTTCTGAAATTGGTAAAATACAAAAATACCAAACTGAATTAGTTATATAGGACAGAAACCATCTGATGTGTAGTAACCAAGCCAATTCTACGATGCACACAATATTTATGAAGGGAAACTGAATAGATTTCCCTTACAGGAGTACATCTATGGAGTCATGTCTGAGAATAAAAAGAGAAAATACAGATGATATTCATAAGCTATATTTTTCTTCTGGACCATCTAACTATGCAGCTACAGATGTTTAAAATTAGTTTAAGTGATTACGTGTAACTCAGTTTTTTTTATAAGCATCACTGTGGATCTGCTCAGGTGGTCCTTTGGATTTCAAAGTAAAGATTTCTCTGATAAATGTCAATTCTTTGTCGTCTGGAAGATGACTGACAGTGAAACACTTGGTGAATGCTTCCAGTTCTTTAAATCATGTCCTACGCCAAAGCCCCTGACTGTGGACCAAAATAAACTGGACAACCCTGAAAGAGATGCGCATCAGACCACCTGACCTGCCTCTTGAGAAACCTGTATGCAGGTCAGGAAGCAACAGTTTGAACTGGACATGGAACAACAGACTGCTTCCAAATAGGAAAAGGAGTACGTCAAGGCTGTCTGTTGTCACCCTGCTTATTTAACTTCTATGCAGAGTACGTCATAAGAAACGCTGGGCTGGAAGAAGCACAAGCTGGAATCAAGATTGCCGGGAGAAATATCAAGAACCTTAGATATGCAGATGACACCACCCTTATGGCAGAAAGTGAAGAAGAACTAAAGAGCCTTTTGATGAAAGTGAAAGAGGAGAGTGAAAAAGTTGGCTTAAAGCTCACCATTCAGAAAACGAAGATCATGGCATCCGGTCCCATCACTTCATGGCAAATAGATGGGGAAACAATGGAAACAGTGAGAGACTTTATTTTCCTGGGCTCCAAAATCTCTGCAGATGGTGATTGCAGCCATGAAATTAAAAGACGCTTTACTCCTTGGAAGAAAAGTTATGACCAACCTAGATAGCATATTCAAAAGCAGAGACATTACTTTGCCAATAAAGGTCCGTCTAGTCAAGGCTATGGTTTTTCCAGTGGTCACGTACGGATGTGAGAGTTGGACTGTGAAGAAAGCTGAGTGCTGAAGAATTGATGCTTTTGAACTGTGGTGTTGGCGAAGACTCTTGAGAGTCCCTTGGACTGCAAGGAGATCCAACCAGTCCATCCTAAAAGAGATCAGTCCCGGGTGTTCATTGGAAAGACTGATGTTGAAGCTGAAACTCCAATACTTTGGCCACATGATGCGAAGAGCTGACTTATTGGAAAAGACCCTGATGCTGGGAAAGATTGAAGGCAGGAGGGGAAGGGGACGCCAGAGGATGAGATGGTTGGATGGCATCATTGACTCGATGGACATGGGTTTGGGTGGACTCCGGGATTCTGTGATGGACAAGGAGGCCTGGTGTGCTACAGTTCATGGGGTCTCAAAGAGTGGGACACGACTGAGCGACTGAACTGAACTGAATGAATAGTTTCCAGCCAATAGAGCCAAGCATAAAGGTTTTCTAGCAGGGAACTGGTTCCCAATGAATATGCACACATGGTTCCTGCCTTTTCTGGAAGGGCACACCAGCCAGCTCTCCTACCATCTATGTTACAGCAGGGCCCTGATCCTTCCCACCACACAGACGCATCAAGATATTTCTCTAGGGTTTGGACAGAAGGGAGACCAGTTTGAATTGTGCCCATGGTCACCAACTTCTTGCAAACCAAGCAGTCTTTCTAGATCAGTAACGTGGAATGTGGACAAACAGCTTCCTAATCAGGCACATGGCCTCCCAGCCTCCCCTGGCCTCCCCCCATGGGAGACCACAGGTGGAGCTATCTTGGCTCTAACAGCACTGATAGGGCACGTGCCCTTCATTGTCTAAGGCAGAAGGATGCCTCAGGCATTTGGACGTTTACTTCACGAGGCACCAGCACAGCGCAATTTATATAGAAATGCAATTTCACACAGAGGAGAAAAAAAGGACATATTTGTAATTGATGGTGGGGAGGGGAAAGTCCGTGTTCCCATTCTTCATGGTCGGTGCGAGGAGATGAATACAGGAAAAGTGGCACGGAAGGGACATTCATAGCAGATCGGTTTTCCTGACTTACAGAACCTCCCCAAATAATTTAGTAATGAAGACCTCTTCTGTGAACTGTCAACTTTATTTATCTGTTCTACCTCCATTCTGAATCAGAGTCATTTATATCCTCTTTGTGGAGGAGTCCCATTCAACTGAGAATACAGCACGCTGTAAGGATTTATGGAGGGAGGTGTCCTTTAAAAGCAGCTAAGATGACAGTCTTTACCACATAGAACGAGATCCACAAAAATAACTTTTTGAATTATTTCAGGGATAGGTATACTCTGTTTTTGTCTAGCAATCAGTATTCTTATTCCTAACATTGTTTCTCAATATATCTTTAAGAAGCAGCCTTATGGCATTATTATTATTATTGGTAAACAAGGTCATTTGAAGACATTGGTGGGTCCTGGACAACATAAAATCTAGAGAGAGCAGAGTGGGTTGGTATGAACCTGATAAGTAGGCAGAAGACCTGGGTCTGGGGTTGTCTGTCAGCTGGTCGGGTGACCTTGGATGGCCACCCCCAAACCCCAGTTTTCTATTTCATTTGCCTCAAAGGGTTAAATGAGTTTACAGTGAAAATCTGCTCAGTTCCTCAAGTCGTGTCCAACTCTTAGAGACCCCATGGACTGCCAGGCTCCTCAGTCCATGGGATTATCCAGGCAAGAGTAGTGGAATTGGTTGCCATTTCCTTCTCCAGGTAGATACTCTGAAAATGCCCGTGGCAACGTATACAGACGGTGCTGCTCCCTCGTGGTACCGTGAGATTCCCCCCTCAGCATCATCAAGTGTCCCCATGTGTAGTCCTTAGGTCACCCCACACACTTTCAAGCCTAACAGGTTGAGGTTTCTAGCCAACATCTCCGCTCATTCCCTGAACTTTTTCCTCTTTCTAGGCAACACTGAGCTTCCAGCAAAGGGATCTCATGGTCCCTTAGGAGGACCTTAGGGTCTTGATTTGGCTTTGATCTTGCATTCTGTGTATCAGGTAGGAACTCACCATGTTCAAGGTGGTAATTGCCACCACAAAGTCTTTCATCCTTACCCATTGTACTTATTTCCAACTCTTCCATCTCGGCTTCTAAACAACTTTGCATTCAGAATGCCCTTCCCATCCTCCACTTAACCTCCCAGGCTTCTCTTGTGGCACAGTGGTAAAGAATCTGCCTGACAATGCAAGAGATGTGGGGTCGATCCCTGGGTGGGGAAAATTCCCCTGGAGAAGGAAGTGGCAACCCACTCCAGTATTCTTGCCTGGGCAATCTCATAGACAGAGGAGCCTGGTGGGCCACAGTCCACAAGGTCGCAAAGAGCTGGACATGACCGAGCGACTAAACCTCCACATATATATTCGTTTTTAGATTCTTTTCCAGTATAGTTTATTACAAGACATTAAATATACTACTGTGCTATTCAGTAGGACCTTGTTATTTATCTGTTTTATACATAGTAGTGTGTGTATCTGCTATTCCTAAATTCCTAATTTCTCCCCCAACTCTGTTCCCCTTTGTTAACCATAAGTTTACTTTCTCTATCTGAGTCTACTTCTGTTTAGCAAATAAATTCATTGTACAATTTTTTTCAGATTAAATATATAAGTGATATCATGATATTTGACTTTCCCTTAGGTCCAACCATGTTGTTGCAAATGGAACTAGACGTAATAGATTCTTAATGAAGCTTCTAGGTTGGTTGCTGGTCATCAGATGCTTTCTACCAGAGGACTTATATAAAAGGAAATATTCATTCATTCACTCATTCTTTTTTTCATTCAACCAACATTTCTTCAGCTCCCACATATCCCTTCAAAAGCTAACTGAATATTTCTGGAAGTTTTGAAACAATGACTTGAGAAACAAAATTATGAATTACAGCTAAATGTTTATAGTGAGAGCCACTCCCTCCCAGCTGTTTCTCTGGGCTTTGACTAGTAGCTTTTTAAAACAGACATTTACCCTGAAGCTTTGTTCCAGTTACCTATCATTGCATGCATAACAAACCAGCCCAAAATTTAGTGGCTTGAAATAACAATTTATGATTATCCTTCATAGTCCAGTGGATTTGCTGGGTTCAGCTGGGTAGATCTCATCCAGGTCTGTCACACGACTGCAGTCAGATGGGGACAGGTGCTGGAAGGGGCTAATGGCCCATGTGGACTAAGACGTCCAACTTGTGTAGCTTGCAGTTCATGTTGGCTGTTGACCGGGAGCCCAGCTGTGTTGTCAACTAGAATGACTCCATATGGCCTCTCCATGTGGCTTAGGCTTCTCACAGCCCGCTCATTGGGTACTGAGAAGAAACATTACAAGGTCAGGCAGACAAGAGACTTATAGCCTTGGAAGCTTCAAGACTTCTGAAGACCTAGCCATGGGAGACCCAGATTGTGAATGCCACTGTACTCTATTGGCCAAACTGGTCCCCAAGGGGGCTTCCCTGGTGCCTCAGATGGCCAAGAATCTGCCTGCAGTGCAGGAGACCCAGGTTCCAGCCCAGATTCAGAGAAGGAAAATCAGACTGCCTCTCGATGGAAAGGGCACATGTGAACACAAGGAGGGGAGGTGTGGATGGCAGATATCTTGGAGACTTTCTGCCCCAGGCTTCTGGGAGGAAGGTCTCCCAGCTACCATTATTGAGTGATTACTCCATGCCTTTTACAGCTTTGCATGTTTTCTCAATTAATTCTCACAACAACCTGATAAGATAGATAGTATTCATTTCCCTGTATCAGAGAAGACAAAATAGGATCAAAATGGTTATATGACTTGTTCAAGGTCAAATAGATTATAAGGGGCAGAGTTGGGTTTTAAATCCTGGTATGCCTGAGCTCAAAGCACAGATTTTTCACATTATGCAATGCTGCTTAAAATGATTGCTGCGTATGAAAAATGCCCAAGGTAAGGAATGACAAAGAAAAGAGAAAGAAGTGGATAAAAGTGCTTTCATATAAGTGACAGTAGTTCTCTGATGACAGCAAGCTCTAGACCACAGTCTCTTTTTTTTTGTTGTTTAAGGATTTTTTGATGCCTTTATTGAATTTGTTACAGTATCGTTTCTGTTTTATGTTTCAGTTTTTTGGCTGCAAGGCATGTGGTACCTTACCTCCCAGATCAGGGATCGAACTCACACCCCCTGCACTGGAGGCCAAAGTCTTAACCTCTGGACCACCGGATAAGTCCCCTTTGTTATTCTTTAGGTAGCAGATTTACATGTTCAAGCCCCCAAACATTCTTGCTTTATGGAAAACAGTCTCTAATTTTAAATGAAGCATTTCAAAGGTACATATTTTAGTAAAATGAAAGCTGAATGTATTATTAGAATTAAAATTTACTGTAGAGTAACACATTCTTATTAAATGGGACAAATGTTGCCTAGTAATTTTTAAACTATCTTGAAAATAAGGCTAACATTAGCCTTACTATCAAATAGGAGCTTTAAAAATTAATTAAAAGATGTGACTTAGTATTATGTCATAAGCAAGTTGAATTTTTAAATAAACATTAAAATAAAACACAGTTAATGGTTGTGTGTGTGTGTGTGTGCACGCGCACGCGTGCGCGCGCATTCTTTCTCAAGAAAAGGGAGTCATTTCTTTCCCTGAAACCTTTTCATCTCTGCTCTTCATGGCATTAGGTGGCCCTTCTTGAAGAGGCCCTATCTCAAACTCCATTTCAAATGGGGGACTTTACTTTGGGATGAGAAAGACTGGTAAGAGATCCCAAAGTTCCTTAAATTTCAAAATTCCTTATAAAATGATTAATCCNCTATGGTTTTTCCAGTGGTCACGTACGGATGTGAGAGTTGGACTGTGAAGAAAGCTGAGTGCTGAAGAATTGATGCTTTTGAACTGTGGTGTTGGCGAAGACTCTTGAGAGTCCCTTGGACTGCAAGGAGATCCAACCAGTCCATCCTAAAAGAGATCAGTCCCGGGTGTTCATTGGAAAGACTGATGTTGAAGCTGAAACTCCAATACTTTGGCCACATGATGCGAAGAGCTGACTTATTGGAAAAGACCCTGATGCTGGGAAAGATTGAAGGCAGGAGGGGAAGGGGACGCCAGAGGATGAGATGGTTGGATGGCATCATTGACTCGATGGACATGGGTTTGGGTGGACTCCGGGATTCTGTGATGGACAAGGAGGCCTGGTGTGCTACAGTTCATGGGGTCTCAAAGAGTGGGACACGACTGAGCGACTGAACTGAACTGAATGAATAGTTTCCAGCCAATAGAGCCAAGCATAAAGGTTTTCTAGCAGGGAACTGGTTCCCAATGAATATGCACACATGGTTCCTGCCTTTTCTGGAAGGGCACACCAGCCAGCTCTCCTACCATCTATGTTACAGCAGGGCCCTGATCCTTCCCACCACACAGACGCATCAAGATATTTCTCTAGGGTTTGGACAGAAGGGAGACCAGTTTGAATTGTGCCCATGGTCACCAACTTCTTGCAAACCAAGCAGTCTTTCTAGATCAGTAACGTGGAATGTGGACAAACAGCTTCCTAATCAGGCACATGGCCTCCCAGCCTCCCCTGGCCTCCCCCCATGGGAGACCACAGGTGGAGCTATCTTGGCTCTAACAGCACTGATAGGGCACGTGCCCTTCATTGTCTAAGGCAGAAGGATGCCTCAGGCATTTGGACGTTTACTTCACGAGGCACCAGCACAGCGCAATTTATATAGAAATGCAATTTCACACAGAGGAGAAAAAAAGGACATATTTGTAATTGATGGTGGGGAGGGGAAAGTCCGTGTTCCCATTCTTCATGGTCGGTGCGAGGAGATGAATACAGGAAAAGTGGCACGGAAGGGACATTCATAGCAGATCGGTTTTCCTGACTTACAGAACCTCCCCAAATAATTTAGTAATGAAGACCTCTTCTGTGAACTGTCAACTTTATTTATCTGTTCTACCTCCATTCTGAATCAGAGTCATTTATATCCTCTTTGTGGAGGAGTCCCATTCAACTGAGAATACAGCACGCTGTAAGGATTTATGGAGGGAGGTGTCCTTTAAAAGCAGCTAAGATGACAGTCTTTACCACATAGAACGAGATCCACAAAAATAACTTTTTGAATTATTTCAGGGATAGGTATACTCTGTTTTTGTCTAGCAATCAGTATTCTTATTCCTAACATTATTTCTCAATATATCTTTAAGAAGCAGCCTTATGGCATTATTATTATTATTGGTAAACAAGGTCATTTGAAGACATTGGTGGGTCCTGGACAACATAAAATCTAGAGAGAGCAGAGTGGGTTGGTATGAACCTGATAAGTAGGCAGAAGACCTGGGTCTGGGGTTGTCTGTCAGCTGGTCGGGTGACCTTGGATGGCCACCCCCAAACCCCAGTTTTCTATTTCATTTGCCTCAAAGGGTTAAATGAGTTTACAGTGAAAATCTGCTCAGTTCCTCAAGTCGTGTCCAACTCTTAGAGACCCCATGGACTGCCAGGCTCCTCAGTCCATGGGATTATCCAGGCAAGAGTAGTGGAATTGGTTGCCATTTCCTTCTCCAGGTAGATACTCTGAAAATGCCCGTGGCAACGTATACAGACGGTGCTGCTCCCTCGTGGTACCGTGAGATTCCCCCCTCAGCATCATCAAGTGTCCCCATGTGTAGTCCTTAGGTCACCCCACACACTTTCAAGCCTAACAGGTTGAGGTTTCTAGCCAACATCTCCGCTCATTCCCTGAACTTTTTCCTCTTTCTAGGCAACACTGAGCTTCCAGCAAAGGGATCTCATGGTCCCTTAGGAGGACCTTAGGGTCTTGATTTGGCTTTGATCTTGCATTCTGTGTATCAGGTAGGAACTCACCATGTTCAAGGTGGTAATTGCCACCACAAAGTCTTTCATCCTTACCCATTGTACTTATTTCCAACTCTTCCATCTCGGCTTCTAAACAACTTTGCATTCAGAATGCCCTTCCCATCCTCCACTTAACCTCCCAGGCTTCTCTTGTGGCACAGTGGTAAAGAATCTGCCTGACAATGCAAGAGATGTGGGGTCGATCCCTGGGTGGGGAAAATTCCCCTGGAGAAGGAAGTGGCAACCCACTCCAGTATTCTTGCCTGGGCAATCTCATAGACAGAGGAGCCTGGTGGGCCACAGTCCACAAGGTCGCAAAGAGCTGGACATGACCGAGCGACTAAACCTCCACATATATATTCGTTTTTAGATTCTTTTCCAGTATAGTTTATTACAAGACATTAAATATACTACTGTGCTATTCAGTAGGACCTTGTTATTTATCTGTTTTATACATAGTAGTGTGTGTATCTGCTATTCCTAAATTCCTAATTTCTCCCCCAACTCTGTTCCCCTTTGTTAACCATAAGTTTACTTTCTCTATCTGAGTCTACTTCTGTTTAGCAAATAAATTCATTGTACAATTTTTTTCAGATTAAATATATAAGTGATATCATGATATTTGACTTTCCCTTAGGTCCAACCATGTTGTTGCAAATGGAACTAGACGTAATAGATTCTTAATGAAGCTTCTAGGTTGGTTGCTGGTCATCAGATGCTTTCTACCAGAGGACTTATATAAAAGGAAATATTCATTCATTCACTCATTCTTTTTTTCATTCAACCAACATTTCTTCAGCTCCCACATATCCCTTCAAAAGCTAACTGAATATTTCTGGAAGTTTTGAAACAATGACTTGAGAAACAAAATTATGAATTACAGCTAAATGTTTATAGTGAGAGCCACTCCCTCCCAGCTGTTTCTCTGGGCTTTGACTAGTAGCTTTTTAAAACAGACATTTACCCTGAAGCTTTGTTCCAGTTACCTATCATTGCATGCATAACAAACCAGCCCAAAATTTAGTGGCTTGAAATAACAATTTATGATTATCCTTCATAGTCCAGTGGATTTGCTGGGTTCAGCTGGGTAGATCTCATCCAGGTCTGTCACACGACTGCAGTCAGATGGGGACAGGTGCTGGAAGGGGCTAATGGCCCATGTGGACTAAGACGTCCAACTTGTGTAGCTTGCAGTTCATGTTGGCTGTTGACCGGGAGCCCAGCTGTGTTGTCAACTAGAATGACTCCATATGGCCTCTCCATGTGGCTTAGGCTTCTCACAGCCCGCTCATTGGGTACTGAGAAGAAACATTACAAGGTCAGGCAGACAAGAGACTTATAGCCTTGGAAGCTTCAAGACTTCTGAAGACCTAGCCATGGGAGACCCAGATTGTGAATGCCACTGTACTCTATTGGCCAAACTGGTCCCCAAGGGGGCTTCCCTGGTGCCTCAGATGGCCAAGAATCTGCCTGCAGTGCAGGAGACCCAGGTTCCAGCCCAGATTCAGAGAAGGAAAATCAGACTGCCTCTCGATGGAAAGGGCACATGTGAACACAAGGAGGGGAGGTGTGGATGGCAGATATCTTGGAGACTTTCTGCCCCAGGCTTCTGGGAGGAAGGTCTCCCAGCTACCATTATTGAGTGATTACTCCATGCCTTTTACAGCTTTGCATGTTTTCTCAATTAATTCTCACAACAACCTGATAAGATAGATAGTATTCATTTCCCTGTATCAGAGAAGACAAAATAGGATCAAAATGGTTATATGACTTGTTCAAGGTCAAATAGATTATAAGGGGCAGAGTTGGGTTTTAAATCCTGGTATGCCTGAGCTCAAAGCACAGATTTTTCACATTATGCAATGCTGCTTAAAATGATTGCTGCGTATGAAAAATGCCCAAGGTAAGGAATGACAAAGAAAAGAGAAAGAAGTGGATAAAAGTGCTTTCATATAAGTGACAGTAGTTCTCTGATGACAGCAAGCTCTAGACCACAGTCTCTTTTTTTTTGTTGTTTCAGGATTTTTTGATGCCTTTATTGAATTTGTTACAGTATCGTTTCTGTTTTATGTTTCAGTTTTTTGGCTGCGAGGCATGTGGTACCTTACCTCCCAGACCAGGGATCGAACTCACACCCCCTGCACTGGAGGCCAAAGTCTTAACCTCTGGACCACCGGATAAGTCCCCTTTGTTATTCTTTAGGTAGCAGATTTACATGTTCAAGCCCCCAAACATTCTTGCTTTATGGAAAACAGTCTCTAATTTTAAATGAAGCATTTCAAAGGTACATACTTTAGTAAAATGAAAGCTGAATGTATTATTAGAATTAAAATTTACTGTAGAGTAACACATTCTTATTAAATTGGACAAATGTTGCCTAGTAATTTTTAAACCATCTTGAAAATAAGGCTAACATTAGCCTTACTATCAAATAGGAGCTTTAAAAATTAATTAAAAGATGTGACTTAGTATTATGTCATAAGCAAGTTGAATTTTTAAATAAACATTAAAATAAAACACAGTTAATGGTTGTGTGTGTGTGTGTGTGCACGCGCACGCGTGTGCGCGCATTCTTTCTCAAGAAAAGGGAGTCATTTCTTTCCCTGAAACCTTTTCATCTCTGCTCTTCATGGCATTAGGTGGCCCTTCTTGAAGAGGCCCTATCTCAAACTCCTTTTCAAATGGGGGACTTTACTTTGGGATGAGAAAGACTGGTAAGAGATCCCAAAGTTCCTGAAATTTTAAAATTCCTTATAAAATGATTAATCCTCATCAAGAAACAAGTAGGAAATAAAGAGAAGACAAAGGAAAAAGGCAAGTCAGATCTGAGCAATGTCATCAGTGAAATGTCCATGGGAACTGTGGGTTGTCAGCACACCTGCTGGATAGCTCTTGGTGCCTGGAACATGTAATCTTTCCGGGCAAGGGCATTCCTTGGCTTTGGCCCACTTACATGTTACTGAGCTCCTATGAACTGAGGGAGAAACCCCTTTCCCCCACAGGTTCTGCTAAATGACGAAGGGCAAAAATAGTGATTTTCTGAGCAGTGCTGCCCCCTGCTGGTAGCAGTTATGCAACCCTGCAAACTGCAGTTTCCTCTGTCCTGCTACAGCTAAGTTGCTTCAGTCGTGTCCGACTCTGTGCGACCCAATAGACGGCAGCCCATCAGGCTCCCCCGTCCTGGGATTCTCCAGGCAAGAACACTGGAGTGGGTTGCCATTTCCTTCTCCAATGCGTGAAAGCGAAAAGTGAAAGCGAAGTTGCTCAGTCATGCCCGACTCTGAGCGACCCCATGGACTGCAGCCCACCAGGCTCCTCCGTCCATGGGATTTTCCAGGCGAGAGGACTGGAGTGGGGGGCCACTGCTTTCTCCTCTGTCCTAGTTTCTATCAATAGCACCTGCTAGGAAATGGTCAGAGCTCTAAAGCTCTCGGAGACCATCCAGGTCACACTACCCTTGCCCACGCCACCCCCTGCGCACAAAGGAAGCTCAGCTGGCGTTTGGAGGGGAAGTGACTTCCTCATTATCACAGCTTTAGTTCAGGTCTCTTTCTACACCGCCTGAACACCTAACACCCAGAATTCACAGTTCCCAAAGAGACAGTGCTTCACCTCACTGTGCTGTTTGTACATTATTTTTAGAACAGTCTGGTGCTTTATGGTGAATCTTATTCTTCAGATCTGACCCATTTAACTAGAACCTCCAGACTTCTCCTTAAGCACTGAAATACAATTTGGGGGACAATCGTGATTCCTTACATCTCTTTCATGAAATAAAAATAACACAAAATTTAGTTACTATTCTGTCGTCTAGTTTCTGGGGAAAGGATTCTTCCATAACTAGAGCTAGTGATTTAGGATAGAATTAAAAGAAATAAATTTGATATTTACAGAGCCAGGAGGTTCCAACCATCACAAGCACATATTCCAACACATGTGCTTGTGTGCTGTGGTAGACTGAGCTAATAAGCTGTGTGCTTCTTGAAGGCAGGTGCTGAGTCTTTTATTCCTTTGATATTGTGCAGAAGTGCCTGCTGTAACATTCTACCAAGGTAAGAACTCAAATGAGGTGGCCCAATGCATTTGGCATTTCTTAGAAATTGAATTATAGGAAAACCCTCAGCAAGGGTGCCACATCTTGCTCTCTTTAACAAACATGTCTTTCTCCCCTGAGATGCTGTCTGTTTATCTTGCCACCTGCAATTAGCATAATTGCCATCTTCAGGTCTTGCCCTTTATTGATCCTGGTAGTGAAAGCAGTTTACAGTCAAGAGCGGTGCTGATAGAAGGTACAAATCTATTCACTAGGACCTCTAATAGAGTTCTGTCCCTTGTCTGGCTCTTCAGAATCGCTTTTGTCTGCTTTTGTTTTAGACTGCACTTTCCTTTGTCTCATTTTCTCCAAGTTTGCTGTGGCAGAAATTCACTAGACCACTTGATGCAGGGATAGAGAGCTATGAGAAGATGCTTATGATGAATGTTTGGTTACAAGACAGACTAATGTGATCAACTTGTCAAAATAAAGACAAAACCGTATAAATAATCAGCAAGGTATTTATCAAACATCATGGCAGCAACGTATGGAGGGCTATTCAGGGGTTTTTGGTTAACAGAAGGGGTTGAGACTAGAGTCCCTGAATTCTGAAAAGACTCTTCCCCACGATACTATTAAAGAAATGAACTAATAGCAAGAAAGCTGGCAAAAGTCCAGCCTGTATCTTGAAGCATTGTCAGAAAAAAAAATGCATCCTTGAGCCTTCAGAAAATGTGAGAGAATGTGGCAGTATTGCCTAACATAAAGAAGACTGTTTCTAATTTATACAAGCATTGTGCTGAGCCAAGAATGTACTATATATTAAATCATTAGTATTTAATAGTGAATTTAGAGTGCATGCATGTTTGTACGCATAGAAATAAGCACCCAGAACAAAGATGGCAGACCAGAGAGGGTAGATCAAGTCAGGAAACTCTCTGGGCTTCCCAGGTGGCCCTGGTGCTAAAGAACCTGCTTGCCAGTGGAGGAGACGGAGATGTAAGAGACTCAGATTCGATCCTTGGGTGAGGAAGATCCCCTGGAGAAGGGAATGGCAACCCACTCCAGTACTCTTGCCTGGAGAATCCCATGGACAGAGGAGCCTGGCAGGCTACAACTAAAGCAACTTAGCACGCATGCAGACACAGGTATCTCAGAAACCCACTGGAGGCTTTAAGGCCAGGAGGGCAAGCTCAGGAAACTTGAGCCAATTCCGACTGCGGTGCAGGCCGTTCGGAGCCTGACCTGAGGAGGTTTTGTACAAGGCTACCAGGTGTGGGGACAGAGGTGTGTACAGCGCAACTCCTGAATGTGTCAGTCACACAGACACACACTTGCTCTATGCGACCTTGATTTTGAGCCCTCCCAAGCTCCACGGGAACAACTGTTCTGATTGCTCCATCATGTTTGCTATGACACGAGAGGAGGAAGGGGGAGGACACTTGCTATATATTCGTCCTACAGCCAGTCCTTTCTGCTTTCATCCGTGGCCAGACACCAACCAAGACTGACACTGCAGCCCTGCCGAGGCTCCAACTGCAGAATCCTTGTCCTTTGGAAATGGATGTGACCGTGGCATCAGTATTATCTCCTTGTAGTTAGATTTACTCTCCCCCATAAGGCATCTAAACAGCCAAATGCAATTTCACTTTATTAGAATGATGCTAAAATGAATATTTTTCATAACCCATGGGGTCCTGGAGAGAAATTTGAATGCTATGATTCCATGTGAATTATATCATTGTACATATACTCATTTGGTAATATAGTTAGCTGTTCATATGTAGGCTCATGCATAAGGTTTTGGCCTTGTTTTGATTTAATGATACTCAGTGTCATGACTATTATTTTCGCCTGCCCACCATCCAGCCTCCCTGTAGAATCAGCCCTTTCTCTTGCCACTTACGTCTATGGAAGCAATGCCGCTCGCAGATCCGGGTGCTCAAGTGACCCAGAACTGGACAATCAATCCTTTTTGTCGTATCACTGTGTTTGATTTAAGGACTCTTGTAAGTTAAACCATTTCCCCTAAGAAGAGAGGCTGAAGTCCTAACCTCCAGTACTTCAGAATGTGACCTTATCAAGAGAGAGGTAATCAGGTTGAAATGTGGTTGTTAGGGTAAGACCTTCGCCAATGTGACTAGAGTCCTAAAAAGGGGAAATGTGGACACAGATGGGCTTCCCAGGTGGCTCAATGGTAAAGAATCTGCTTGCCAAATGCAGGAGACACAGGAGACGTGGGTTCAATCCTGGGTCGGGAAGATTCCCGGGAGTAGGAAATAGCAACCCACTCCTGTATTCTTGTCTGGAGAATTCCATGGATGGAGGAGCCTGGTGGGCTACAGTCGATAGGGTTGCAAAGTCAGACACAACTGAGTGTGCATGGACACTGAGGCACCAATAGAGGGAAGACAGTGAGCGGACAGGGAAAATATCATTTATAAGCCAAGGCTAGCGGAAGGTGGGAGAGAGGATGGAAGAGATTTTTGTTCACCATTGTCGGAAGGAGCTAAGGATACCTTGATCTTGGACTTCTGGCCTTCAGAACTGTGGCAGGATACATTTCTATCCTTTAAACCCTGCAGTCTGTGATATTTTGTTACAGGGCAGCCTTGGCAAATGAATATAGGAGTGATCACGTGACTCAAGCCAATCAGAATGAACCTCAGGATTTTTATGGAAGCAGCTGGGAAAGAGATCTCTTTTCTTTTACAATTGTGAACAAATAAGACCAGAGCTTCTGGGGATGCTAAGTGGACAGATTCTGTCTGTGTCTGAAGCCAGCTCTTGTGGGCAGAGCTGGAAATTCTGAGCGAGGAAGGAGGATCTGATGACATTGTTTGAGCGATAGGACTAAGCGATCTGATCTTGAGCGATCAGATCTTGAGTTTTCAGTTACACTGGCCAATAAGTGCCCCATGCTCTTTTTTATTTTCAAAGTACAGTATGGTTAACAAACCCTTTAAACTTACAAATACACACTTTGCTGTTGTTTAATTGCTAAGTTGTGTCTGAATCTGGGACCCCATGGACTGTAGCCCACCACACTCCATGGGATTTCCCAGGCAAAAATACTGGAGTGGGTTGCCATTCCCTTCTCCAGGGGGATCTTCCTGACTCAGGGATTGAACCCATATCTTCTGCACTGGCAGGTGGATTCTTTACTGCTGAGCTGCCAGGGAAGCCCAGTTATTCTTACTCTCACTCAAATGGTTCCAGCCAAGTTACCTGGCATCTGAAATTTGGGGCATGATTGAACTGCAGTCAGCCGTATCCATACAGCTATTACTGCATGGATATGGCTCAAAACTCATTGGAAAAGACACTGATGCTGGGAAAGATTGAAGGCAGAAGGAGAAGGGGACGACAGAGGATGAGATGGTTGGATGGCATCACCGACTCAATGGATATGAGTTTGAGTAAACTCCGGGAGTTGGTGATGGATAAGGAGGCCTGGAGTGCTGCGGTCCATGGGGTTGCCAAGAGTCAGACACAACTGAGCGACTGAACTGAACTGAACTGGTGGGTCAAAACAGTAAGGGGAAATATGTGAAAAAATCCTCATCACTGTATTCTACAATATAGCATGATTACATGGACTGTGGACTCTTTCAGAGCTGTCATCCCGGGGCACACAGATTTGAAAAGAATATGTGTTCAACAGCAAAGTGTGAAATTAAATTGAGTCATTTAAATATTACTGTCACAGGTCAAATCTGTTTTTGCAGTTATCAACTGTTCTTCATGCCATTCCCAAATGATACTATGAGACAGATATTTTAAGGAAGGATAGCTTTACATATATATGGAATCTAGAAAAATGGTACTAATGAACCTATTCGCAGGGCAAGAGTAGAGGCGAAGATGTAAGAACGGACTTGTGGACACAGCAGGAGAAGAAGAGGGTGCGATAAATTGAGAAAGTAGCATTGAAACATGCAGATTACCATATATAAAATAGATGGCTAGTGGGGATTTGCTATATAACACAGGGGGCTCAGTCTGGTGCTCTGTGATGACCTAGAGGGGTGTGATGAGGGAGGTGGAAGGGAGGTCCAAGAGGGAGGGGACATACGTATACCTATGGCTGATTCACGTTGTGCAGCAAAAACCAATACAAAATTGTAAAGCAATTATCCTCCAATTAAAAATAAATTGAAAAAAGAAAGGATAGCTTTAGAAACTTCACTTAACACTAAGAAATAAAAATATGGGACATTTCAAGTTCCCTGATGGTGAAAATATTTCTATAATCTCCACTCTGGGACCCTTGTGCAGCTGCACACAGGAAACCCCCCCCCCCTCTTTAAGGAGAACAGTCATAGTCTTGCCCACTGGGACAGTTTTGGGTAGGGAGACAGACATGGAGGGAGTTACCACTTGGCCAGGTTGGGGCTTATTCTGAGAGCCACTGGTGAAAACCAAGCCCAGGACAGTCATGACCCTGAGTGATTGCCATCTGTTGCTTACTGGTTTCAATCCAAGCTTTCAGTCTGGTATCCACATTAGAAAAGATATGTACATATATTAGCATCAAAATAATTACCCACCACAGCATCTGTGCCAGGGGCAGAATGAATGGGCCGTTTTAAATGCATTGTCCATTCACGCCTAAAAGTGACCTTTGCAATAATTCTGGAACACACTCCTGGATGACTTGGCTGGCTTGGTCCAAGAGTCTGACTTGCTGATTTCTGGGATAGATAAAGGCTTCTTCAAAGCCAGAACTCAAAGGGGGAAATATATATATGGTTATGTTATTTATTTTTGATTTTACCAAAAAATGACTTAAAGCAGTGACCTAGTTGCACATAATCATAAAATTAAAACAAACAAAAAATAAGGTAAAGAGAAAAATAAAGAACATGAAAATCAGAGGGTGCCAGGTGTGAGATTAAGAAAACCATGCCCATGACTTAGTGACTGAGCACAGGCACATAGTCCTAGATATTTTCTAGCATAAAATGTGAAGAGGAAAACACGATTGGTCAAAAGAGTCAGTTTTTATATAGCAAACACAAAGAGAGACACAAATGAAACCCTGGTTCGGAGCACGGGGGACAGAGTCAGTGGTTTTGTGGATCTGCAGGACTCTGAAGTTCCTGTCCATATCTGCTACAAGACACAACTTTCAAAGGAGGGGCTGAAAGATTACTAAGAAAATATCTCTAGGTAGTTTCTACTAGAGGCATAGATCCTTAAAGCATTTCCCCAAAGGCCCAGGTTGTTTCTGATGATTCCATTGGGAAAACAAGGCAAATAATTTGTTAACAGATCATGAGTGGGATCATAAAAGTTTATTGTGTATGACTTTTTTTTCATGAAACAAAAGCCTAAAGTAGACTATGAGAGTCTTCAGTTTCAACACATTCAAATGCTAGAGGCTCCACTTTGCTCCAGAGAAGGCAATGGCACCCACTCCAGTACTCTTGCTGGAAAATCCCATGGATGGAGGAGCCTGGTGGGCTGCAGTCCACGGGGTCTCTGGGAGTCGGACACGACTGAGCGACTTCATTTTCACTTTTCACTTTCATGCACTGGAGAAGGAAATAGCAACCCACTCCAGTGTTCTTGCCTGGAGAATCCCAGGGACGGGGGAACCTGTTGGGCTGTCGTCTATGGGGTCGCACAGAGTTGGACACAAATGAAGCGACTTAGCAGCAGCAGCAGCAGCAGCCACTTTGCTCTGATCTGAATTGCTAAAGTTCAGGTTCAATAGAACTCAAACAATCAAGGGATGATTCTGAGCATGAGAGTCTGGTGAATCAGACAGTTTATGAGGCAGCCAGGTTGGCCTTTCATCCACAGGTCTTAGACCTGTCATGCCTGTTGGGCTGATATTGCATGTGGTGAGTTGCATAGCAGCTTGATTGGTTAGAAAAGGGAAAGGGACAGAAGACAGCATCTTATCCCTCACAACAGAAGATGCTATGAGAACAATGTGGAGGTAGCTTGAAGGAAGACACATTTTTAGGCAATATTACCAGCCAACATGTCAGAATGTAATGCCTTAAAAGGAACCGCAAGTGGCCTTGTTGGCAAAACTGTTAGGGAACAAAACATAAAGACAAATACAGTTCTGGGCTCTGCAAATACTGTATGTGTGCGTGCGCGCGCGCACACACACACACACACACACACACACAGAATAAAGACAGAAAAAATCAACTGAGCTCATTGCCTCCCAACATCACCACACATTGGATGTTTAGTTCCTCCATCTATTCCATTGTTCTCTGTCTGATCACAAGGGTACAAGGGGCAAAAAATGGCCTAAATGGGTTCTCCTGATACCTAATAGGGTCACACGCTCAGGACTATCTCTGTTAATGAAGGTGCTGAAGGAGACAAAATGGAAATGGATATAGAAAGGGAACTCTGTCTACCTCTGCAAGGTCTGAACTGCATCAAGAAGAGCTTAACACTGGAAAATACAGACAAGCAAAACCCAGGATTCCACACAGTGATCTTGCACCACCCCCATTCTCGCCTTCCTGCAATGAGTCTCCTGAAATATTTTCTTAACAAGTTTGTTTATTCACAGCGGGAGACATTTCATACTGATCTGTTTGAGGATGCATTTAATTACTGTCATGTTGATAATGAAGATTATTCTCACCCTTCTATCTACAAACTTAATTGTATGCGCTAAGTCACTTCAGTCGTGTCCAACTATGTGTGACCCTATGGACTGTGGCCCGCCAGGCTCCTCTGTCCATTGGGATTCTCCAGGCAAGAACACTGGAATGGGTTGCCATACCCTTCTCCAGGGGATCCTCCCAAGCCAGGGATCAAACTCACGTATGTTATGTTTCCTGTATTGGCAGGTGGGTTAATCTTTACCACTAGCGCCACCTAGGAAACCCCTTAATTGTATGTACACCCATCTTTTCTTGCTAACTTCACTTTCAGATATGTTTCCTCTGTTCAGAGCTAATCTTGTTCTCAATTCCTTTTAAAGACTTACTTAAATTAATTTGTTTATTTGGCTGTGCTGTGTCCCAGTGGCAGCACTCAGGATATTTTGTTGTGGCATGTGGGACCTAGTCCCCCAACCAGGGATGGAACCCAGAGCCCCCCTGCACAGGGGACACGGAGTCTTAGCCACTGGACTATGAGGGAAATCCCCTTTCCTGTTTCTTTTTCTCCATCTCAACTAGTATTTGGTCCATTAGGTCTCTTTTTAAGTTTTATTTATTTTTTTGATTGCACTGGGACTTGGTTGCTTCCCTTGGGCTTTCTCTAGTTGCGGTGAGCGGGGGCTACTCTTCACTGTTGTTCTCAGAGTAATTGCAGTGGCTTCTCTTGTTGTGGAGCACAGGTCTAGGCACATGGGCTTCAGTAATTATAGCACGAGGTCTCAGCAGTTGCAGCTCCCGAGCTCTAGAACATGGGCTTAGTAGGTATGGAGAACAGGCTTAGTTGCTCCAAGGTCTGTAGGATCCTTCCAGACCAGGGATTGAATTCAAGTCCCTAGTGTCAGTAGGCAGATTCTTTAACCACTGGACCACCTGCAAAGTCCCTGCCCCATTAGTTTATTCTCAAATAAAATAGTTTATCCTCAAATTAGTTTCTCTCTCATCTTAGAAACAACCTCCCATGGTACTCTTTCATTTTTCTCTGGTTTCTCTTCTATGATAGCCTCTACATAGAAGAGTCTATACTGTTGGTCTCTCCTTAGCTGTACACTGTAATCACCCGGGAGCCTTAATCGGACTGGGATGCAACCTGGCCATTGGCAGCACTCAGATAGATCTGAAAGTGACTCTCATATGCAGTCAATGTACAGAACTACTGGTTTATCTGTGTTTGTATGCATTCCTCAAACCTCCAACCCTTTCACTTCTGGTTTATGGTCTAATCCAAAATTCCGTGAATATTCTCAGGTCTCCGCTTTGGTAACCTCTTGAGACTTTCCTGTCTCTGGCTTCTGGACACTTGATTCCCATCACCCCAACCTTTGCATCTGTTTCTCTAAAGCTTTATTTCCTCACTCATTAAAATGGCAGCAGGCCTTTACACGGTCACCCAAGCTGGAAATCAGGGAATCACTGTCAACACTGCACCTTCAGATTTTAACTCTGTCACCAATTGATGTTATTTCTACCTCTTAAGAGCTGAACATCTGTCCCCTCTTGTCCATTCTCACTGCTTAGCCCAGGGTGTGATCAGTGTGCATGCTAAGTCACTTTAGTCGTGTCCATCTCTTTGCAACCCTATGGACCATAGCCTGTCAGGCTCCTCTGTCCAAGGGATTCTCCAGGCAAGAATGCTGGACTGGGTTGCCATGCCCGTCTCCAGAGGATCTTCCTGATCCAAGGATTGAACCTTGTCTCTTACAGCTCCTGCATTGGCAGGTGGCTTCTTCACCACTAGTGCCCCCTGGGAAGCCTGCAGTAGTTAAGATTAATAGAAGGCTTTCACAATTAGTCTTGGCCAAAGTTCCTCTATCATATAGTTTTCCTCTCCTTTACCAGGACATCACCACTTACTTCCTCCTGATGCACCTTACACCTGGCAACTGCAAACTGCTGATCACCTGATCATCTTTATACCCCTGGCATCTCACTTCTCAGGTGGTTTTGTAATAGTTTACTAGCATAGCCTTGTCTGACAGCTAATATCTGAACAGTTTTTATGGAGTGATTAACAAAGGTAGACAAGCATGAAAGAAAGAAGTTCCAAATATGAGTGATTCTAATCTCAGACAGCCTGAGCAGGGAAGGCTGTGGAGAGGTGTGGCACAATGAATCAGCTTTGCCTGAAGTGTCCTGGTTCTCTTTCAGGTCTGCTTTTGTGCATATAAGAAATCATTTCTTTAAGACAAGCTCAAGGCCACATACGGGTTTCATTACAGGCCAAATAGAAGGCAATAAAGCACCCTAGACACATAATAATGGCATGAACATATTGCAGATATGGCCTGGCTCAATATCTGAATAAGGGCTATATTCAATATAAAAGGAAAATATTCTGAGCACCCATGCCATTTGAAATAGGAGAGCATTGATTTATCAGTAAAAATCAAAGGAATGAAAGGCTTGTAGTGATGGGATTCCCTCCTTTCACTGAAAGTGAAATGACTCTTGTTTAATGTTTTATTTCATTCACCCCATTTCATGCCCATTTCTTAAGAATTAATTTGAATTCCAGTACCTGAGTGGCCATAACGTGGGCCACTGGTTACCCCTTCTATGAAATATTGATTTTATAGTCATGTGGAGAAAAATGCATTTGTTCAGCTTCCATATCAACTTGTTTGGGAGAAATGTGGCAAAGAGACTACGTACTTTGGGGTGCAAATTGCTAATGCCCATGCATTAATTAATACAACTTTACAGGTTTTTTTTTTGCTTCAAGAAGCAAAACCTAGATGAATCACCCAGTCACCTTATCCTGACTCCTCCGCAGCCCCCACCTCCTTCTTCCTGGATATTCGGAATGAAACAATTAAGGTAATTTGTATGCACATTTCTGACAATCATTTTAGGGTTCTGTAATGATAAAGAACAATTAATGAAGGCTTCTCTGGCTCTGACTAACCACTGTCTGGGCAAACGTTTTAATTAATGAAGAGGCTAATTCCTTTGGTTTAACCACTCAACACTGAAGCAGAGGCTGCTTGGGAAAGCAAATGACCATTACATTTAGGGGTGTCTCTGTCCACAAGATGGCAGTAAATGTTTGATGAGTTTCTAGAACTGTTGTCTTTTGTGTGTGCATGGGGTGGGGGTGCTGGGTGGGGGTGGCTGTCGAAAAGGGAGTGAAACTTGGTCTAGAAGAAAATTTTTTTTTATTTGCTGTTTTACATTTTTGTGTCAAGTAAATCCAGTAGTATATAATTAATTTAAAATGCTTTCAAGTAGGTGACATTGTTTATCATACAGCTAAGCTGCGTACCAGACAATAAATAATATAACTGGTATTTACCTGAACTATATGTAACAAAAAAAGATGAATAAAAAAATTAACATTTGGCTTGGAGGAATCATAGCATTCTACCTATACTGGCTAATAACTTGAAACTATATGAACACATTGGTTTATTTCTGAAGGTGAAGGAATGTTCTGCGCCAGAGTTTTGGGCGATACAAAAGTCCAAGACACTAGGCTCTTGTCCTCAGGAAGCTTGAGACCAGCAGAAACGATCAGCATGTATTCAGCGAATTGTTACAGAAGGTAATGACAGAAGGGGTTATGGATGAAAAGCTGTGTCACTACAGAGGTGGACAGCTTACTGTCAACTGGAAGGAAACAGGGACGGCCTTTTGGAAAGCAGGAAACTCACATTTGCCCTGAAGAATGAGTGGGATCCAGATTTGGGCTTCACTGGTGGCTCAGACAGTAAAGAATTTGCCTGCAATGAAGGAGACCTGGGTTCAATCCCTGGGTTGGGAAGATCCCCTGGAGAAGAAATGGCAATCCACTCCAGTATTCCTGCCTAGAGAAGTCCATGGACAGAGGAGTCTTTCTGGCTACAGTCCATGGGGTTGCAAAGAGTTGGACAAGACTAAGTGACTAGTATTTTCACTTTTTTTCATGCTGATAGGTATGGAAGTAAAAGCACAGGCAGGACAGGCGAGGAGTATCTGGGGACCAACAGGCCAGTTGACTTGGTTGCAAAATGTATGTAAAAGGGAGAATGGGGAACAAAGTCAGCCTGATGTTGAACACTAGGTTCAGAAGTTTAGATTTTACTTTGGAGGCATTGAAGGTTTTTGAGCTGAGAAGGGGTCTAGCAACATGTTTCAGAATGAACTGCCTGGAATCTGTACAGGATGGATGAAAATGGAGAGAAACTGGCTGTTGGATGGCGTGTAATTCTGGAGAGAGGCAGTTGGGTGGTCCTGGCCAAGCCTTCATTGGAAAGCCTGGACCATTAACTTCATTTCTTTAGGTCATTTTCCTTCTATAAAAAGCAAATGGTTGGGCCAGGTGGTTCTTTTCAGCTCCAAAAACCACAGGCCTGGCTAGGATAATAGCAGGGGTGTAGGGACAGGGGAATAAATGCAAGCAAGATTAGCAAGGCAGGCAAAAAGCACCTGGCCTCTGAGTGGAAAGAGAATGGAGGGATGTGGGGATGGGATGTTGGCAGGAGGGGAGCAGAGAGAGAGGGAGAAGTCCAGTTCATGCAGCTGGTCACCTAGAAAGACAGCGGGGGTGTAAGTGAAGACTAACACCAGCTTTGTGAAAAATGCACTTTTAGCTTTAAATGCATTGATACCCCAGCACGATCTGTCGCACGGACATCGTGGACAAGGGGATTGTTTAATCTATTTGGGTAAATTATCTGAACAGAGATAGAATGGCTATCATAAATGTTTAGACTCTTTCCCTCTTAATACACTCAGAACATATAACATTGTTAGAGAAGAAAGACTTTTAAAGGTAATATTGAAGCAAGCAAAAGAGGCAGTTCTTTGAATACAAAGAACAGGTCCATGGCGTCATGGACCTGCCTCACGGGAACTGGGCTGGGAGCTACTTTCCTGTCTGTGAGGCAGCCTGGGGTCCAAGCCTCTCATGTGCGCTCACGAAATGACGAGCACGCAAAGGGGAGGGTGGAGGAAGCACCGGCTGAGTCATCACAGAAGAACTATCCTCAGACAGTCTGATATTATCTCAACAACCGGAGCAACCCAGTGTGGCAGCTACTCTCCACCGGATTCCGACCGGACGTTGGTGGGAAAAGGGCAAATGTGAAGTCAACCAACAGTTATCAGGGAGTGATTCAAAAAGTGCAATTTCAGGGCTGTCACAGGGTGACATCAGACAGTTGCAGGCTAATCTCCTGGACCACAACACAGTACAATGAGGACTGATGCCCGGAAGGGTGGACTGGCGGCAGGGAAGACAAATCAGCGGAGATTAGTCATTTTGACGCCACTCAGTGCTCTGAGTGGGCTTCCCTGGTAGCTCAGCTGGTAAAGAATCCACCTGCAATGCAAGAGACCCCAGTTTGATTTCTGGGTCGGGAAAATCCGCTGGAGAAGGGATAGGCTATCCACTCCAGTAGAACTGGCTGGAGAATCCCAAGGACTATAGTCCATGGGTGTCGCAAAAACTGGGCTTCCCTGAGAGCTCAGCTGTTAAAGAATTTGCCTGCAATGTAGGAGACCTGCGTTTGATCCCTAGGTTGGGAAGATCCCCTGGTGAACGGCACAGCAACCCATTCCAGTACTGATGCCTGGAGAATCCCCATGGACAGAGGGGTCTGGCGAGCTACAGTCCATGGGGTCGCAAAGAGTCAGACACAACTGAGGGACTAAGCGCAGCACAGCACACAGTGCTGTGAGTGGAATGCAAAATGGACATTTTCATTAGCGCTGAAAATTCATTTCCAGATTATTAGCTTTATCAGCACATCACTTTGACTCTTCTGCATAAATAGACATTGCTATATCATGAAATATACATATGTACGCATATATATACATATATATGTATATTTTTGGTAATTTTTGGATTTTATGCTTTTTAAAAATGAACCTAAAAGACTCCTAACCAGCTAGATTAAAACACACACACACAATTACTACTGGCACCCTGACCATCCTTAAACAGTTTGTGTTTGGCACTGTGGACGAATTGGCATTTGATTTCCAAACTTTCTAAACACCTAAGGTGCTTTTCTCTGAGAGTCTGGAGTGGCCCAAACATCAGGAACTGGGGAGGAAACTTGAGGACAAATTACAGCTTTTGAAGACCACTAGTTAACTTGTAATGATAAAAATATTGACTATTCCTTTAATAACAACGAATTTCAAAAAGTACTATACAACCTCCTCTTTTTCCTTCTTTTTAAACCTACTTTTCCTTCTTCTTCTTCTTTTTTTTTTAAACATGAATGTTTAAAAGCAATGCTTTCTGCAGTGTGATGGGAATTAGCAATTTAGTTTAGTCAGTGAATTTAATATTCTGCCTTGACTTTCCAGGTGGCGCTAGTGTTAAAAAACCAGACTGCTAATGCAGGAAACGTGAGTCGTGGATTTGATCCCTGGGTTGGGAAGATCCTTTGGAGGAGGGTATGGCAACACACTCTAGTATTCTTGCCTGGAGAATCCCATGGACAGAGCAGCCTCCTCTGCTAGTCACAGGGTCACAAAGAGTCGGACACGACTGGAGCGACTTACCACGTGCACACACTAGAGGTTAACCATCAAACCTTTCTGAGCCCAGAACTCCCCTAAGTTCTCATCCGTTTGGGGCCTTTTCTGGGTGGGAAATCCATATACTGGGTTGTGTCTCAAAGTGCAGAAACCACATATTACGTCTTTCCTGCCTCCTCACCGCCTTCTTTGCGAGGGCTTGGTGCATGGGCACATCACACATGCTGCAGAAATCAATGAATCACCTCTTTGCTTCTCTCAGTCTTATTCTGCATCAGCTCACAGATGCATATTGACTATAAAAAGTAACAGCAAACCAACACCACACGTAGTAGGAAGCTGAACTTGATGCTACACTTGCAACATCGAAAATAACATCAAATTATAAACAAACACAATGATCATAAACAAATGGGGGGTTTATTCCTTTCTTCCTCCTCTCTTTTCCTTCCTTCCTTCGTGTCTATTACCTGTAAGGCACTAAGGTTTTGGAATGTCAGGAGAAACCTGAAGGTGACCCAGGGCAACCCTTGCTTTACCACCAAGCAGCTCTACTATAGCTCTGAGGTGAGTCCTATGGCCTCTGCCCAAACACAAGAAACGATGTGAACCATTATGGCTACAGGCAGCCCATTGTGTGTTTAAACCTATGACTATGTATCAGGATGCTCTTCTTTATTACTCAGCACAAACCTGGTCCCTGTAACTTCTACTTATTGTTCCCCCTCCTAAGGTATAAATGAAAAATAACTGTTAAGTCTTCTACATCATGGTCCTTGCTGCTGCTGCTAAATCGCTTCAGTCGTGTCCAACTCTGTGCGACCCTAGAGATGGCAGCCCACCTTAAGATATCTGAAATCATCATGCCCACCTTCAATCTCCTTTTTAAGGCTAAACTTCTTTGTGTGTGTGTGTGTGTTTTTCTCCTCATTATTCTTTATATATCTGGACCTCCCTCTCAGACATGTGGAAGCTTGGGGCTCTGATGCTGGTGGTGGTGCCATCATATTCCAGGAACCTGAACCCAGCCTGGGCAGGGAGGCACTGCTTCCAGCTGTTTGCAAACTACAGTCTGTGGGAAGCTTGAGGCAGTGGGAGGCAGGAACTGCAGGAGATTCATTTACAGAAAGTGGACTAACTGTTCAAACAAACAATCAACACCCACCTCTCCCCTTTTCAAACTACAGCTTGCATCAGAATCTCCTGGAGGGGAACACAGATGGCTGGTCTCCACCTCCAGAGTTTCTAGCAGGTCTGAGCTGAGCTATGAGAAACTGAATTTCCAACAATTCCCAGGTGATGCTGGCTCTGGAGGTCTGGGGCCACACTTGGAGAACCACTGCTGCAGATGATGAGCAGTATGAGATGCTGAGAGGCAGTATGAGAAAAGGACAGATGGCTTAATATGAACTGTAAATGAACACAGTCAGGTCTGAGACTAGGGTGGGCAGGTGAGGTACCTGCCCTGGGTGTAAAATGTAAGAAAAGTGGTCACTGTCAGGGTTACAGAAGTACAGGGCCACGCACAGGGAGAGAGACAGCTGCAATCGTGCCTGCTCCAAGCAAGTTGCTGGCTGGAATGGTTTTCCTGCTGCAACGTGGCCTCCATGGTAAGTAGAACGTTGGCTTGCAAAGATGTGAGCATAGAATAGACATAAAAGAGGGTTCTTAGTTTCCTTAACATCCTGGTGACCACTTCTTCCAGCCCTCTAGGCAAAAAACTTCATGAAATTTTGGGCAGGGGGATAGGAGGGTTGCATTCTGTTATTCAGTCAGACTCTTTGTGACCCCATGGACTGCATCATTGCACTCTAAGAAATATTTAAAGAGTATAAGACTATAATAAAAAATTCCATTCACATCCTGAAAATATTTGAATTGAATTTCTTTTTCCAGAAGCGAAATTACACAAAGGACAGCAGGTAGTAAGTAAAGGTTGTGATCCAAGAACTATTATCGTTATCATTTCTATCCTCAAAGGCTTTCCTGTCTCCTAGGAGACAGACATGTAAATAAGTGATTCTACATGCAGAGTGAAATGAGCAGAGGTCCAGTAAACAGGACTGCCACTGGAATGGAGAGGACAGAGGGGCACTGAGGATGTCCATGCACGGTACTGATTGTGTGCTCCAGGTCAACTTATTGAAAAACTGTGGCCCCACCTCTGAGAAACCTGAAATCAGCAGCCAGAATTTCCAGACAGGGAGAGAGGACAGGGAGAGCTGGTGATGTTCTCCACTAGCCCCGATGTCCTAACCTGGGGCCTTGCTCCACAGCTGCTGTTGGCCCCAAGGGGACACTGCCCCCTGCCCCCCACAGCCATCTTACTCTTTAACATGAGAGAAATTCAGTCTCAAGTTTGGCAAGAACTTAAAGGTGCTATCTGTTGTCTTATATACATATATAATTATCTATTATATTTTATATACAATTATATATTTAAAAATATAATTTATATATAAATATTAACATATATATTTATAAATTAATTAATCCATTTATTTTTGGCTGTACTGAGGCTTCATTCTGCGCATGGACTTTCTCTAGTTGTCGTACACAGACTTCCCATTGCAGTGGCTTCTCTGTTTACGGAGCACGGCCTCTAGAGCAAGGGCTTCAGTAGTGGTGGCCCATGAGTTTAATTGCCCCTTGGCATGTGGAATCTCCCCGGACCAGAGATCAAACTGGTGTCCCCTGCATTGCAAGGCAGGTTCTTAACTACTGGACCACCAAGGAAGCCTGTCTTTTAAAAATGTATTTATTTACTTTTGGCTGTGCTGGGTCTCAGTTGCAGCACATGCGATCTTGGTTGCGACAGGCGGGCTCAGTAGTTGTGGCAGGCAGGAGTCTAGTTGTCCCCTGGGCATGTGCGATTTTAGTTCCCTGACCAGGGTTCAATCCCATGTCCCCTGCATTGCAAGGTGGATTCTCAACCACTGGACCATCAAGGAAGTCTCCAAGGGTGTCATCTGTTCCATCCTCCAACTCCAGGTAGAATTTTACTTTCATAATCAAGACAAATAAATGCTAGCAATAAACTCCTTTTGAAAGTCTTCAGGGAATAAAGTTTCACAATGCCGCCTGTAAATTGTTGCTATGCCTGTTTGTGTGCCCCCAAATTTCATGTGGTAAAGCCATAATCCTCAGTGGGAGAATGTCTGCAGGTGGGGTTTTGGGAGGTGATTAGGTTTAGATGAAGGGCTTCCCAAGTGGTAAAAAGCCCATTTGCGAATTCAGAAGACATAAAGAGATGCGGGTTTGATTCCTAGGTCAGGAAAATCCCCTGGAAGAGAGCACGGCAACCTCTTCTGGTGTTCTTGCCTAGAGAATCCCTTGAACAGAAGAGTTACAGTCCACAGGGTTGTAAAGAGTCGGACACACAGCAGAGCAGGTTTAGATGAAGTCATGAGGATGGAATTCCCATGATGGGATTAGCATCGTTATAAGAAGAGGAGGACACCAGAGCTTCTGTTCTCTCCACCATGTGAGGATACAAGGAGAAGATGGTCATCTGTGAACCAGGAGGGCCCTCACTCAGAATGCAGCCAGGATGACACCCTATTCTTAAACTTCCAGGCTGCACAACTGTGAGAAATAAATGTCTGCTGTTGAAGTCCCCAGACAACAGTGCTCTCTACAGCAGCCTGAACTAAGACAGTTGCCTACCAGAGGGGCACTTCCTTTGCCACTGCTGAATCACTTGTCATTTTGATCTCTTTTCTCTTTGCCCATTTCGATTACCACTAGCTATTCAGCTAGAGAAACAACCACCAGCCAGTTTTCTAGGAGTCAAAAATGTCCCCCTTCAAGGTGCACTGGGTGCTGCGGAAGACGGGCAGCTCAGGTTCCAGCAGGTCAAGACAGAGCATGAACCTGAAGTCCTGTTTAGGGGAGGCAAGAACTCTGAAACTCTGGTACCAAGCAAGTGCCCTGTTCCAGGCAAAGTAAGGAAGAGGCTGAGGCAGAGCCTTGAGCTGCCGCATTAAGTCTGGACCTTCTCTCTGCCCGGGCAAGTGGATGGAAATTATTTGCAAGCAAAATTAGAATCTAGGCATGCTTCAAATTGTCTATACCCTACATGGATAACCTGGATCAATTTCCTAAGTTAGGAAAGAGGAGAACTGGGTTTTAGTTCTGTGTGCCATCATACATGGTAACTTTCCCAGTGTGGATTTCAGTCTATACATCTCTGAAATGAGGAACTTAAGTTAGATATAGTCAAAGCTGTGGTTTTTCCAGTAGTCATGAACAGATGTGAAAGTGGGACCATAGAGAAGGCTGAGCGCCAAAGAATTGATGCTTTTGAACTGTGGTGCTGGAGAAGATTCTTGAGAGTCTCTTGGACTGCAAGGAGATCAAACCAGTCAATCTTAAGGGAAATCAGCTCTGACTATTCACTGGAAGAACTGATGCTGAAGCTCCAATCCTTTGGCCATCTAATACGAAGAGCTGATTCATTGGGAAAGACCCTGATGCTGGGAAACATTGAGGGCAGGAGCAGAAGGGGATGACAGAGGATGNCAAACCAGTCAATCTTAAGGGAAATCAGCTCTGACTATTCACTGGAAGAACTGATGCTGAAGCTCCAATCCTTTGGCCATCTAATACGAAGAGCTGATTCATTGGGAAAGACCCTGATGCTGGGAAACATTGAGGGCAGGAGCAGAAGGGGATGACAGAGGATGAGATGGTTGGACGACATCATCGACTCAGTGGACAAGAGTTTGAGCAAACTCCGGGAGACAGTGAAGGACAGGGAAGTGGAGTGTGCTGCAGTCCATGTTGGCACAAAGAGTCAGACACAACTGAGCGACTGAACAGCAACAGCAAAAAGTTATATAAGCTTAAGGTCCCACCTAGCTCTTAAATTGTCTGTTTTTCATGAAATGTAAAAGCTATTGAAATTATTAATATGTTTTATCTATTAGGGAAGAAGCTGCTCAGATTTCATTTTGTTCTCTCTGTTCAAGACAAATGGACATTGCACCAACGGTTTTGCTGAATCCCTTTTGCTAAAAGAATGTTTGTCCACCCACCAGATTGTGCATTCCAGGCTTGCCACACAACCTGAGCCTGTCACTGCATGTCACCAGGCTAATTTGTCCTAATCCCCTCAAATTCATAGCCCTGTGGATGGGTTTTCCTATTGGCAAACTCAAGGCTGATTAATGGGCAATTACAACAGGGAACATGGAGGTAAAGAGGGTCAGCAGAAAGGGACAGATGAATATTACCTGGAATAATTCACTAAATTCAAATCAGGAAATATTAATCTCTTTTCAGGAAAACACATGGCAATCTGACCTTACAGAGTTCAAATACCAAAGTGGCTAAACCTCCAGGGTTGGTGAGGACANAAAAGAAGAGACTAATATATTTGAACACTTTGAAAGGGGATTTATACAACTGGGGAAAATTTGGAAGTTGAATTCGTGAGGGACCCATAAAAAAATGAATAAAAAAATAAGCAAATTATTAACACAAAGGAAAACCCAACGATTCACAGGAAATGAAAAGTAATTATAGGTATCACATGTCCAGGCTGTGAATAGTGTTCACATAGTCATAATTATGTAAACTGTGACTAATGATATAACCAAAATATGATGTATGATTATTGGGAAGATGGAGAAAATGAGAAGTGTGAGTATGTGTGTCGGGAGATAGGCTGTCTAAGAGAGAACTAAATTCTGATATTTCAGAAAGTGGGAAGAAAAGAGGTATTTTTCTAAAACTGAAACACCTATTAGTAACAATATAAATATTTTATTTAAGGATATATAGGTACATCTTTTAAAAATCCTTCAAAAAGGCTGAAATCAGAAGTAGATTTTGGAATGGGAACTGATTTTTTATATATCAACACTTGTGGTACTATTTGCCTCCTATGTGTTTGTGCAATATAGATAAAACAACTGAATTTTAAAAATAAGTAACAAAATAATACATACAGTATAACATATTTTAGAAAGACAAAACCAAACAATATATCACTTAGGAATGCATTCATATGTGGAAAATCATTAAAAAATGATGAAATGAGTGATAGGGTAAATACAGTTAAAAAAAAACAAAACCTCAGTATAGCAATGAGCTGGAGTGGAGGGATAAGAATGGGGGGAGGAACTTTCAGATAAACTCAACATTATTAGTAAACTTCTATTTCTTAAGTTGAACAATAGGTTCATTTAAGCATAAATAAATTAAAAATAGACTAATTTATATGCATCAAACATAGAAAAACAAAAGATGCTGCCTTTACATAATGCATTCATAAAAACAGAATATTGATTTCCTTTTTATCTATAGCTTGATGTCAGCCTTTAGTAGTAAATTTAGAAAGTTCACAGAGTTGACTATTCTATGTGGACAGTGTCATGAAATAGATCGATTATCGATCAACTACATTAAGAACTTGATCATATGAGAAATTTCCATCTTCTGGTTAAAAGAATTCAACAAAAACAATTCTCAACTTGTCTTTCTTTGAATCACCTAGAGGATGCCATGATTTATGCTTATGACGTTTGTCTGTATTTGGGT
The DNA here is from genome assembly GCA_006410615.1 of Neotragus moschatus. Taxonomy (NCBI): domain Eukaryota; kingdom Metazoa; phylum Chordata; class Mammalia; order Artiodactyla; family Bovidae; genus Neotragus; species Neotragus moschatus. The sequence continues at coordinate 2,232,355 of SJYA01001559.1, read as the reverse complement.
TCTCCTTGAGATTAACTGTGGCCAGTCCCACACCTTTCCTAACTTTTTATGTTCACCTAAGCTGCTTGACTACCCATTAGCACCAAGTGCCATTAGCAGTTATATTCCCTCCTTGACTGCTCATGCCGAACTCGTCTGTAATAACAATAAGATAGACTGTTAGGAGGAATTCGTCTTACACAGTACTGTTGAAAAATACCTCTAAGGTTTCCCCAAGTGATAGAAAACACTCCAAAACTTATAAGAAGAGAACATCCAATCTCCCCAAATGGCTCTAGTTGTCAGTAGCTTTATTTTCAATACCAATTGTTGAAAAGTAATGTTCTTTTATCCAAGTTTTCAAACTGCACTTACTGGTACTCATTTGCAGAGCCTGAGAGACATTTATGTGGGATGACATTGAATTGAGCTTTTCATATTTCTGATTTTCATCTTTTTTTTGGGTAGGACATCTTTTGACATAGCAAAACTATGTATTTGAAATCTGTGAACTGTCATTTGGTGGTGATGCTTTATTTGCACAGAGCAAAGCTACTGCCAAAATGGACTAGACTGCATCTGTGCCTTTATTATTTTGGAATTTTGAAAAATATTAAAGGAATAAAAATGACTGAAAGCAATATTCAGTACTAATCGCTTGACAAATATTTATCGACTCTATTTCGGACATGAATACCTTTAATAAGTTATTTTCCCATTTGCTGACTCCAAGGGGTGGGACAATATTTCTGATGTGAGTACGTTTAATAAGTTATTTTCCCATTTGCTGATGCCAACGGGTGGGACAACCTGAAGAGCTACCAGGTTGTCACCATCAGTTAAAGCCCTGCGTTAGACAGCTCTGACCACGCACCTGTTTTCTTTCCTTCTCTTCTTCTATTATTATTTTTAAGGGAGAGCTACTCTATTCCCTTCTCTCTTATACTGAAAGAAAGGCAGGAGGGGGAAAGGAACAATAAATTTAGCTGAAGGCCAACGAGGGCACCCCACTAACGGCTCTCTCTCCTCCTGCCCCTGATTGCTGAGAATAGGAAATCAGCCCACATCTCTTGTGCTCAAGGAGCATGAGCTGTAATGTTGGTGAGTGAGCATGTGCTCCTTACTCATTGCCTTTCAAGAGAAAATTACTACGTTTAATGGACATAGTTCACAGCAAATACCTTCTTCTGAGCTTGTCAGTGCGATCAAGGCAGTACAGCAGAGCTGGTCAGCCTTGATGAGAACACGCTGCGATCGGAGCCTGTACGTACAGACCATGACCTATTCCCTCTTGCTTCGCTCTGCCTTAATTCAAGGCAACACTCAAAACTATGAATGAAGTGTGAGAATTGGAGCATGTCTGTGTGTGACGCTGGACACATTGAGGTACCTTTGCACTTGTATGAATGCTCAGAGGATTACTCAGTTCTAAGAACAAGGCAGGACCAGCGAGGGGACCAGGAAAAGCAGCCGGGAGCCTGTCTGACCCATGTCTGTCCTTCCACACAGGAGTCAGCAAGGTTACCCGAGCACCAGCAGAAACCAAGCCTGGGACAACTCCCCTGGAATGTCAGGCTTCCTGAGGTGCCATCTACCTTCAGAGGCACAACAGGAAATGAGTCAGGGGAATCATAATGATGAGAAGGGAAAAAATATCCTTCGCTCTATAAAATGCTTGTATACAGATAATCTCACCTTTTAATTGACCCTTGCCTCTGGGGCAGAGATCATTGTTCTCATTTTAAGAATGAAGAGACAGATTTGGAGGCCTTAAGGTCAGAGCTAGGTGCTGGCTCAGCTCAAGTGTCCTCTTGGAAAATGGGGACATTTCCAACTCAAATTTTCATACTTAATACTTGAAAATGTTACCTCTTATTGAGATTGGTTTTTTGTGGGGTATTCTTTCAATTTTCCCCTTTATTAACAGTACATAGCTACCATGGTAAGTAATACATTCTTAGAGCTGCCAAGAAAAATCCCATTATGGTGATTATCACCATCTGCAAACCACTGTGAGTTTTTGTGCTTCCATGGGGTACTCAGAGTCAAGGATATTTTATATTCTTAAAGTTAACATTTTCTTTTTAGGACATATTTAGTTAGTAACTTAGTTTTTTGGGCTTTCCAGGTGGCTTGGACAGTAAAGAATCTGCCTGGAGTAAAGGAGATTGGAGTTTGATTCCTGGATTGGGAAGATCCTCTGGAGAAGGAAATAGCTTCCCACTGCAGTATTCTTACCTGCCGAATCTCATGGACAGAGGAGCCTGGTGGGCTACAGTCCAAAGAGTCTCAAAGAGTTGAACACGACTGAGCGACTAACACACACACACTTAATAGTCTTTCAGCCTTTTTTCTTCATTTATTAAATAAAATGAATCAAATTTACCTGGCTTGAAAATTTGACAGCAGTAAAATGCTGAGTTGGAGAAGGCAATGGCACCCCACTCCAGTAGTCTTGCCTGGAAAATCCCATGGACAGAGGAGCCTGGTAGGCTGCAGTCCATAGGGTCGCGAAGAGTTGGACATGACTGAGCGACTTCACTTTGACTTTTCACTTTCATGCATTGGAGAAGGAAATGGCCACCCACTCCATTGTTCTTGCCTGAAGAATCCCAGGGACAGGGGAGCCTGGTGTGCTGCCGTCTCTGGGGTCATACAGAGTCATGACTGAAGCGACTTAGCAGCAGCAGCAGCAGCAAAGTGCTCAGTGCATTTGTACTTTAGCTTTATTTAGTTTTAAAAGTAAAAGACCATAGAATTGTCTTCAATTAAAAATGCAGATATAATATAAAATGCTAAAAACTCATATGTTAGTCCTATTTAGGAAACAATATATTTGATAAAATAAATACTAATAACTATGCATGCTCCATGGCTAAGTGAGAAGCCTAATCGCTCAGTGGTAAATAATTATAGAAATACTTAATTCAAGAAGAGTCACTCAATATTTTGTAGCCCAATAGTAACAGATTATGAGATACTGTTATTAAGCCCAAAAGCCCAATAGTTAATCTAAAGTTTGCACCTAGTCCAGGATCTGGCCTGAATAAAGTACTCAGTCAATATCTGTTCCTAAATGATAGCTGAATATGTTTTTTTTTTAATAAAACTCATTTATCTTCATTGATAATTTTACAATAACCTTAAATGGATTTTTAAAGGCTTTCACAAAACATATAATGTACATTTAGTGTCATCTGAGCCACCAGGGAAGCCCTATATTTGGACTGATGGATCCTAAAGTGAAAAGGATTCAGGCTACTCTGATGATAAATAATTAGACATACAGTCTTTGGCAGTATAATTTTAATTTTAGAAGTCAGTTTCTGTTCAGATTTTATTCTTATGAAACATTCCCTNAACATATAATGTACATTTAGTGTCATCTGAGCCACCAGGGAAGCCCTATATTTGGACTGATGGATCCTAAAGTGAAAAGGATTCAGGCTACTCTGATGATAAATAATTAGACATACAGTCTTTGGCAGTATAATTTTAATTTTAGAAGTCAGTTTCTGTTCAGATTTTATTCTTATGAAACATTCCCTCACTTCATTTTTCTTCGGTTACTGTCACTCACTACTTTTGCAATAGATTGTTCTTTTAGGAAACTAGTAATCTTCTTGGTGTAAAAAGTGATGGCTCCATTGAGCCCCCTGGTGATGGGTTTGTTTCATCACAAAATTCTAAACATTCCGAATTCTACATTTTGGTTTGAAAACACTGAGCTGACTATTAATATGGCCATTTTATTATGATATAAATATAATAACAACAGTACCAAATTCAGAGAGTACTTTCACCTCTGAGATTTCTTCTCCCAAACTACCAAATCAATCCCAGTCTATTTATAAGGCTCAAAAATTTTTTAAGTTGTATTAATTAATTATTTGGACCACTGTGAAGGAAGTATTTAATTTATCAGGCTTCCCTGATAGCTCAGTTGGTAAAGAATCCACCTGGGATGAAGGAGACCCTGGTTTGATCCCTGGGTCAAGAAGATCCACTGGAGAACAGAAAGGCTACCCACTCCAGTATTCTGGCCTGGAGAATTCCATGGACTACAGCCCACGGGGTTGCAAAGAGTTGGACATGACTGAGTAACTTTCACTTTTACTTTCAAATGTGGTATACTCTATGGGACCCATTCATCATTTTTACAAACTCACAATTAAGTTATATTATCTCAGGGCCAAGACAGGATCAAACATAACTTCATAAGACCTATGCAGCACAACTGATAAGATATTTCTTCTTGCAGACACCAAGCCCGCCCACAAACATCACAAACTGTATAAAATGTTCATTTTTATTCTGATGTGATATTCCATATTACAGCATGTTTTGTAACTTTAGATTTGTTGTTCCCAGTAGTGGTATTATCCAGTTGTTGATATAATTTGCCTTTTGTTCTACAGTCCCTAATGGACTGCAAACACATATAATCATCTGAGTGAGCAGTGTTCCAAAAGTTTATATACACATTTGGAACTCAAAATTCATTTTCCCACAGAATCAGTTTATTTATTTTTAAATTTTAATTTATCTTTTTGAAATTGCACTGGGCAGCATGTGGGATCTTAGTTCCCCAACCAAGGATTGAACCTGTGCCCCTGTATTGGAAGCACATGGTTTAACCACTGGATCACTAGGGAGTCCCCAGTGATAATTAATTTTCAAAGGTAAAGCTATGACAAACCTAGACAGAGTATTAAAAACATGGACATCACTTTGCCAACAAAGGTCCGTCTAGTCAAAGCTATGGTTTGTCTATGTTATGCCCAAGTCGCGAAATCTCCTAATGACCACCAGGGAGCTGATATCCGGTGCAAAAGCAAGAGAGTTTTTATCACCAAGCTTGAGCTGGGGCTCCCACCAACATAGATGCAGCGGCTATAGGGAGGAGCCTCGAACTCTAGGTTTCATTGCTTACATAGGGTATTCTCGCGTGAAAAATTTGAAAAACAGGAGTTTCCGGGTTGGGAGATATCTAATTGGTTACCTTCTGTGGAAGGGTTAGGTGTTGGGTTCTAATTGGTTTTCATTTCCCCGTCTGGCCACGGGTTCTGATTGGTTCCCATTTCCCGGACTTAATTCGAATTTCCCGGGCAGATAATAAGTCCTGAAAGTAATGGCTCGTAGGTGGTGGGGTGAGGTCAGGGGATTTCCAAAGACTCTTTCCTCAGAACTCTAAAATGGAGTCTTTTTTTAACAAAATGGGGTGGCTTAGGTTCTTCAGTCTAGTAGTCATGTATGGATGTGAGAGTGGGACCATGAAAAAGGCCAAGCGCCGAAGAATTCTTGCTCTTGAATTGTGGTGCTGGAGAAGACTCTTGAGAGTCCTTTGGACAGCAAGGAAATAAAAAATGTCAGTTCTAAAGGAAATCAATCCTGAATATGCATTTGAAGGACTGATACTGAAGCTGAAGCTCCAATACTTCAGCCACCTCATGCAAAAAGCCAACTCATTGGAAAGATTGAAGGCAGGAGAAGGGGGCGAGAGAAGATACGATGGTTGGATGGGCATCACCAACTCAATGGTCATGAGTCTGAGAAAACCTTGAGAGATAGTGAAGGACAGGGAAGCCTGGCATGCTGCAGTCCATAGGGTTGCAAGGAATCAGATACAACTGAGCGACTGAATAAAATAACAATCTCTAAAACCAATTTAATTCATATTGCTGCTAAGCCACTTCAGTTGTGTCCGACTCTGTGCAACCCACCAGGCAGCCCACCAGGCTCCCCCGTCCCTGAGATTCTCCAGGCAAGAATACTGGAATGGGTTGCCATTTTCTTCTCCAATGCATGAAAGTGAAAAATAAAGTGAAGTCGCTCAGTCGTGTCTGACTGTTAGCAACCCCATGGACTGCAGCCCACCAGGCTCCTCTGTCCACGGGATTTTCCAGGCAAGAGTACTGGAGTGGGTTGCCATTGCCGTTTCTGAACTCATATTGAATTGGGAATATTTTATAACAGTACCATGTGTACTATACTTGGTCACTATTTATGAAACTATTTCTCTAGGAAAATGAATTCTGTGGTCTGCTGCAGAGCTGTCAGAAATACACCTCGTCTCCTTCACAGCAGGAGACCCACCCAGATTCTGACTACGAGATGCAAACGGTTTGCACAGATGACTGGGCAGGTACTCCTCGGGGGCAGGCATGTGGATAGTGTGGGGAGGGAAAGAGAGAGCAACATAAGTCCTTTCTCCAAATCCCTACCCTATCCCTGTCCTATTCTATATAAATAACTATGAGTATTATCTGGTTTTTCATTTAGGAGTACATAAATACTTCAGTTGAAAAATATTAATGCATCTATTGTGCTTTCAGGAACTCTTCGTAGGTATGCAGTGGAAAAAGGATTATGGATGTATCAGAAAGCATGTCCCTTACTCATCAGCAGGCACTGATCCCAGTGAAATTCCAATGTCTCTGCCAGGTGCTGGGATACGGAGACGAGTAAGCCACCCTCCTTACCCGAAGAACCTACATTCTAATCCGGAGCTACAGGTATCGAGACAGACCTTATTCTATACCACAGTGACCTTAGTGTATTATACAAGGAAGCACAGTATATCACTTCAAGGGGTCTTAGAGTATCATTGGGCATGTATTATAAACATAACATAGAAATTAAGTCAAAATCAAGAGCATAATATTCACAAAGGTCACAAAGCGAACTTGAAGCAAGAGCCAAATAAATGGTATACAGTGTTTACTACACTACTATATTGGGATTCCCCGGTGGCTCAGACGGTAAAGCATCTGTCTGCAATGTGGGAGATCCAGGTTCGATCTCTGAGTCGAGAAGATCCCCTGGAGAAGGAAGTGGCAATCCATTCCAGTACTATTGCCTAGAAAATTCCATGGATAGAGGAGCCTGGGGTCGAAAAGAGTTGGACATGACTGAGCGACTTCACTCACTTGCACTGCTTTATTATTCTACATACTACATCACTAATGTAGTAGACACTAATGTATACTATACTATATACATTTTATATATATATATATATATATATAAATAGTGTGTGTGTGTGTGTGTGTGTGTTAGTTGCTCAGTCATATCTGACTCTTTGTAACCCCATGGACAGAGGAGCCTGCCAGGCTCCTCTGTCCATGGCATTTCCCAAACAGGAATATTGGAGTGGGTTGTCATTTCCTTCTCCAGGGCATCTTCTTGACCCAAGAAGTGAACTCAAGTCTCCCACATTGCAGGTAGATTCTTTACCATCTGAGCCACCAGAAATGCCCATATGTACTGTATGGTATATATAGTGTGTATATATTATATAGCCTTCCTAACCATGGAGACCCTTTCCTCCCCCATGGAAAAGGCCCTCACATCTTTCAGAACACAACTGTGACATGGAACACAATTCAAGGAAGTTCTGATGTGGAAAATAAGTGTATAAATTCAAGGAAGGAGAAATCTTAGTAAAGTTGTGTTAGGTTAGCACATGTACTTATCTTTGCTCTCCATCCAACCATCTCTATAAAGGTAATCACAAAAATGTTGTAAACACATGAGGGCTAAGGCAGAATGAGAGAGCAGACAAGAGATGCTGAGTTGGTTGACAGCTGATGACAAGCAGTAACAGACTTAGCAGAGAGAAGAGACCCAAATTCAAGGCCATCAGCAGGGTGCCAATAAGAAATCCCATGATTTGCATCACAGAGCCCCAGAAAGCTTTTTAAGAACTGGAGGCAACAAGTACCTGCTGGAGGCACCAGGAGCTGAAACTGAAGAACTATTTGTATAAGGTGTAGTTGGGCCCCTGAGTCCCCGCACTCAGCCTATGAAGCCAGGTGCCCTCCTCTCCCCTCTCAGCAGGCGCCAGTTTACTCTCCAGAGAGGATGAATCACAGAGGCTCTGGCTGAAGATGGCCAGGAGACAGGATGGTGAAAACATGAGAGTCAGAGGAAAGAAGCCACCCTACCAGCCATTCCTCTCTGTGCCCCCTTCACTCCCCAGAACATTGCTATCCATGTTTATCACCTTCAGGCAGGACTGATGAGGTGATTCCTCTCTGGGGAAACTGATCAACAAAAGGGGGGCATCGAATTAATATTTGGGGTCTGCCAAAGCAATGTCCAGGTTCCCTGACTGTTTGTATACAAAAAGCTTCTGATCAGAATTTTAGCATGTCACTTGTAGATATGAATGACCATCAAGCATCATGGGACTCTGAGAAAACCCCAAAACATGGAGGATGAAACCGCAAGGAAAGAGACTAATTCAGGGAGCGGAAAGATACTCCTAAAAGACTATCATTAATATCTTTTAAGGGCTCCCCTGGTAGCTCAGCTGGTAAAGAATCTGCCTGCAACACAGGAGACCCCAGTTCAATTCCCAGGTCAGGAAGATCTCCTGGAGGAGGGCATGGCAACCCACTCCAATACGCTTGCCTGGAGACTTCTCGTGGACAGAGGAGCCTAGCAGGTTACAGTACGTGGGGTTGCAAAGAGTCAGATATGACTGAGAGACTAAACACATCAAAGTATCTTTTAAAACTGAGAAGGATATATTTTTTTAAAAGGTATGGGACAGAAAGAAAAAGGAGTATTAGAGACTAAGAGAGCTTTTAGAAATTCAGAAAAAAATAAAAGCAGTATTAATAATTAAAAAAAATTTTCAATAGATAATTTGGAAGATAAAATATATTTTCTAGATAGTAAAAGAAACAAAAATCTCACACATAGAAAATAGGGGAGATCCTTTTAAAAACTTAGAATATTATATATCAAATATTATCATAAATGTAATCAAGGGTTTCAAAAGGCAGATAAAGGAGGAAGAAGAAATTAATCCAATAAATAATATACAACAAATTCCAAGCATTTATGAAGAATAGCAATTTATGGATTGAAAAGGCCCACAATATATCAAATACAATAAATAAAAAAGATTTACACCAAGGCACAGCATTGTAAAATTTTAGGGTCATAGAGAACTTCCTAAAACTTTTTTTTTGTGTGTACAGGGTTCTTGAGAGTCCCTTGGACTGCAAGGAGATCCTACCAGTCCATTCTGAAGGAGATCAGCCCTGGGATTTCTTTGGAAGGAATGATGCTAAAGCTGAAACCCCAGTACTTTGGCCACCTCATGTGAAGAGTTGACTCATTGGAAAAGACTCTCATGCTGGGAGGGATTGGGGGCAGGAGGAGAAGGGTTCGACAGAGGATGAGATGGCTGGATGGCATCACTGACTCGATGGGCATGAGTCTGAGTGAACTCCGGGAGTTGGTGATGGACAGGGAGGCCTGGTGTGCTGCTGTTCATGGGGTCGCAAAGAGTCAGACATGACTGAGCGGCTGAACTGAACTGAACGGGAGGTACTGTATCACATATAAGGAACTGGATATCAGAATGGCCTTGAAAAAGAGTATCACTAGAAAATGTAAAACAATAGAGCAAAGATTCTAATAATTCTTAGAGAAAATCATTTGCCATCTAGAATATAACGCTTATCCAAACTATCAAGAGTGATAATTTAAAAACAAAAGTCTTATTTANGAATGGCCTTGAAAAAGAGTATCACTAGAAAATGTAAAACAATAGAGCAAAGACTCTAATAATTCTTAGAGAAAATCATTTGCCATCTAGAATATAACGCTTATCCAAACTATCAAGAGTGATAATTTAAAAACAAAAGTCTTATTTAGAGAGTAAAATGCACAAAAAGTTTACCCCATTGTAACCATTCTTAGGAAGCCACTGAGTAATGTGCTCCAGCCAAGTAAGACAGTAAATCAAGGAAGAGAAAGATATGGGAGCCAGGAGACAGGGTATCTGACACAGGCGATAGATGGAGTTCCCAGAATGATAGTGATGGTAACTTCTAGAGCAAACATGGAGGTTAGAACAGAAGAACAAGAGGTCCAGGTGGAATGCTTCAAAAAAAAAGGGGGAAGTAATTTTGTTATTTGACAATGGTAGGAAGAATTTGTATAGTTCTTTTGGAAAAGTCAGTGTTGAGTTAGTGATGACTATAAGGAAAAGGAAATAAAGAAACAAAAGTCAAGAGACCAAGACAGCTATTAACTCTAGAGAAAATAAAACCTTGAATGAGACAGGTAATAATATTATAGCAATCTACAAGGCTCAGCTGTGAATACTACTTACATGATTGTTATCACAATAACACTGATATAAAAACTGTTATTGAAATTTCACTGGGAGCCTTCCCTGGTAGTCCAGTGGTTGAGATGCCATGCTCCTAATGTAGGTGGCACTGCTTCGATCCCTGGTCAGGGAACTAAGATTCTGCATGCCACATGATTTTAATTTTTATAAAAAATGACAGTGAAGCCATGAAGGCTAATCTCGTTTGAACTAGGAAGTGTCCCACATGGGAGCCCAGGCACCAAGGCAGGCTGCCCAGGATCCTTACTGCA
>SJYA01001559.1:2068029-2220071 GCA_006410615.1 Neotragus moschatus | reverse complement strand
AAAAAAAAAGGGGGAAGTAATTTTGTTATTTGACAATGGTAGGAAGAATTTGTATAGTTCTTTTGGAAAAGTCAGTGTTGAGTTAGTGATGACTATAAGGAAAAGGAAATAAAGAAACAAAAGTCAAGAGACCAAGACAGCTATTAACTCTAGAGAAAATAAAACCTTGAATGAGACAGGTAATAATATTATAGCAATCTACAAGGCTCAGCTGTGAATACTACTTACATGATTGTTATCACAATAACACTGATATAAAAACTGTTATTGAAACTTCACTGGGAGCCTTCCCTGGTAGTCCAGTGGTTGAGATGCCATGCTCCTAATGCAGGTGGCACTGCTTCGATCCCTGGTCAGGGAACTAAGATTCTGCATGCCACATGATTTTAATTTTTATAAAAAATGACAGTGAAGCCATGAAGGCTAATCTCGTTTGAACTAGGAAGTGTCCCACATGGGAGCCCAGGCACCAAGGCAGGCTGCCCAGGATCCTTACTGCACGAGCAGGTGGGGTCTGCATAACAGCTTTGAAAAAAAAAAAACCAACCTGGCTTAAGTCTCTTTTAAAAATACATGGAAACAGCACATGTGAAACTAATACAATGTCAATTATATCTAAATTAAAAAAAATTTTTTTTCAGTAAGCAAAGGCAAAGACTGCTCCCAGACATCATGGAAAAGGCCCAGGATATACAGGGAAGTTTCCTCAAGGAGACTGATCTGGAATCCCCCAGCAGCCCTGATTGGTTACTGGCTACAGGGTGGGGGTTGAGAGTGAGGAGTAGGATCAGGGAGGGATGACTCTGCTTTGGGGACCACTCAAGAGATGGGGCTATAAATACAAGGATGAACAGTGCAGCCTCTTAGGAAATGGAGACTGTGGCAGGGGTGGGCTGAGGGTCCTTCCCGACTCGGATGAAGCAGTAGCCAAGATGGGGCAGTTCTGTGGCTGCTCCAACAGCAACTGGGGACAGCACTGGGTGACCAGGATCCCCAACTGGAGAGTGGGGCTCCTAATTTTAACTTAGTGGAGCTCAGTTAGAAGGCTCCTGTGTTAGTCCCTGTAACCAGATTGATATTCTGCCAAGACAAGCAAGGGTATTTTCAATTGTCAAATGATGTATGGAATTCTGGTCTTCCCAGGTGGTGCTAGAAGTAAAGAATCCACCTCCCAAAGCAGGAGACTCAAGAGACTGGGGTTCAGTTCCTGGCTAGGGAAGATCCCGTGGAGGAGGAAATGGCAGCCAATGGCAACTCCAATANAGACAAGCAAGGGTATTTTCAATTGTCAAATGATGTATGGAATTCTGGTCTTCCCAGGTGGTGCTAGTAGTAAAGAATCCACCTCCCAAAGCAGGAGACTCAAGAGACTGGGGTTCAGTTCCTGGCTAGGGAAGATCCCGTGGAGGAGGAAATGGCAGCCAATGGCAACTCCAATATTCTTGCCTGGGAAATCCCAAGAACAAAGGAGCCTGGGGGGGCCACATACTGTCTAGTGGACAAAGAGTTGGACGCAATTGAACATCTGAGCATATATAACATATATACAGAATTCTAAAACCCTGTTTAGAAAAATTGGCTGAAACAATTCTGAATAAAAAGCCCTGAAATGAAGAGAATTTTTTGGAACTGAGCATAAGTGCCAGTTGCTGGGTGCACTCACCACTGTGAATGTACTAAATGCCACTGAATCACTTATTTTAAAATGGTTAACTTTATCTTCTGGAAATTTCTCCTCAATTAAAAAATAAAAAGGAGAATGAAGCTGAAAGAAAAAGAAAAACTCCAGGAAGAAGCAGGGCAAAGCAACTTCTACATAGTAGCTGTCAGCAAATAGAGACTTCCAATCTCTTTAGTCATTCATTCCTTCAATAAGTGTTGATCAAGTCAATACATTTTTTATTTTGTCCACACTCAGCAAGATACCACCAATGCATCTCTAATTGTTCTCAGCAAGCATGTGACTTACCCATCATTTTCTCTTTCCCAAAGGTTTATATACAAATCCCTCCAAAGAGCCAACTCATTGGAAAAGACCCTGATGCTGGGAAAGATCGAGGGCAGGAGGAGAAGGCAGCAACAGAGGATGAGATGGCTGGATGGCATCACCAACTCGATGGACATGAGTATGAGCAAACTCCAGGAGATAGGGAAGGACAGGGAAGCCTGGTGAGCTGCAGTCCATGGGGTCGCAAAGTGTCGGACACTTAGCAACTTAACAACAACAGACATACAAAAATTCACTACATCCCATTGCTCTGAAAAGGGTACCAAGTGTTGAGACCTGAGCTGCGATTCTGCTATGCTTGGAAGCACCCCAATGCCTCTCCTCTAGCAGCTAACGCAACACCATCAAGACTCAGCCCGCCAGAAGCAGGAGCTCTGGCTGCCATACCCAAGGTCCTAGAACCCCAGACTGCATCCTTTTCAAGAACATTGGGTCTCATTGGCTTTAGGAAAATAGGGACTGCCAGGAACTCATTTCTTATAACCTGCCTAAATGCAAACTTCTTCCAAAATGCTACATTCCATTATGCTGAAATATACCTTTAGAGGTAACTGGATATTAATAGATACCAATGGTACAAAAAAGACAAACAAGCATCTCTAAAGAGGAGACTCGATAAATGTAGGTCATTCTTTGCTGCATCGAATGAAAATTACATATGAGTGAAAAGGTAGATTTTCATATCATTGGATTCAGTAATGAAGTGTCAGGAATGTAAAAAATCTCACTTCCTTTCTTTCTGTTGTACTTACATGGAGATAAATGTCTGTGATTCTATTTTATTTGTCGTTCCCATTTTGAGACCTCATAAATTATTTATTTTTATTTGGGCTGTGTCGTCTCCTAGGATTTTACTTCAGTGTGTTTGCCACTGGTCTGCTAAGTTTTATTTTAAAGGGGAAACATGGACAGAATCTCATTTGCTTTTGAGACATGAGCTAACTGCAATACTATCACTACTCCTCTGAACTGGTTTTAAAAGAGCAGGTTGACTTCTTACTTCAAGCCTGACTCTCTTTTTCCCATCTCAGCTTTATGTCTGTGCGATTTGTGAATTGTAAACAACAATCATTTTTTAATGTTCTTAGGGAAATGCCTTGGCTGCATTTCAAGCCTTTTATGTATTCTCCTCATGATGTTATCTGTAATTAAGCTTTAGATAATTAACATTTCCCTCAAAATCGGTATCTCTATATCTTTTTTCCTTGTTTGTAACAGAACATTAAACTCTGCACTGTTCCACTATGTCTTTCTGATCCTGAAGGTCAACCAGATTTTGATTTTTTTTTTTGCATGTAAACAATAAATAAGTGGTGCATGTTCTGAAAAGTAGCATTTAATCTAGTGGCTAACACTAGAATTTGAGGCTAGGAAAGAATCGTTCTTACGTAGCTCTCCTATTCCTTTTGCAAGCAGAAAAGGAACTCTTAGAAGCCTTCTCAGCAAAGTAATGGACTAAGGCAGCAGGTGATACAATGGCTGGAGGAAAGCAGGTGACTCACCTCTTCATGGGTCTCAACTACTTCCAGGACCAATCTGGGGAACCGCCTGGAAAGGAGGCATTTTGCCTTCCAGGGTGAGTGATAATATGCTGGGAAAGAGCTCACACAAGCCATTTCACCATTATTTTGTTATTACAGCTATTAGGAAAATAGAAGCTCTGCTTTGAATCTAGATGGCACATCTCTGCAGGAATTACAACTCATCGACAGAATCCACTCTTCCTATACCTTTGTATGGATGGGAAGAAGAGCAGTGGGAGAGAGACATGTCTGAAGCATGTAGGATAGAAATCAAAGCTTGGAGAGGCAGAAAGAGATCTTCCCCTTGAAGTTTCAGAGTGGATATGGCCCTGTCAACACTTCCATTCTGCATTTCTAACCTCCAGAACTGTGAGAGAATATATTTTGGTCATTACAAGCTCCCCAGTTTGTGGTATTCATAACAACAGCCCTAAAAAACTAAACAATGTTATTAAAATATTTTCTTACCACTAGAAACAAAATTTTAAAAACTTCCCCACCCCTCGCCGTCCCCCTACACAAATAAAGCCAGTGGGAGATGAGTAGAAACCCAAAGCCCTTCACGTTGAAGCTGAAGGACAAACCTGTGTCTTACTCTTGAAGGATTATGAACCATGATGAGAATAAGAAACAAAGTCCTCAGAACATAAGGCTCTTATTTAAGCTCTGCTTAAAAATAACTAAAGGCACAATAGCCATGTTGAGTGGTGGGATCTGGACATAAGGCTACTGAAATGGATGACCAAACCAAGCATTCTAAGACAAGAACGCTGTCCACTGGCACAGATCATTTTTCAAATGGCAAAAACTCAATGCACATCTTCAAAAGAGAAAAGATAATCTTCCAAAGGATTTGAATGTAATTATTAAGAGATAACACGTATGTTTAGCACAACAGGAAGTGAATTAGAGCTATGCTAGTCACACAAAGTAAATAACACATCACATTTGCCTAGGGAGAAGCTCGAAATCTTGGTATTTAAGATGCACACATGCTCAGTCTCTAAGTTGTGACCAACTTTTTTTGTGACCCTGTGGACTCTATCTTGCCAGGCTCCTCTGTCCATGGGATTTCCCAGGCAAGAATACTGGAGTGAGTTTCCATTTCCTCCTCCAGGGAATCTTCCTGACCCAGAGATGGAACTGGAGTCTCCTGCCTTAGCAGGTGGATTCTTTACCGTTGAGCCACCTGAGAAACAGTATTTAAGATGAGGGGGATACAAAATGCTTCATTGNGGAGGGGGTTTGGGGTTGGGAGGAAAGGGAGGAGGGGAGGGAGAGGGCGGGTCCCTGGTTGCCTGCTTCAGGTTCTCTCCTGGTTTCTGGCTGATGACAAGTTTTTGTGCTTGTGAAGGAACATGCTGAAGTGGAGATTTCAAGGACAGAAGACCCACTGAGCCTGGCCACTGCAGATTATAGATTCTGAGAAGGAAACTGCTGAGTCACGGGAACACGTCCTGAACCATCACCAAGTGGACTGCAGTCTTTGGCCCCAGGGCAGCGCTCTTTCCATTGATCAGTCCATGATGTCTGTGGGCTCCCACCTCCCACCTCCCACCTGAGGTTTCTGAGATCCCCCTACTGCCTCCCCAGAGCGCCCACAACTTTTTAATTGGAAAGAATGCCAATGTTCTTTGAAATCACGGCTTTCGTCTACTGCTGATCACACAGGTTTTCTTGTGCACTGGTGGTAGCCATTTAATTTTAGAAAGAAAATGCATTTACTCTTTCTTCCACTGACATCTCCCTTGAGCAGCATGAGTGATGGCCCCCACACAGAGGCAGAGTTCAGGAAAAATACAAACACTTGTGATAGAAATAGAGGTTTCCCCCAGCTCTGCACTTCTCAATATATGATGTGTTATGGGCTGAATTAAGTCCCCCCAGATTTTATGTTGAAACCCTAAGCCCTGGTCCCGCAGAATGTGCTAATATTTGGTGGTATGACCTATAAGATGTGATTAAGTTAAATTGAGATGAGTAGGCCAGTCCCTAATCCAGTCTGACAGGTGTCCTTTTAAGAAAATTTGGACACAATGAGAGACATCAGAGATTTGAGGACACAGAGGGGTCATGGTGAGAAGGTGGTCATCTGCTAGCCAAGAGGAGAGGCCTCAGAAGAAACCAAGCCTGGTGACTCCTTGATCTTAAACTTCCAGCCTCCAGGACTCTGAGAAAATAAGTTTCTGTTATTTAAGCCACTCAGTCTGTGGTATTTTGTTAATGCAGCCTTACCAGACTAACGCATTGCATGTTTACATGTATATATACACACATACATACACTATAGAAAAGGACATATCTAGCTATCCATTCACAGATACACACACACACATGCACACACACACACACACATGCACACAGCACACGCCCCAGAGATTATTACCTTTTTCAATTTAAGGCTTCTTAACATATCATTCACAAACACTGAGAATGCCACCTCATCAAATTATTCAGGAATTTATCACATGATGATGTGTAAATGAATGTTTTCATCTCTTAGTCGAATCAGGAAAACATCCCATTTGTTTTTTAAGTCACATCATGAGATACAAGCCCCTTCTTGTCTATCCAGTTTGCTAAGAAAATTCAGATACTATTTCCTGCTAGGTAGGATTGTGCAGAGATGATGAGATTGCCTGTAAGTTTAATTCTATGATTAGATACCTTTTCCTTTCAGATCAGGGTTGTTAGATTGTCTTATGATCAACAGAATCACTGAAACATGATTAAGATCTCTCTTTTTTCTTGCCAAGGATTTCGGAAGCTCTGCTTTGTATTATGTGCTGACAGTAATAAATAAATAATTCCTCTGCTATTAATGATATTAACATTTCATGTAACTCATTCATTAAGTTCTCAAGTGGAGACCCAAAGCTATTACAATTCAGTACATAGTCACTTAGTATGAAACATACGCCTTCTCAAGCACTATATCCATTTTAAAATTGATAGCACCATCAGGTCTTCAAGGTCTCGAGAAGAATTTCATTTTCCCACTCGTCTAAAGTGATTGTGCTATGTTCCCTGACCTTCAAAAGCTTTTCGTCATTTTTCTGTCATGTGGCTTAGAGGATCTCTCTTCCATCCATTCCCTTTCAGTATGTGCTGTGGGTAAATCCAATAAGCTAAGTAGCCATTTAGTTAAAACCCTCATGGGGTCAGAGCTCTGGGGAACATTTCAAGGCACTCATGTCCTTTCTTCAACTCTGATCTCCTAGATCATTGATCATCTTCTACCAGCTCTTTGAAATAGATCCTCTCACCCCTTAATCCCCTGTGTTGAAAGTAATGCTAGGTCTGATACCTAGCAGCTGGTGCTCCCCTTGGGATGGATGAAAGGAAAGGAAAGTCCTTCTCTTCATGATTAATAATCTAAGACTCTCCCAAAGAGAGGTGAATTCTGGACATTGCCAGACAAGGGTCCCTGAAGGTGAGTGGGGAGGACTCTGTTTGCAGCCTCCTGCCCTAGGGCACCACCAACAGGGAGGTATTACTGATAAACAGTTCTCTCCTCTCTCCAATGATAAATCGCCTGGTCAAAGGTGCCTGTAGGGTTGTTACAACATTTTTCTTACTGTTTGTTACAACATTTTTCTTACTGGAGACTACGTCAAGAATGAGGTTGTAGAGGAAGGAAATGAAACCCTGGACTTTGTAAACAGTAGGTGCTTAAATACTGTGGAATATAAAGGAAGCAATGAGGCTAAAGATGTTCTTTAAAAAAAATCAACTCAAAATATGGCATAGCACTATATTCACATTCTCTATTGTAAGCTTGAGGTACACTAGTTCTATGATAAGTGAAATAATAGATTTTAACATGAAAACAGAGTTCTTGAGTGAAATAATTCTGGTAAATGCTGGATTAAAAGAGAAGGGCTTCCCCCCCCCCCACATGGTAGGACCCCTCACAACTTGAATCTCTGTGAGATGACCATAGTATTCAGTGATTCCCAAACTTGTAGTTGGCAGGGTCTGTTTCTTCTGCAAGTTATTTGGAAAAAGTTGCATTAAAAAGCTTTTAACTCACAGGAGGGATGAACTGTCTGTTGCCTTAAACTGACTGGCAAATAGTTTTAGAACCTCTCACCCATGTTGGTGGGACCAGCACTCCAGAAAAGAGCGCCCAGCCACCTTGCTGCATAGGCTCCATTTTGAACTTTCCTCAAGAGTAATGCATGTAGGTAGGGCAGAGACATCAATGTCAAGTTTATTTCCAGTTTTTTTTTCACATTAAAAATATACACTTTTTGGACCATAAGTTTTTAGTATGCTCTGTCAGTGTCGTAGTGGAGAAAGGTTCTGTAAGGGAAACGCTAAGGAGTTAGTGCCCTTTAGTGAAGCTGCAGAAAAGGGAGGAGAAACAAAAATAAAACATGAGACAGAAAACGTCTCCTTTTTCACTCCTCAGCTGATAACAGAGCCTGACAGCAGAAAATGCAATTCAAATCAATCCAGCAAGAATAATGGGTGCCGTGGGAATGAGAAGCAGGATGCTTGCTTCTGCTAAACTACCTGACAGAGAGCGTATCTGGTGGTATCTCGGCTGCAGGATATTCATTCTTTCATTTAGTAAATATAGTACACATTCCAGTGATGACCAATTCTCGTTTAAATACTCATCTTAAGAGGTTTGGTCATGTCTACCTATACATTTAACAATGAAGAAATGATTAATCCATTCAAGGTAGCCATCAATGAGTGGTTATGAATATGAGCTGCAATCCAGAAAAACTTGTTACAGTTTTAGTAGAAAATATGGAAACAATCATATATACTTTGCATGCATGGTTAGTCGCTCAGTCATGTCCCACTCTTTGGATTGTAGCCTGCCAGGCTCCTCTGTCCATGGCATTTCCCAGGCAAGAATACTGGAGTGAGTTGCAACTTTGCTCCTCCAGGGGCTTTTCTCGACCTAGGGATACAAACCATATCTCCTATGTCTCCTGCATTGCAGGCGGATTCTTTACCCACTGAGCCATTGAAAAGTGAAAGTGTTAGTTGCGCAGTCATGTCCAACTCTTGGTGGCCCCATGGACTGCAGATATTCAGGCTCCTCTGTCCATGGATTCTTCAGGCAAGAACACTGGAGTAGATTGCCATTCCTATCTCCATGAGATCTTCTCGACCCAGGGATCAAACTCAGGTGTCTGACATTTCAGGCAGATTCTCTACCATCAGAGCCACCAAAGGCATTACTCAGCCATTGGAGAAGCTCCATACTTTGATTACATCTATAGAAAATTATAAAAATAAGAGAAAATGTGAGTAGAGATTATTTTAGAGAGATAATTCTTTTTTGTCTCTCCTTTCAAAAAATTTTACTGTGGTTCCACAGCTTACATTGTTCAACATGTGTATGTTTTAATGACATAGCTTCATTCTTATGTGTGGTTTTGTTATTTAGAGGTCATTCTTTTGCTTCAACTGAGACAGAAGAAGTGATTTACTGTACACATGTTAGATTCAACCATGACTGAGAACAGAACTAGTCCAGAATGTCACAGGTCCAAGGCAAAGGACCAAATGGGGACTTTGTCCTTTCTAAAGTAATTTTAGTTATTTATTTATTTTTATTTTTGGTTGTGTTGGGTCTTTGTTGCTGCGCTGGCTACCCTCTAGTTGCAGTGTACAGGCTTCTCATTCTGGTGGCTTCTTTTGCTGCAAAACTCGGGCGCGAGGGAGCATGGGCTCTAAGACACATGGCTCAGTAGATATGGCTGCCAGGCTCTAGAGCACAGGCTCAATAGTTGCAGTGTGCGGGCTTAGCTGCTCTGCAGCCTGGGGGATCTTCCCGGACTCAGGATAGAACCTGCGTCTCCTGCACTGGCAGGCGGATTCTTTTACCACTGAGACACCAGGGAAGCCCTGAAAGGGGCCATTTTGATATGAACAGGGTGGGTCTCTCCAAGGTGGTGAAGGCGATGGATATCCTAGATCCACTGAGACAAGTTCTAGGCAGTAGGCAATTGGTACCAGCATTCCTAGCCTCTGGATTTCTTTGTTCTGCTCCCGTAGCTTCCAAGGTGCATGAACTGGCAGTTCCCTGGGACCTTGGCCTCATATTTTTTTGGCACTTCAACGCACGCATTTGCTTCTCCCTCTACCTGACTCTACGGCATAGAGGCTTCTCAGAAGATGGTGCTAAAGCCAAGAGCGAGGGGTAGTTTTTCATTTCAAGTTTTATCATGAAGACAAATAGAAAAAAAATAGAGATGGGTGTATACACTTTTTAAAAATTATATTCAAACTTCCAGGAAATTTCTGTTCTGTGGTTCACTAGATGACTGAAGGCAATAAAGGCTGCTTATGCTGAATTATGGCAGATGACTTTGTTATGAACAGGGTATCTGTGTTAACTTGACTTCCAGTAGCAGTTTTCCTCTATCTTAAAAAGGGATATAAAGCCTTCACTTTCTGAAACAGGTATTTGTTCTGCAAAAGATTGTTTTGCTTTGTTTTCCATGAAGGCTGGCATTCAAATTTTCACCAACTCTGGAAGAAATCTCAAAGAACATCTTTTCTTACATCATCTCCAATTGTGGCTGTAACAAGACAACCTGCCACCATACGATAAGGATGTTTTTCCTTTTGAGTCAGAGAAATTAAGAGCATTATCAGAATACAAATTTAATGTATTCAAAAGTATTTGCTAAAACACAGAGCTAGGACTAAACTTACTCAGTATGGTCACAGTTGAACTTATCAGCAGTGTGAACAAGCGTGATGACGCAGGCTATACTCCCTCTTGTGATTAGACGTTTCAGGTTTTATTGGTAAGATCCACCCCAAGAAATCAATGGATAGTTTTTTAAAGATCCCAGATTTGACACTTTGGTTTTCCAGATTGTACCTTCAACTAGAATCTGTTCTGCCAACAATTAAAAAGCAAACATATGCTATTATGCTATGAGAAAATAATGAAAACAAACTAATCAGGTCTTTGAACTCACAGTTTGGTATGGCGACCATTTATTTCCAGATGATTCTGTATCATCCTCAGCCTGACCTGCTCACCAGTCCAACTCATGCTTAGTAACCCCAAGTGACTTTATACATTGTGTGATATAGTCCCTCAGTCTATTAAACAGACATCATTTCTTTCTTTTTTAAAAATATTTATTTATTTTGCTATACCAGGTCTTAGTTGTGGCATGCAGGATCTAGTTCCCTGACCAAGGATCAAACCCAGGCCCCCTGCACTGGGAGCTCAGAATCTTAGCTAATAGATGACCAGGGAAGGCCTTCGTTGCTTTTTTTTTTTTTTAATTTCAGGATAGAGACCTGTGGCTAAAAACACAGAGCTGAAATGATTGATTTTTCCCATTTATGCCCTTATGGAAGAAGAAATATGCAAATCCGAGTGCAAACTGAAGACTCCAAATTCTATTACCCACTTTCCTTGGTTTGTGCCATCACTGGAATGTGAATTTCACTTCGTGGCATTTGTAATGGTTTAGTTTTATGTGCCTATTTGAGTGCTCACAAGATGTCCCGATTACACATTATTTCTGATATGTCTGGGAGGGTGTCCCCGAATAAAATGAGCATCTGAAGCAGTGGATTCTATTAAGCATGTTACCCTCCCCAATGTGAGAAAACAGCATCCAACATGTTGAAGGCCTGAGCAGAACAAAAGGCAGAGGAAAGAGGAATCTGCACTTTAAAAAATTTTCCCACCTGACTACTCCTTAAGGTGGAACATTTCATTTCCTCTCCTCCTGCTCTTGGACTGGAATTGACACCTTTGGCTCCCCTTCAGACTGGGACAGAGTAACACCACTGGTCTTCAGCTTGCAGAGAGCAGATTGTGGGACTTCTTGGCTTCCATAAGCACATGAGCCAATTTCTCATAATAAAGTTCCACATATATCCTATTGGGTCTATTTCTCTGAAGAACTAATACAAGGTCCATTTCTTTTTTCATAGCCTCTGGACAATCTTTTGCTGAAGAATGGAAAGATTTCTTGCTGAAAGCTCTGTAAACACATTTTCTTATTTCAGATCACTAATTCATGTAGCTTCTCTGATATTTCCCTCACAATAATATACTCTAGTGATCTTTATCCAAAGAAGCAAACAGTATTAGTGCCAGGTGCTCTGTGCTCACAAGCAAAGCAGCATGCATTTACATTTGTAAATATCCACTCCTGGAATAGCATTGCTCATTCATTCTTTTTTTTTTTTTAACACCCATGTTTGCAGAGCCATCAACCATCCCAGAGCAATCTGTCTTGCTTATCTGTGCTCAACTGTGAAAATGCATCTTGATCTCCTTCTTATTCCCCAAAGTCATGAGTCTAGCATAAAAGCAGACCTTTCTTACTAATTGCCCTGGTATTTTCTTGTCCCCAAAGCACATGATGCTCAGACCACAGTTCTCAAGAAAGAAAACACAGTAATTGAATATTTCAGTTAAATGCAAAATTATACTTTATGCTGTTCTTCCAGCTAAGGTAGGTCTAGGATTTCTGAAAGGCCAGAAAATCTAGAGATCTTTTAAGAACTCAGAGGAGAGGAAACATAGTGTTTTTATTACTTTGTTGTAACTAACTAATGGTGACAAATTCATGTTCTCTATTTCCATTTTCATATTTTCCAAACATACTCACCATGGGATAATACTACTGTCTTATATTTAGAATATTTTTTTCATGGAGTTCATAATTTGTAATTGATTAATAATACACTTTTTGGTAAGCTTATGAGATGAGCTAGATTTTTTTATGCTTTAAAGTTTGTGTACTGTGTATAATCGCTCAGTAGTTTAAGATCACTTTCTCCTGCTCCATTAAAATGTTAGAAAACAAACAAATCTAACTGAATGGTTTCCCCTAAGCTATATAAACTAAGTTAATAATCTATTAATAATATGTAATGGGAGTTAACACCGAAGTAGAAAAACACACATTATTTTGACGAATTACCCTCAGGGTCTGATAAGGCTTAGCTAATTATTTATGTTCAGGGAATAGCAATCTGGTAAACAAGTACATTCAGTTTTGCTAAACCGTGCTCGACTTTGGTTCCAATTCATCTCACGTCTTCCAGGAATGACCAGCAAAAATACACAGTGGCTTACAAAAAGTTCCACCAGTTTCTGATTTCTCTGAGGTTAGGAGAAGGTGCTACCATTCAAATAAAAGTAAGACCAAAGGAAAAAAAAAAGATACAACAGTAAAATGTGACAGGTCTGTTGCATGATTTCTTTGACTTTCATTTACTTTGAGATCAAAGCTAGTTTGTCTGAAATATTTCAACTTTTAAAAAAACATTAGTACATTAACTTAGGTAATTTAGAATAAACCCATCTGAACCCTTTACCAATGAGAAAACTGGTGACCCAAAGGTTGATTATCTTATGCAAAGTCACCTGGATGTCAGATTAGCAGGCTAGGACTCTTCCTACCCAAGTATGCCGACAATGGCATTGAATGATGGCAGAGGCCACCAGTTAATGGGGCAAGAATGACCCATCTATATTGCAGATTGCTTTATGACTCAAATGATCTTCAAGCTTCAGAAAAATCTTTTTCTGATTTTTAATGCCCTAGCCTCCTCGAGGTTCTACAAACACTTGATCAATAGTCTATATTGATAAACTTGGACAGAATTTCTCTAAGTGTGTCTATAAAACATGTGTGTTTTATTCCTGCTCCAAAAAAACACTATTTTCAGTCAAAAAAACTTGGGGAATTATTTTATGACACACATCTATTTTAGAAATGAAAATTTCTCTTTGAGAAAAAGACTTTTTAATGTACTTGTCCAGATAAACTTTTGTTTGCATGTAGTAGTTATTTTCCCTGGAGGAGGGTATGGCAACCCACTCCAGTATTCTTGCCTGGAGGATCCCATGGACAGGGGAATCTGGTGGGCTACATTCCATGGGGTTGCAAAGAGTCAGACGTGACTGGAGCAACTTAGCATGCATGCACAGAGGTTATATTAATAGTCACTACTCTCATGTGTTCTGGAGCACCTAGCATGCTGTCTTGCATTCATTTGGTGGTCACTAATTGCTTGGGAATTTGAATTGGAAAACATTAGCTCTATCTGAATTCCTCTAACATACTCCTTATATGTACATCATACATAAATATCTCTATGGTCTCACAAGGATTTTCTCCCAAAGACTATTTCCACTTCTAAGTTAATTCTGCTTTTTTAAACTGAAGTATAGCTGATTTGGCAACTGGAGGGAGAAGGCAATGGCAACCCACTCCAGTACTTGTGCCGGGAAGGTCCCATGGATGGAGGAGCTTGGTAGGCTGCAGTCCACGGGATCGCTAGGAGTCGGACACGACTTCACTTTCACTTTCATGTATTGGAGAAGGAAATGGCAACCCACTCCAGTATACTTGCCTGGAGAATCCCAGGGACGGGAGAGCCAGGTGGGCTGCCGTCTATGGGGTCACACAGAGTCGGACACGACTGAAGCGACTTAGCAGCAGCATAGTTGATTTACAATACTGTGTTAGTTTCAGGTGTAGAGCAAAATGATTCAGCTGTACATATATATGTACATATCTATATGTTTTTTAAGATTCATTTTTATTATAGCTTACTATAAGATATTGATTACAGTTCCCTATGCTATATAGTAAATCCTTGTTGCTTGTCTGTTTTACATATGGTAGTGTGCATCCTTTAATCCCATATTCCCAGTTATTCCCCCACTCCTTCCCCTTTGGTTATTGTAATTTGTTTTCTATGTTTGTGAGTTCATTTCTGTTTTGTAAATGATTTCATTTGTACTATTTTTTAGATTTCACATATAAATAATATCGGGCTTCCCAATGGCTCAGTGGTAAAGAATCTGCCTGCAATGCAGGACACACAGGAGAAGTGGGTTCAGTCCCTGGGTTGGGAAGATCTCCAGGAGGAGGAAGTGGCAACCCACTCCAGTATTCTTGCCTGGAAAATCCCATGGACAGAGGAGCCTGGNCAGAATTATACTGAGGTTGGCTGGAAATTTACAGGTTCACAGTGGTCAGAATGAAGCACAGGCTGGCTCACTGGTGTTCTGACTCACATGGGGGAGGTCTTGGTTCACATAATTTTGATTATATAGAGATGAAAGCTGTTTTATGCCTTGCTATCCACACCTCCAGTGAGCTCTCCTACTCCCTATTACTTTATGGCTCTAGCCATTTCTTATAAGTAGTATTTTGGAGACTAGCATAAGCAGCATGCGATCCATCATAAACTTGGTTACATGCAAGGAGCTGGACTTGGGAAGAAGAGTGGCTTCAGCTGAGTGGCATCTTCTGTGAGAGGAGAGTATATACAAATGTGTACTTCATGGTCTTGTATCAATACATTTCATATTGTATTGAAATGATGAGAGCAATCCTTCCATCTGTCCATTCACTCATTAATTCTCTTAACAAATTTGTGTTCAGGATCTGTAATCTTTAAGGTTCTCTCCTGGCAGTGCAGAGTATGATAAAAAANTGGTCTTGTATCAATACATTTCATATTGTATTGAAATGATGAGAGCAATCCTTCCATCTGTCCATTCACTCATTAATTCTCTTAACAAATTTGTGTTCAGGATCTGTAATCTTTAAGGTTCTCTCCTGGCAGTGCAGAGTATGATAAAAAAAAAAAAAAAATGATGTGGTTTCCAGCCTTCAGTCTGTGAATGGATATGGGAGAGGGTGAGGGGAGGGCATGATGGAGAGAACATGCCATGGTGGAAAGGCTGATCATAAACTTTACCTAAATTATTGCTGCTGCTACTGCTGCTGCTAAGTTGCTTCAGTCGTGTCCGACTCGGTGCGACCCCTTAGATGGCAGCCCACCAGGCTCCCCCGTCCCTGGGATTCTCCAGGCAAGAACACTGGANTTGGTTCACATAATTTTGATTATATAGAGATGAAAGCTGTTTTATGCCTTGCTATCCACACCTCCAGTGAACTCTCCTACTCCCTATTACTTTATGGCTCTAGCCATTTCTTATAAGTAGTATTTTGGAGACAAGCATAAGCAGCATGCGATCCATCATAAACTTGGTTACATGCAGGGAGCTGGACTTGGGAAGAAGAGTGGCTTCAGCTGAGTGGCATCTTCTGGAAGAGGAGAGTATATACAAATGTGTACTTCATGGTCTTGTATCAATACATTTCATATTGTATTGAAATGATGAGAGCAATCCTTCCATCTGTCCATTCACTCATTAATTCTCTTAACAAATTTGTGTTCAGGATTTGTAATCTTTAAGGTTCTCTCCTGGCAGTGCAGAGTATGATAAAAAAGAAAAAAAAAAAGATGTGGTTTCCAGCCTTCAGTCTGTGAATGGATATGGGAGAGGGTGAGGGGAGGGCATGATGGAGAGAGCATGCCGTGGTGGAAAGGCTGATCATAAACTTTACCTAAGTTATTGCTGCTGCTACTGTTGCTGCTAAGTTGCTTCAGTCATGTCCGACTCTGTGCGACCCCTTAGACGGCAGCCCACCAGGCTCCCCCATCCCTGGGATTCTCCAGGCAAGAACACTGGAGTGGGTTGCCGTGTCCTTCTCTAATGCATCAAAGTGAAAAGTGAAAGTGATGTCACTCAGTGGTGTCCAACTCTTAGCGACCCTGTGGACTGCAGCCCACCAGGCTCCTCCGCCCATGGGATTTTCCAGGCAAGAGTAAATTCTACAAGATGAATTAACCCAACCCTCATTAGGCAGGTTTCCTCATCTTAAATATAAAACTTATTGAAAAAGTAGCATTCCTTATGCTTCCCTGGTGGCTCAGTGGTAAGGAAACTGCCTGCCAATGCAGGAGACATGGGCTTGGTCCCTGATCTGGTAAGATCCCACATCCTATGGAATAACTAACGCCAAGTGCATCTTTTATGCATGTGCTCTAGGGCCTGGCAACTGCAACTACTTAGCCCATGTACCACAGCTACAGAAGTCTGCACACCCTAGAACCTGTGCTCCACAACAGGAGAAGCCACCCCAAAGAGATGCCCACACACCGCAACTCGAGAGTGGCAATGAAGACCCAGCACAGCCATAAATAAATAAATAGAAAGTATCACTCCTTTTTGTATATCACTATTTGGTAGCATAGAAATCATACATAATAGATACCTAAAATATAGAAGGAGAAACTGACCTATGTAAATATCTATAATACAAGTCAAGTGAGACAAGTGCTATCAGGAAAGTACTAAGTACCGTGAGAATTTCGATAAATCAGACATTGCTTTGACCTGGAAGGAGGATAAAGGCTCTAGAAAGGGGTTATCTTTCTAACAGGCTCCAAAGAACATGCAAGATCTCAAGGGACAAAAGAATCTGAGTTCAAATACCACATAAGAAGGATTTGAGTGCTTAAAACCTGACCGCAAGGTGGCAGGGAGGGGTGTGGATTGGCTGGGAAGTGTTGGTGTGAGTGGGAGGTCTGGAGGCTGAGAAGGGAGGGGCTGGTGACCCATTTACAGACAAAAAGAAGGTAGGTGGGTGGGGGCGGGGCAGGTTGAAGGTTGGGGAGCATAAGGGTAGGATGTTCTAAGTCAGAGGGCTGGGGCAAGATCACAGAGCGACTGAAACACAGCCTCCAGGCTTTTGAACATTTTTTAGTGCCTATATACTGATCATAGCTGATATTGAAAGTATACATGTGATATTGCAGGAATGAGAGTTGAGAAGGAAAAAGGATAGAGACTTAGCGAATGTCCACATTTTGAAGCAGAGAGGACGAAGAGCAATTGACCTACTAGAAAACTGCAGCATGTGAAATCAGGGAACAGAATGTATTACGGGTTGTGAGAACACTGACTGTTTGTTTAAAAATAAAACTACCTGGAGCCTTAAAAATCCTCAGTATGTACTCAGATACATCTTATATGGACTAGCACTTTTTTAAAAAAGGAGAAGAATCTTTAAAAACTAAACGAATCTACAGATGAATATTTATTCACCCGGTATTTGAATGAAAAAGAACTTCCCAAGAGTAAAAGATGAGACATGACAACAGCATTAAAAATTGAAAATTTATGTAACCGGGACAAAATTTTGCCAAGATCAAACAGATGTATCTCAATTTCCCTCTTATTCACGTCCTGTCTGCAGCCTGGTCCTTCCAGGGGTGGAGCCAATGGGATGGCTGGCCCAGAGTAGGGCGGGAAGAGACTGTGTTCTCTATGGAGCCAGGCTGGGAAGTCAGGCTGGTGAGGACTGCTAATGCCTCCATCTGCATAGGCCATCATTTTCCATACCAAAGGGTGGGCAGGGCTGATCAGACCCGACAGTTCTTCCAGCGTATGGAAAAAGACACCCCTTCTGCCCTCTGAGGCTGGGGCCTGGAGGCTTGCTGCTCTTGCTGGAAAAATATTTGGCACATGGGAAGTCAGAAATAAAAAGTCAGAGGGATCATGCAAGGAAGAGGGAAGTGAGAATGAGGAAGAAGAGAATTGGTCCCAAATGCATGGCCTGGATGAAGCCCCTTGATCTGAGGGACTCAGAAGCAGAAATGGTCTCTCTCTCCAATTCCATTCAGTCTGCATGTATGAATGTATAATTGCTTTACAGTACTAGTTTCTGCTGAAAATAAATCAGATATATATGTGTATACCATATATATCCAAGTCACCAAAGAGCACCTTTTAGTCTTTCAGCAATGGATGGCCTTTCTGGCTGCCTTTTACCAACCCGGGTGCAGCTGTATCAGGGGTAACTGCTGGTGCATTTGATTAGACCTAGGGAGAAGGCAATGGCACCCCACTCCAGTACTCTTGCCTGGAAAATCCCCTGGATGGAGGAGCCTGGTGGGCTATAGTCCATGGGGTCACTAAGGGTCGGACACGACTGAGTGACTTCACTTTCATGCATTGGAGAAGGAAATGGCAACCCACTCCAGTGTTCTTGCCTGGAGAATCCCAGGGACGGGGGAGCCCGGTGGGCTGCCGTCTATGAGGTTGCACAGAGTCGGACATGACTGAAGTGACTTAGCAGCAGCAGCAGCAGGGAGGCCTGGAGGTGGAGATTTTCTGGGTACTTCTTGGTTCCCATGTAGTGTGTCTAGGACCTGTTCCTAGAAAGTGTTAGCCCTGAATTGAGAGCCTGCAAGCCTGGCACTGAGGTGAGGGTGGAAGACTTCCCAGCAGAGGCTAGGGGTGAAGCCCCTGTGCCCAGAAGAACGTGGCAGGCAGAGGGCACTATGGCAACCAGCCTAAGGGACCCAGCCAGCCAGGCAGCACCACTGGGTTGGGCTGCCAGAGAGAGAGAGGAGAGAGCCAGACAGACAGTAGAAGGTACATGTGGATCCAGGTTGTTCTTCAGCCCCGCAAGGAGGTGACCAGTACACTCAACTCCATTCTGGATGAGAGCTGGGGTAGGGGATCAGCAATAAGAGAGCCAACACAATTACACCAATAAATCAAAAACTGCTTAAAAGGGCTATTGAAACAATCAGTTCAGACACAATTCAAACACTTAAGGAAGCTCTAGAAGTTAATTTCTACCTATCCAATGGGTGAGAGTTTGTAGGCAAGACCAGAACAGTTACAAATCAAGTCCATGTATCATCTGTGTCTGCACACTGAAGCACTGTATTGAGTAAATTTGTGATTTGGACACATTCTCATATGTCAAAAACATTAATAAAATTAAATGTTAAATATCAAATTAGGGAAGGGCTTGCCAGGTGACAGTGGTGGTAAAGAACCCACCTGTCAGTGCAGGAGACATAAGAGACATGGGTTTGATCCCTGGGTCTGGAAGAGCCCCTGGAGGAGAGGATGGCAACCCATTCCAGTATTCTTGCCAGAAGAATGCCATGGACAGAGGAGCCTGGTGGATTACAGTCCATGGGGTTGCAAGGAGTAGGACACGACTGAAGTGACTTAGCATACATACATCAAATAAGGGGAAAAGAGATGAAGACGAAGAGAAAAAAGAGATGAACAAAGGGTTAATATCTTTTACTGACACAGAACTGTTTCGAATAAATAAGAAGGATGCTAAGCTCTCAGGAGAGGAATGGGCAAAAACAATGACCAAAAACATCCCCAAATAACCAGTCAGTTTATAAGCCAGGAAATACAAATAGCTAATAAACATTACATATGTGACAAGCTAATTAAGAAATAAAACAATAAAGTAACATTTGTACTATTTTTACTTATCAGAAGAGAAAACACTGATACAAATTTTCTAAAAATCAATTTAGCAATTTACATCAAGGACATTCAAAATGCTTATATCTTTTGATCTATTAATTCCACTTCTAGAAAATTATCCTAGAGAAATGATTGGAAGTGTGCACACATTTAACAATGAAATTCAGCACAGTTCAAGATGTATGGAAAGAATGCAAGTAAAATATTTCCCAGGCTCATGGCTCCCAAACAGATAAACTTGCACCAATCCTCATTTTAAAGACAGCCCAAGGGAGACTCCAGCTCCATAACTTTTCTTGCTATCCTATTTTAGTCCCTCAACCACTTTGCAATAAAGCCATCCTTCCTTCTGTGCAACTGAAACACACTCTGCTTTGCTCTGAACCTATGTTTGATCTCATGTAGGCATGATGAGGAGCTCCGTGGGATTAAATGTAAAAGTTTAAATTCATTAAATTAAAAAAAAAATCCTTTCTTGGCCCAAATTTTTCTTCTTTCAACAAATACTCATTTCTGGGGGCTTCTGACTTGCTTCTGGTCCTTGGCACCCACCTGGCCAAGATCATTGAGGTCTCTTTACTCCCTAAATGCCTGGATGAGAAATGGCTGTGCAGAGAGACAAGCACAGTACTGCGATGTAGTGTGAAAAGAGCTCGAACTGATGACTGTACAGGGTGCACGGTTATGTAGAGAAATCCAGGTCAGCCTGGGGGAGTCACATATCAAAGAGAAGGAAACCTGGATACCTTGAGTTGAACAGGATTCCCCAAGTGGACAAAGACAGAGGTGAGGTGGGTGGGATTTGGGGAGTGTGGAAACATGGCCAAAGGTATGCTGAGAGCGCGTATGTCTTCATAGACTGAAGGCTATCCTGTATGGTTATGGGCGGAGCATGTCAAGTGGGATATACGAGAATGAATATGAGTTTGGGGACTTGCCTTGTAAACTG
Organism: Neotragus moschatus; assembly: GCA_006410615.1. Classification (NCBI taxonomy): domain Eukaryota; kingdom Metazoa; phylum Chordata; class Mammalia; order Artiodactyla; family Bovidae; genus Neotragus; species Neotragus moschatus. The sequence goes on along the minus strand of SJYA01001559.1, from coordinate 2,199,468 downwards.
TGTTAAAGACTTTGAATTTCAACCTATAAACATTACGGAGTCAATGAATAATTTAAGTAGGTGAAACATAATCAGATTGTAGTGTTAACCAAGGACATATAGACACTGTGGGCGGTAGGTTGGAGGCACAAGTACCACAAATAATGAATTTGGACACCAAAGAGCAAAGAGGGGATGGACTTGGAGAGAAGGGTATGGGAGAGAACATATAGAATCAGTACTGCTCAGGGACCTGTGGTTGTGGTACAGAGTGAGGGAAAATGAGAAGGTATCTCCTCAGTTTCTGGTTCCCTAAAAATGTTACTTTACAAAAAATTTCACCTATGAAGAGTTCTCATACTTGAATGTACAGGAGTCTTTTAATTCATGGCCGCAGTGACTGTCCACAGTGATTTTGGAGCCCACGAAAAGAAAGTCTGTCACTGTTTCCATTTTTTCCCTATCTATATCCCATGAAGTGAAGATGGGATGCCATGACCTTAGCTATTTTGAATCTGAGTTTTAAGCCAGCTTTTTCACTCTCCTCTTTCACCTTAATCAAGAGGCTCTTTAGTTCCTCTTTCTGCCATTAGAGTGGTATCATCTGCATAGCTGAGGTTGTTGGTATTTCTCCTGGCAGTCTTGATTCCAGTTGGTGATTCACCCAGCCTGGCATGCATGACATACTCTGAACAGAAGTTAAATAATCAGGGTGACAATATATAGCTTTGACGTACATTTTTTCCAGTTTGAACCAGTCCATTTTTCCATGTCCACTTCTAACTGTTGCTTCTTGAACTGCATACAGGTTTCTCAGGAGACAGGTAAAGTGGTTTGGTACTCCCATCTCTTAAGGATTTTTCCAGTTTGTTGCGATCCACACAGTCAGCATAGTTAATGAAGCAGAAGTTTTTCTGGGACATATTGAGTGCAGCACTTTAATAGCATCATCTTTTAGGATTTTAATATTATCTACCTGCAAATATGCAATATGGGAGATTGAGGGAGGAAGAAGACAGGCATGATGCTTATGAAAGAATAATAGGATTTAAAGGGTTGTTAAACAGTAAGAAACATGTATACATACTGGCCTTTGACCCCAGTTCAGAGACACAGCTCCCAAATTCCTTGGAATTTCCTAAGTGATGGGAAAAGACTACGTCTTCAGTTCTGAGAGGTGACTCTTGGCAGACTCCTGTCTTAGGGCTGGTCACCATGATTAGAAGCTTGGAACTTTCAACCCCACCTCCACGCTTGGAGAGGGGGAAGAGGCTGGAGACTGAGTTAATGAATAGTTGTGCCTACACAATGAAGCTTCCCTAAAAATCCCTGAATGGCAAGTTTGGAGAGCTTCCTGGTTGGTGAACACATCCAGATACCAGGAGGGTGATGCAACCCAGCTCTCCCAGGACAAAGGTTCCTGAGCTTGTTCACTTCAATCCTTTAAAATATCCTTTGTACTGAATCGGCAGTGGTAAGTAAATTGTTTTCCTGAGTTCTGTGAGTTGCTCTTGCAATTATCGAACCTGAGGAGGGGAGTCACAGGAACTTCTCGTGTGCAGCCAAGCCACATGAAAGTTGTGGGTGATGTTCAGACACACTGCTTGAGACTGGTATCCGAAGTGGGAGCAATCTCGAAGGGTGGAGCCTTTAACCAATGAGGTCTGTGCTAACTCTGATTAGTGTCAGGACTGAGTTGAATTCTAAGTCACCTGGTTGGGGTCACAGAACTGACTAGTGTGGAGAAATACCCACACATCTGGGAACTCCTGTGAGTGTGAGAGCAAAGGAAAGTACAGTGACTATTTCCTAGACAAGTCGACATGGGAAGAGAGAGAAGTTAGTGAAGAGGGAAAGGAGTGGCCAGAACTGAGGAGAATGGTGGCCAGATGAGCGCCTCTGAAGGAGAGGGGTCCAGAGGTGCAAGTGAAGCAGCTGAAGTCAAGCGAGAAAAGCAGAGACATGCAGCCCTGGAGTTGGTCATTAGGAGGTTTCTGACCAGCTGAGAACTAGGAGAACAGAAGCAGACTGTGGAAGGAAAGAAAGGTGAGGAAGCAGGGGCGGTCACTGTAGGAAGTAACTCAGGAAGCTCTGCTAGTGAAACAGGAGGGAAGCGGGCAGGGCACAGCCACTGAAAGAGTTCCATCCAAATACTGGATGGAACCACGCTGGGGCCCAAGATGGCAGAAGAATCGACTTCCCTAGACCTTGGGCCTCATAATGCCCTCATTGTAACACATTAGCATATGCTAAATGACACACATGCAGGTGCCAGGACAGTTCCAAGGCTGACTATCAAAGGCCCCAAAGTGGGCAGTGGCCCAATTCCTGGAAATCTCTACCCCATCTCCAATATAGTTAGAATATTCCTCCCATTTGTTAGTGTATGAAATTACTCAGGACATAAAAACTAACCACCTCCACAAACTAGGACACTCTGCCTTCTGAGACAGCCCCATTCTGCCTATATAATGTATATCTTTTTAAGTAATCCTACTTTCACTTACTATGGCTCGCTCCTAAAGTCTTTCCTATGCTAAGCCAAGGACCCTCACTTGGTGGCCAAGGGATTCTCCCAAGACCTAGGGCATGACCATCCTCTCATGCCCCATTCTCCGGCAACACTAGGAAGGGCATGAGAGAGCTGTAATAGCAAGATTGATAACTAATCAGGGGCTGCCATTTAGAGTGTAACAGTCTCTTTATGTATTAACCTATTTAAAACTTTAAAGTACAAAATTTCTAAATGATGCAAAGAAACAAATCCAGATTCCCCAATACCATGACATCTTCACAGGTTTAACAAATAAATCTAATTTATATAGACATAAAGGTGTGAAGTGTGGGCCTGCTACTGGTAAGTGTACTTAAACATTATTAGTATTGTTGGTTTAAACCATCAATATATTGAAAAGGTTTCTGGATATACTTTTATGAAAAGCTGTTGCTGTTTAGTTGCTCAGTAGTGTCTGACTCTTTTGTGACCCCAGGGACTGTAGCCTACCAGGATCTCAGGGATCCCTGTCCATGGGATTTCTCAGGCCAGAATACTGACTGGAGTGGGTTGTCATTTCCTCCTCCAGAAAATCTTCTCAGCCAAGGGATCAAACCTGTGTTGACTACATTGGCAGGTGGATTCTTTACCACTGAGTCACCAGGGAAGCCCATTTATGAAAAGTGCAGGCTACTATATTTATAAATGAACATAAAAATAAAGATTAAAAGCTTTTTCCAAGCAGTATCAATAAATCTATCATAGTTACATAAATCTTGCTCACAAATTCCTTATTGAGCAAGTTCTCATTAGCAAAAGTCTAAAGAGAACTTGTGTATCAGCCCACAAAAGCATCTAGAAGTCTGTGTTCCTATTCACTGATATCAAATGCATTATCCCAGTGGCAATCTCATGAGAAAAACCAATGAGATTGAAGTGGGCTGAGAAAATCTTTGAGAGATCAAAGCTTCTTTAGAGTTTTCTGGAAAATTTAGGTGCCATCTATCTTTATGTGAAACAAAACTAGAGTTAAAAATATTTCCATCCCTCATTCCACCCCTAATCCCTATTGGATACCCATTAAAATTTATTTCAAAGTTCTGTACAGTGAGTTCCCAAATGAACATGGGTGGATTCAGAGACTGACATCTCTTTATGGGCCACAAGGAGGCGAAAAACAACTCCTGAACTTCAGAATTTTAGGAAATGTCTTTAGAACTTTAGGGAATGTCTAAGTTAGAAGGATTCAAGGTCCTTGCTCCCTAGGGATGCTGGTTTCACTCTCTCTATGCACTTCCCTGGTGGCTCAGATGGTGAAGAATCTGCCTACAATGCAGAAAACCAGGGTTCGATCCCCGGGTCAGGAAGATTCCCTGGAGAACGGACTGGCTACCTACTCCAGTATTTTTGCCTAGGAAATCCCAAGGACAGAGGACATGATAGCCTGCACAGTCCAGGGGTTGCAAAGGGTCAGACATGACTGAGCGACTAACACACACACAGGTTGGAGAGTAGCTTTGAAACTAAATATAAATTTCCTCTAATAAATCACCTCTAATACCAGTCTTTGGTTTAAAAATCTCACTAGGGGAAGGTAAGTCAAAGTTTGGAAACTGGCATGTGGTTAGTGATGTTTTGGCCTTGGACTGCAAGGAGATCCAACCAGTCCATTCTGAAGGAGATCAGCCCTGGGATTTCTTTGGAAGGAATGATGCTAAAGCTGAAGCTCCAGTACTTTGGCCACCTCATGCGAAGAGTTGACTCATTGGAAAAGACTCTGATGCTGGGAGGGATTGGGAGCAGGAGGAGAAGGGGACGACAGAGGATGAGATGGCTGGATGGCATCACCGACTCGATGGATTTGAGTTTCAGCGAACTGCGGGAGTTGGTGATGGACAGGGAGGCCTGGTGTGCTGCGATTCATGGGGTTGCAAAGAGTCGGACACGACTGAGAGACTGAACGGAACTGAACTGAAGAGGCCCGAGTTTGGTCTGCCTGCAGTCTTTTCTCAGACCTGGTATTTTGGATTTTTTCTCCTCTTTCTCCACCCCACTTTTTCTTCCTCTTCTACATTCCCATCTTGGCATTATATTCCAACCCTGCCCTCTGCCCTCCAGCCAGGGCCTAAACTCCAGGACCTCACTCTGAGTTATATTTCTGAGTCTGATGTGTCTGCTACTACTGACAGATAGCAGTTTGAATCGAATTTCATATATATACTTGCAATTGCATATGATAACTATATACATTTAATAATGTACCTGTTTCATATGTAAATAAAACACCAATAAAACCTATTATGTCATATATATTACATATATATGATTAAAAATCAAATTACTATATAAAAGGGTTTGGCTGCAGTGGCTCTTCCATTTGAATGTGCATGACCATCACACCTTAAAAATACAGATTCCTGGGTCCCACCCTCAAATTTGTGAGACTGGGGAGGGAAACAGCAGAGATTTACTCCAGGTCATTTCTTATTTAGGTCCACTTTGAAAAATACAGTTAAGACTTTTTTCATTTTGAAAAGAAAATTACTGCCCCCAGTGAAAATTAGATACAATCACTAGGTGAAGAGAATAACAAAAAATGACACAGTATAGATGGTTGTGGATGTTTTTCCTTTGTACCTCTGTAAATGGGCTCCTTTACCTACTACATTACTGCAAGCAATGGACAAAGCTTTTTAGGACATCTGAGAAAAATCAGGAGATTTCTAATGGAAACTTTTCACTCAATGAAAAGAGAAAACAATTCTATTTATTTATTTTTGCCCTGGCACCTGTGATTCGCTGGGTATTGATAAAATAATCAGGGGTTGGGAATTTTGTACGAAATATAGTCTTCTGATTACCTAGAATTTGTTCTGTTAAAGATAGAGCACCAGGGAGGTAAGGTCTTATCTGTGGTGAGGAATGTATTTTGACTACAAACAGCAAGATGAAATTCAAAGTTGTTTCCTAGCTACCGATCTTAGCTGGCATCTGAGAAATTTTGTAAACAACACTGACCCCCATGAACCGACCCTGGTATCCTAGCTTGCAGAACATCAAATGAACGCAGGCACGCAGACCATGGGGAAAAAATTAGAAAAAAATCTCCACTCCCCCACCCCCCCAAAACCCCCACCAAATCCTAAGGTGATGAATTCTGTTTTTGAAAAAACAATGTCGATTAAAAAACCTATAAGATTATGGAAAACTAGGGCCATAGAAAAATTGGAGGAAACAATCTCAGAGTTTCCTAATTTCAAAGAATGACTTTACTCATGCTAAACATATAGCCTATGGGTTCTGGCTTCTGTCACCTTCCAAATAAAGTAAGAAACAGATTTTCTTACTTTTTTTTTTTTCTTGGCTTCTAAAGTGCAGCTTGTTAAGTAGATTTCTGAGTGCAGGAGAAAGATAAAAAGCTTTTTTCATGTGGGGTGCAGGGGAAAGTGGTAGGGAAGGCCTGAGAAATGCTATCACTAATAACCTGCCAAATTAGGCAAGCGCAGGGCGTGAACCAAAAGATCTGATAATTATTTTTTTCTAAGTAAAAATTTAATGGTTGGAAAGGGAAAGGGCAATGAATTGAATGGGCTGTTGGTCTGGTTCCTAACTCGAAGCATTTAAGAAATGTTTTATAATGATGGTGGTTGCCTACGTGCTTGCCCGCCCATGGCTAGAATGAAAGTGAATGAAATCTCTTAGAAGACCTTTGATCAGGCACCATCCACTGACAGGAGTCAGCTTGTACCGAAAAGGCAGCACTCCATCCTGTCCTAGGTGGGAGATGAGATCACTACCCCTGCTCAATTACACAAAAGGTGATACCCTGGGGTTGATAATTCTTGAGGAGCCCAATTAATTTATGCACCTGCTACTGTGTGCCAAGTTGAGTTAAGATTTTTTTTTTACATTTTTATATATTTTCTCTCAAAAATATTCATATTTTTTAATGTNACCCCTGCTCAATTACACAAAAGGTGATACCCTGGGGTTGATAATTCTTGAGGAGCCCAATTAATTTATGCACCTGCTACTGTGTGCCAAGTTGAGTTAAGATTTTTTTTTTACATTTTTATATATTTCTCTCAAAAATATTCATATTTATTAATGTCGCCTTAGTAATGTTATTCCCCTGCAGAGAAAAGGAAGTGTGTTCATCTCAGCATTCTTGCCTGCTTCCTCTCCCTTTCCTCCTTGTTTTAATTAACAATTGCTCAGTGCCCCGAGGGCTGTCATTAATTAAAAGTTTTTTTTTTTAATCCTTCAGGAATAAGTCGAACTGATATTTTCCTCTTTTTAAACCCGAATGTGGCTTTCAGATTTATTTTGTAGTGTTTTTATGGTCTTCTTTCCTTATAATTAAATTTACTTCTGAAAGATTCAGTTGTTGATTTTATGCAAATATAAGATTTTTCAATATAGGAACTAAAATGTCTTGATGTTTTATTAATTCATGCTCTCCTTAGAGTTTGGTAAAAGAGTTTTCACAACATGAGAATTATGCTTTAAGAGACAAAAAGTACAAATATTAGGACCTCTTGTAATTGGGAAAGTGTACATTTTCATCATTTCTTCTTTTCCATTGTTTAAGAAGGAGGTAAAGGTGTGTTTGGGGGTTAAAGGAATTCACTGATGAAGGCAGATGGAGGAGATAACTAGTAAGTACATGTGCCTTCAAGCCATTAGGCTGTGACTTATACTATCTAATTACTATTTTGACCACTGATAGAATTTTTTCTCCCTTTAGTCTATGAAAAAACAGATTAAATAAGAGACTATAAAGGGACCAAAATGATTCCAAAGGTGGCTTAATGAAAAAAGAATAAAATGTTCTGCAGTTTTATGGAAGGTTATAAACCTTATGAAGTGAACCATTTTCTGATGATAAAAAGCTGCTGCAAGGGCGGTCCAGAACCTTTTCTGACACAGGAGAGCAGCGTCTCCTCCAAGGTCATTGGGAGAGGCTTACAAACATACAATCACGGCTCAAATCCCTCTAGCTGCAGTTTCTAAACTCCATTTCTCATGTTAAAGCACAATGTGAACCGTAAGAATTAACTTTAAAAAATCACACGTGTTTGTCTTTACTGAAGGCTGCATGGGGGAAATGGTCAGTGAGCAGAGCCAATTCCTTACTCAGCCTCTTTTTTCCCTGACCTCTTTCAAGAGGGTGATGCTGCAAAGCTCCAGTGTTTCTCAGCCCCAGCAGCAGACACACACGGTTCAGTGTTTTCTTCTCTAGTCAACCCTCCATGAACTCACGCACCATTCCCCTCTCCTCCAAATGCAGGAACACTCTATGGCTCCCTCTTGGCCCACTCTGATCTCCCTTCTCTATACTTTCTTTCTCGAAGACTTTGGCTTAAAACTCTGTGGCCAATAATCCTTAATGCAAATCACCGTCCTGGGTTTGTGCACTTTTAACTACTTCTGGACCTTTTATTTCTTTCTTTTCCTCTCTCCCTCCCTCCTCCCCTTCCCTCCTCTCTTCTTTCACTGTGCAGGTCTTAGTTGTGTGCAGGCAAGATCTTCAATCTTCATTTTGGCACGTGTGATCTTTAGTTATGGCCTGTGGAATCAAGTTCCCTGAGCAGGGATCAAACCTGGGCCTCCTTCATTGAAAGCATAGAGTCTTAGCCACTGGATCACCAGGGAAATTCCTGCTTTTTATTTTAAAACAATGTTGAATTTACAGAAAATTAAAAGAATAGTCTGAAGAATTCTTTTATATCTTTTGTCCAAAGACCCCAGTCAAATTCTCAATTGTCCCAATCGCGGCCTTTGTAGCAAAAACATCGTTCCAGCAACCCTGTTGCACCTGACTGTCATGTCATTCTAATCTCCTTCAATCTGGAGTAGCTCTTCAACCTCTCCTTCATCTTCATTCTGAAGATCACATAAACACCATCAATTTTAACATCCCGTCATTATCCGAAATGCAACAAATCAAAAATGGATCTCATCTTTTTCTTAAAATCAGCTCTCTCCCTGAATTCCTACTTTCTGTCATCTTTCTTCCAAAAATCTAGGCTGAAAACTTTTCCTCTCCTTTAGTCCGTATGTGATTACCAAATTGTTATACATCATTTTTTAACTGTCACTCAATACCTTTACGTGCATTTTCCATCAGCACCTAAAACTCAACATGTCCATCGCTCTAGTCAACAGCTTCTTTTCAAAACCTCCTCCTCAGCTTCCTATTGCCCTGAATGGCACCATCGTTGGCCAGGTGGCCCAAGCCAGCACGACGGAGACAGGCAGCAGGCAAGTATGAGTGTATCCCGTGACAACTTGGTCCTGGGCGCTAAATGGAAGGAGGAATGGAAGATGAGAGTAACGTGAGAATAAGCTTTAAATGCTGCGCTAAATAATTCAATTTTATTCATGCCTTCTTTCTGGACTATACTATAAGCCTTTAAAGGCTCTTGCTATTTTAAAAACTGACTTATAATCTTAGCACTAGCTACCTCTTTCTATACAGAGAGAACTAAATAAAAGTTTTCTCATAAAGTTGACAAATTACACTGAAACTTAGAGCCTTTGAGAGTGTATTCTCCGCTAAAAATTGCTTTTCTCTCTAAATATGGAAAGATTATTTCTGACTATAATCATTTGATTTGAAAAACATAGGCTATCATCTTACCTTTCCTCTAAATAGCAGTGGCAGAACTAATATAATAATTTAGCAAATACTAATTTAAAATAAAAAGTGTTTGCCAAATACTTATTGAGGGCCTACTTTATTTATGTGAACTTAGAAGTATGAAAATGTAGAGCTTTAATTAAGCATTCTATCTTTAAAAAATAAGCATATTGATTTAATAAAAAAATTTTTATTAGACTACCAGCTTTCATAAGTAAATAAGGAAAGGCTAGTGGCCTGTGCTTATATGAGAGAGAGAGAAAAAGAAAAAAGCACATGTCATACTGTGCATTTAAGAGACAAGACTATAACAGTAAATGCATGCATTAAAAAAGGAATACCTCAAGGAATTAGAAAAGAAAAACAAAGTAGATCAAAGTTAGCAGAATGAAAGAATAAATACCACAGTAGAAATAAATAAAATGGAGAATAGGAAACAAACAGAAAAAACAAAACAAAACTAACTAAGAGTTGATAAACCATTAGCTAACTAAGATCATGGTATCTGGTCCCATCACTTCAGGCAAATAGATGGAGAAACAATGGAAATAGTGAGAGACTTTATTTTCTTGGGCTCCAAAATCACTGCAGATGGTGACTGCAGCCATGAAATTAAAAGATACTTGCTCCTTGGAAGAAATGTTATGACCAACCTAGACAGCATATTAAAAAGCAGAGACATTATTTTGCCAACAAAGGTACATTTAGTCAAAGCTTTGGTTTTACCAGTAGTCATGTATGGATGTAAGAGTTGGACTGTAAAGAAGGCTGAGTGCCAAAGAATTGATGCTTTTGAACTGTGGTGCTGGAGAAGACTTTTGTGAGTCCCTTGGACTGCAAGGAAATCCAACCAGTCCATCCTAAAGAAAACCAGTCTTGAGTGTTCATTGCAAGGACTGATGCTGAGGCTGAAATTCCAATTCTTTGGCCACTTCATGAGAATTGGTTCATTGGAAAAGACCCTGGTGCTTGGAAAGATTGAAGGTGGAAGGAGAAGGGGATGACAGAGGATGAGATGGTTGGATGGCATCACTGACTTGATGGACATGAGTTTGAGCAAATTCTAGGAATTGGTGATGGACAGGGAAGCCTGGTATGCTGCAGTCCATGGGGTGGCAAAGAGTTGGACAGGACTGAGTGACTGAACTGAACTGATACTAAGGAAAGAAAAAAGAGAAGATTCAAATAAATCAAATCAGAAATGGAGAGGAGCGATTACAACTGATGCCTAAAGGAAAAAGGATCCTAAGAGACTATTATGAACAATTATACAGCTTCCCAGGTGACCCTAGTGGTAAAAGATCCTTTCTGCCAATGCAGGAGACATAGATGCGAGTTTGATCCCTGGGTTGGGAAGATCTTCTGGAGAAGGCTATGGCAAGCCACTCCAGTATTCTCGCCTGGAGAATCCCATGGACAGAGGAGTATGGTGGGCTCTGATCCACAGAACCACAAAGAGCCAGACATGACTGAAGCAACAGAGCATGCATACACGCATATAGCAACAAATTGGATAACCTAAAAGAACTGGGAAAGTTCCTAGAAATATACAAACTACCCAGACTGACTATTCAGCCATTAAAAAGAATGAAATATTGCCATTTGTAGATACTTGATATTTTGATCTATTGACTATATTATTAAATAATCACCAAAATCTAAGGCTAACTAACATATCCGTCAGTTTATATAGTTACTATTTCCTTCTTTACTGTCACATTGAGTGAAGTAAGACAGAGAAATATCATGATATCACTTATATGAGGAATCTAAAAAGAAGCAATACAAATGAATTTACAAAACATGCAGGCTTCATGTAATAGTCTTTCCATCACCATGTTGTATTGATTTCTGACTCCACTGTTCACATACTTGCTTTCACGCCTGCCACATCAACAAATAGTCTTCATCCCTCCTTATCGAGCTCAACTGCCTTTGCCTTAGCTCAGGCCCTCGCCATCTCCTGTCCCCATTCCTTTCCTCCAATCTATTCCTGACAAGGCTGCCAGGGTCAGTGCGCAAAAACCAAAGAGGAACTAGCCTCTGTTTATAGACCTATAATGGTCTTCATTGCCTCCAGGGATTAATTCCAAATTCCTCAGATGGCATTCTAGCCTCAAGCTTTGTGACCCTATAGACTGTAGCCCGGAGAAGGCAATGGCACCCCACTGCAGTACTCTTGCCTGGAAAATCCCATGGATGGAGGAGCCTGGAAGGCTGCAGTCCATGGGGTTGCTAAGGGTTGGACATGACTGAGCAACTTCCCTTTCACTTTTCACTTTCATGCATTGGAGAAGGAAATGGCAACCCACTCCAGTGTTCTTGCCTGGAGAATCCCAGGGATGGGGGAGCCTGGTGGGCTGCCATCTATGGGGTCGCACGGAGGCAGACACGACTGAAGTGACTTCACAGCCTGTAGCCTATCAGGCCCTTCTGTCCATGGAATTTTCTGGGCAAGAATATTGGGGAGAGTTGCCATGTCCTCCTCTAGGGGATCTTCCTGAGCCAGGCATCAAACCCATGTCTCTTGAGTCTCCTGCATTAGCAGGTGGATACTTTACCTTAGGCTTCCCAGGGGGCTCAGTGTTTACTATATTCTTTACGAATACACCTGTCAGTGCAGGAGACTCAGGAGACTTGGGTTTGATGCCTTGGTCAGGAAGATCCCCTTGAGGAGGAAATGGCAACCTACTCCAGTATTCTTGTCTGGAAATTCCATGGACGGAGGAGCCTGGTGGGCTGCAGTCCATGTGATGCCAAGAGTTGGACATGACTGCGCACACGTGTGGAGAAGGCAATGGCACCCCACTCCAGTACTCTTGCCTAGAAAATCCCATGGACGGAGGAGCCTGGTGGGCTGCAGTCCATGGGGTCGCAAAGAGTTGGACATGACTGAGCGACTTCCTTTCACTCTTCATTTTCCTGCATTGGAGAAGGAAGTGGCAACCCACTCCAGTGTTCTTGCCTGGAGAATCCCAGGGACGGGGGAGCCTGGTGGGCTGCCGTCTGTGGGGTCGCACAGAGTCGGACACAACTGAAGCGACTCAGCAGCAGCAGCAGCAGAGCACACATGCACATTTCTTGTCACTCCTCTCTTCCCTCCCGCTTCCCCATATTCATTCCTCCTGTGCTGTAATTCATTCCAATTACGCTGTAATGTGTTCATGTTTCCCAGATCTTTGCTACCCTCTAGAATATTCATGCTCGTGCCCCTTTCTCATCTTACAAAAAACGGAACTAAATTTCTAAGACCCAATGAAAACATTATGTCCTGTAATCACTGAAGTAGAACCATGCACTCTACTACCAGAAATTTCACCATATCTTATCATGCTGAGGATAGTAGCGCTCTCATTTTGTGGTTTCTATTTTGATCCATGTGCCTCCCCCCAACTGACTGTGAGCAGTTAGAGAGCAAAAATCAGTTTTTTAAAAATCATCTTTATGTTTCCAGGGCCTCACACTGATTGGTGGAGTCCCCAACAAATCTTTGTTGCTGCAACTATACAAGACCAAACATCTCTTCTTCATTAAGTACCACACTATTTTGACTGTCAAGTTTTTTCCTAGGTTTATCTCCATAATAAGCTTTTCATTGGAATTTCCTACCGATTTCCACTGCTTCTATGGAGAATATCCTGGCTTTTATTTTTCACACTGATCCAAAGATCTAACTTTCTCTCGTATTAAGTACTTCTACTCTTTAACGTTTCTTTTTGTGGATTTTAAAACATTCTCTAATTTCAGATGACATTATCTTGTATATATTTTTAAAAATCCCAAAGAATTGACTAGAAAACTATTAGAAATAATGAGTCAGCTCAGCAAAACTGCAGGATACAAGATTAATGTACAAAATCCATTGTATTTCTATACACTAGCAATAAACAATCAGGAAATAAAACTGAGAAAGTAATCTGCAAATCATCAAAAAGAGTAAAATACTAAACACACTGAACAAAAGAAGTTCAAGACTTATATAATGAAAACAAAACATTTTTGAAAAGAATTTAAAAAGATCTAAATAAATGGGAAGACATCCCATGTTCATGGATTGGAAGATTCAAATAATGAAGATGGCATTAATCTCCAAATTCCACTGCAGATTCAATGCAATCTTTTAAAAATATCAATCAACTGCCTCTCTTTTTGCATGAAAGCATAAGTCAATCCTAAAATTTCATGTAAATTCAAGGGACTCAAACAGCAAATCTTGAAAAACAAGGACAAAGTTGGAATATTCACATTTCCCAATTTTAGAACTTATTACATAGCTATAATAAGATACTGTGTGATACTGGCATAAGATATATAGATCAATTGAATACAACTGAGAATCCAGAAATAAACCCACACACTTGCAATCAATTGATTTCAACAAAGAGCCCATAATAACCAAAATGGAAACAGTCCAACTGTTCACCAACTGATGAATAGATAAAAATATGATATATCTATATTACTCAGGAATAAAAAGGAGTTAAGTACTGATATATTCCTCGGTAGCTCAGCTGGTAAAGAATCTGCCTGCAATGCAGGAGACCCCAATTTGATTCCTGGGTCAGGAAGATCTCCTGTAAAAGGGATAGGCTACCCACTCCAGTCTTCTTGGGCTTCCCTGGTAGCTCAGACATTAAGAATCCACCTGTAATGCAGGAGACCTGGCTTTGATCCCTGAGTTAGGAAGATCCCCTGGAGGAGGGCATGGCAACCACTTTGATATTCTCACCTGGAGAATCCTCATGGACAGAGGAGCCTGGTGGGCTACAGTCCATGGGGGTCACAAAAAGTTATGGCTGAGCAACTGACACTTTCACTTTCACTTTTTTATATACAACAGAGATGAACCTCAAACATATTATACTAAAAGAAAGAAGTCACTCACAAATTGTTAATTTCACCAGTGTATAATCTCACATATTGTATGATCTTGTTTATATGACATGTCTAGTATAGGCAAATACATAGAGAAAAGTAGATTTGTGGCTACTTAAGATTTGGGAGTGAGCAGAGGGAAGGAAAGTGACTTATTTTGGAGGTGAAGCAATTGTTCTAAAATTAAATTATAGTGATGGTTACACAGTTCAGCAAATAAAAGAAAAACCATTGAATTGTATACTTTGAATAGGTGAACTTCATTGTATGCAAAGTTTATCTCAACAAAGCTGCTAAAAATGATAAATAAACATTCCTTATTATCCATGTGCCCCAATCTCCTAAGTATACACAGTTACTTCATTACCATTTCAGGTTAAACATGGAAAATCAGATATTTAATTTTCCCCTGTTCATACTTTCTTCTTCAAGTTGCTCAGTCACATTTGACTCTTTGTGACCACATGGACTATACAGTCCATGGAATTCTCAAGATCAGAATACTGGAGTGGGTAGCCTTTCCCTTCTCCAGGGGATCTTCCTAACCCAGGGATTGAACTCAAGTCTTCTGCATTGCAGGTGGACTCTTTACCAGCTGAGACACAAGGGGAGCCCAAGAACTCGAGTGTGTAGCCTATCCCTTCTCCAGTAGATCTTCCTGACCCACGAATCAAACTGAGGTCTTCTCCATGGCAGGCAGATTCTTTACCAACTGAGCTATCAGGGAAGCTCCATACTTAAAGGCCTATAATTGTAAGGAAGGCATGACTAAGGATGGGCACTATACATTTTGTCAGATTCCTTCCCCTTCCACTCAAAAAATTCAAGCGCTTCTCCTCTATATTATCTTAACGTTCTATGGCAGACCATCTGTTGCTTTCCAACCACACAGTTCCTAGGCACTCATAACTTCTCTCCCTCCTCTTGCTTTCCTTCTCCTCCTCCTTCTCTCTTCTCTTTCTCCAACCTTGTAAAGTAACATCCATTTCCCAAGTTTTAAAATTTTGTCTTTACAAAAAGTTACTCTTCCTTGTTATTATGATGTCTTCTCAGATCTCCTTGACTCAGAAACACAGAACATTTCTTATATGCTGGCTCTGTTATTACCACTAAGGATCCAAAAATGAATGACTCAATTTCTGTCTTAAAGAAGTTTCAATAAAAGAAATGAATATATGTGTACATATGTACAAGTGACTATACGACAACATAAAACAATGCAACAGATGCAGTGTGGGAGTATAATTAATTTTAATCAGAAGAGACGGGAGGTTCTCCAAAATCAAACAGTTCTTTATACATTTGCCAAACTGTCAGATGACTTCAAAATTCTTCACAGTATCATGAGTCAAATTCCAAAGTAAAATAGTAAAGTATGGCTTTAGAGTTGGTCCTTTTCCATAAAGAAGCCTACCAGCTAATTTTATACTCATGTGGAATCTATGGATATTAATATTAAGAGAATTAGATTGTAAGCTGAAATTCTAATACAAGGAAACAAAAGAATGTGAGGATACTCAAAAATGAAATTACATTTTAAAAGAGTAATCGTTTCTGAATCCTAACATGAAACTCTTTCACAGAACACAACAAACAACAGCAACAAAACTCCAAACCAAAATGAAACAACACGTCCTACTTCCAAGTAAAGACACACAGTAAAGGTTTGATCCTCTCACTTGTCTACAAAGATCCCTGTACAGTTCACGTTCTTTCTAATGGAGTTACCCTCTAAGATACTGAGAACCATGAGGCAAGCTCAGCTCTCTGGTATCAGACACAGAGGAACTCTGACGAATTGGCCAGTCCATGGTGTCACTGCCGGCTTTCTACTGAACATTCTGATTTATACTTTGGCATATAAATTAATCTCTCCCAACACATAAACTCCTGAATCAATTATGGAGTTTTTTGATGTATGAGATACCACTCAAGGTCATCCTAACCCAACATGCAAAATAAAATGGAAAGCAAAGAAGTTTTTCCATAGGGTATGAGGCCATGAATCCTGCTTTCTGATGCGTCCCCTGAGGACACATCTCTCAGACTTTGGGCTCCACATGCCATGGTATCAATTAATCTCCTGGCCTTTACAGNACCACTCAAGGTCATCCTAACCCAACATGCAAAATAAAATGGAAAGCAAAGAAGTTTTTCCATAGGGTATGAGGCCATGAATCCTGCTTTCTGATGCGTCCCCTGAGGACACATCTCTCAGACTTTGGGCTCCACATGCCATGGTATCAATTAATCTCCTGGCCTTTACAGTTAGCTAATTTTCCTAGGTTACTGATTTCCCACTAGCAGCCTCTTCCACTGGCCGTTGCATCCATATAAGACGCTGTTGTCATCTTCCCGGTCTCGCTCTTCTTGCACAGCCTTGCTCAACCCAGAATGACATTTCCTTTGTAGAAATCTCTTTTCAGTTTTCTATTATGTCCTCAGTTCATGTTTATTTAATGAATAAATAAGCCTCTCCTGCCATCTTTTAGAACGGATGTAAAGGCAAACGGAGTATTTGTTCTACAGTTCATTTATGAGTCAGTTATCTGTGAGTTTTATTACTCTTCTTGGGATTCAAATAGAATGGGTAAAATTCCAACTTTAAAAACCCAAAGGATCAGAGAAATAAAACTTACTGCTATTTTTAATGTCTTTAAAGCGATAGGCAATAAGAAAACTGCCAAATCAGGATCAGTCTAAAGAAAAAAAAATTTTTTTCTGGGAGTGATTGAAAGGGAGCATAAAAAGATGTCAAGCTGACAGATGGATTACTGCTATTTCAGATTTGCAACCAGAAAACAAGGCCAGGCTGTGGATCTTAGTGTGAAATTGCAAGTCTTCTATCTATTTCAGGAGATCACACTGGAACAGCTTATTTTCTTTCCCAGTCCTCCCCCATTTCTCCTGTATACACAGCAGCTGTTATACCTGATGACATCTTCAAGGACAGTGCCAGAGATATATTTCTCCAGATTTTCCTTTTCCCAACCTTTTTTTTGGAAGGGGAAGTGTGGTGTGGAACAATTTATAAAAGCGGAAAAGCTTACATATGTATGTTGCTCTATGGTAAAGAGATAATACCTAATATAGGAGTACATGCTGCTGCTGCTAAGTNGACTGAACTGAACTGAAACACACTTCAGGAAATATTTTTCTGGTCTGGTATTCTTTGTGCTCCTTTAAATCTCGTCTTCACCAAGGAATTAGTTTCTTATTTGCATGCATCCTAAGTTACTTCATTCGTGTCTGACCCTTTGGACTACAGCCCACCAGCCTCCTCTGTCCATGGGATTCTCCAGGCAAGAATACTACAGTGGTTGCCATGCCCTCCTCCAGGGGATCTTCCTGACTCAGGGATCAAACTCACGTCTCTTATGTCTCCTGCATTATCAGGTAGGTTCTTAACCACTAGTGTCTTTAGAGGGCATTATGTACAGTGGGGGGATTCCCTGGGAGCTCAGCTGGTAAAGAATCACTTGCAGTGCAGGAGACCCCAGTTTGATTCCTGGGTTGGGAAGATCCCTTGGAGAAGGGATAGGCTAATCACCCCAGTATTCTTGAACTTCCCTGGTGGCTCAGATGATAAAGAATTCACCTCAATCTGGGAGACCTAGGTTTAATCCCTAGGTTGGGAAGATCCCTTGGAGGAGGGCATGGCAACCTACTCCAGTATGCCTGCCTAGAGAATCCCTATGGACAGAGGAGCCTGGCAGGCTANATCCCTTGGAGAAGGGATAGGCTAATCACCCCAGTATTCTTGAACTTCCCTGGTGGCTCAGATGATAAAGAATTCACCTCAATCTGGGAGACCTAGGTTTAATCCCTAGGTTGGGAAGATCCCTTGGAGGAGGGCATGGCAACCTACTCCAGTATGCCTGCCTAGAGAATCCCTATGGACAGAGGAGCCTGGCAGGCTACAGTCCATGGGGTTGCAAAGACTCGACATGACTGTGCAACTAAGCACAGCACAGCATAGCATGTACAGTGGACATAAGAATTGTTGGAATACTAACTACATATAAAATAGCTGTGCAAGATGGGTGAACTCAGTGATATATTTTGTGCATGTCCACAAGACCAATTAATCAAAATTTTTTGTACACTGAATGCTAACGGCTAAAATGCTTGCAATCAAATGTAGCAAGATACTCCTTGTTAAAACTATAGTCACAATACTTGCCCCTTACAAATATAGAGTATGATAATATTTAACATAGTTCTTCATCCATAGAGACACATGGCTGATATCCATTTGGTTACTTCATCAAAGTATTCAATTGAGAGCTATGGAAAACAATTTGGAAGCTATAAATAGCCATTGAATTGATGTGTGTTAGATCATCATGCTGGCACTGGCCACCCTGAATATTTGACGTGGAAATCTGGGTTATCACATCAGATTTGGGATACTGATTTGATACTATCCAACCCTGTCGGAGAAGGCAATGGCACGCCACTTCAGTATCCTTGCCTGGAAAATCCCGTGGACGGAGGAGCCTAGTAGGCTGCAGACACGACTGAGTGACTTCACTTTCACTTTTCACTTTCATGCATTGGAGAAGGAAAATGGCAACCCACTCCAGTGTTCTTGCTTGGAGAATCCCAGGGACGGGGGAGCCTGGTTACCATCTATGGGGTCGCACAGAGACGGACACGACTGAAGCGACTTAGCAGCAGCAGCAGCAATCCTGTCTAACTAGACTAAAATCTAACACAGAAAATTTCAATTCCTTCTCTTTTAGTCAATCGGGATCTTGTTACCTTCCTCTTTGCCACTTTATCTAGACATATATGGTATTTCTGCATTAGTGGTCTTAATTGTTACCAGAAACTTGGATTACAGAGGCAGGAAATGAAATATTGACAAAAAAGTGAGAAAGAAACCTCAGGGGAAAAGCCAACAAAAACATTAAAAAAAGATAAAAACTGAAAGAAATAAAAAACACCTAAGTGAAGGGAAAGCAGTTTAGTTTCTGGGATTGAAAGCATGAGTAGAAAACATGGAAATGTGTTTTGAACATTCAGAAGAATAATTATACATATTTTATGGAGGAAAAAACTAAAAACAGAGAAGAGACTCCAAAATGCTGTCATATGCAAACAACATACACTAGAAATAAATAACTCCACCTTGCAACTCAACAAAGTAACTGGGTGAAAGTTCTTGGTCTCTAAGAATTCTGAATAACCCATAGAGTTTATATATACACATATACACACACACACATATATATAAGCACTTGCTTATGTTTTACAGGCAATTTCAGGACCAAATTTCCAAGAAATACTTTCCTTTGATAAAACTTTTAAATTAAAAAAATATATATACAGTAAGGCAGAGGCTTATTTCTAGCTCTTTTGAGCCTCAGAATTCTGCAGATACCAGTTTACATTGGTACTGTGATTTTACCAGTTGCTTAACAGGATTTTGCTCCATCAAGCAGGTCCACAGATTAAAAAAAAGAAAAAAATTGAAGTCACACACTACATCATAGCTGGAAACAACAAAACATTTAAGAGGTCTTTTGTATAACATATTGCAAGTCGCCAGCTGTTTTTCTGATCCACAGAGCAAATCCTGCACTGAGAGATTGCTGCCCAGAAGGCATGCGCTGACATTGATTTGAATCCACCAGCTCTCCCGGTGGATCAGACAGCATCTACGCACTGGAATCAGTATTGCTATCACATACTCATCTGTCGCCTCATGGGACAAGAGCTGCAAGAAATATGAAGGGAAATTGCTCCCGTTAGGGGACAGCTACATTTATTTCTGTAAAAAAAAAAAAAAAAAAAAAAAGAAGCCACCACCTACAGTGTGCATATTAAAAGGATGCCTAACTAAAAAAGAATCTACCCTTTTCTGCCCAATTATTAATATGCTTAGCAGAATAATACATTATTTCTGCTTCCCAGCTCCACTCTTAGCCTTCCTTGGGGTTGAGCTAACCAAGTTCTTTCCAAGGCCCTGCACAAGTGATTTGTCTTCTCAGAAACTCACACCCAAAGACATTTCAGAAAAATGTCTGCAGTGGCTGCCACTTTTGCCTTTGTGTCCATGTCCATCCTTGTGTGCACACTTGCCAAAGGAAAGACTCTTTCACTCGATGAGTCGGATTCAGGGATGTTTCTACATTTTTATTTATTCTCCTGTTTCCAGGATGGCCCTTCAGTTTGAAGGACTGCCACTATTTGAGGGAAAGCAATTTCAAATTTTAACTTGATTTTCTAAGCCAAAAATAAAGTGGCTTCACTTGATGGAAAGTGGTGTCATTCTCCTAAGAGTTCATTAGCCCTCTGAGGTTTCACTGCTTCCCATGGACAGCAGGACACTGACTCCCAGTAAATGTATGTCAAGCTCAGTAATTCCAAATACCTTGACCCAAGCCTAGGCTCACAGAGAAACACTGCCCTCAATACCAAACCACTTACATCCATCCTTCCTTCCTTCCATCTATTTATCCAATAAATATTTATTTATTAAGTACCCATTAGTGGTGGTGGTTTAGTCACTAAGTCTTGTCCGACTCTTGCAACCCCCATGAACTGAAGCCCACCAGGCTCCTCTATCCATGGGATTTCCCAGACAAGAAAACGAGTGGGTTACTATGCCCTTCTCCATTAAATACTCATTATGTACCTGAAAATACAGCCATGGATAAATAGACAAGACTTCTGCTGTCATAGCGTTTATCATGTAGGAGGAAGGTGCAATTGTTCATAGGATGTTACCCTTGAAATACTGTGATACAATCATGGTTGTTATTTTTAAAAGCTTTACCTTAATTCTCTGCTTTTCTTAGTGCATTCTATGCAGGAAAATGCTCTGAACATCTTCAGTTTAAGAATATAAAATCTATTTAGAAGAGCAAAGATGACAGCCTCAATGCTATAGCCCGTCAAATATTCTAAAGCAGATAAGAATCTTAACAGAAGAACTCATAAATACACTTAATATATAATACTAACCAGAGTGATGGAAGCATAAACAGTGTCTGCATGATGAATTGTTGACCAAGTATTTCATTCAGAAAAAGGCAAAATAAATTCTCGTGCATTTCAGACCAGATAGAAAGCTATCATTAAATGCAAAGCTTGTTTAGGAGAAATAAATTCGATAGTCACAGTAGCAAGAGCCTCTTAGGAATAACAGGTCATTAGAAGCTTTTAAGATTCTCAAAATAGATGACATTCCCTTAGGTCCTTTTCAGTCCCAACTTGGCCCAAGTCATTCTCTTTCTTTGGCTGTTTTTTAAGTCAGTAGGCTGCACTATAACATATCTTGACATCATAACCTAAAATATCAGATCAGCTCAATTGTTATGCAAGTAATGTTGCTTTGCAAATGACTGCTGTGAGACGGGATGCTACCAAATGAAGAGGAAAATGCATGCCACGTCCACTCCCTGCTGCCTGAGGCTTAATCTGAAATAACATCTGTGAAGGAACATGTGACACTTCGATCCAGCAATGCAGTGATGGGCAGAAGTATNCAAGTAATGTTGCTTTGCAAATGACTGCTGTGAGACGGGATGCTACCAAATGAAGAGGAAAATGCATGCCACGTCCACTCCCTGCTGCCTGAGGCTTAATCTGAAATAACATCTGTGAAGGAACATGTGACACTTCGATCCAGCAATGCAGTGATGGGCAGAAGTATCTGTAAAAAAGTGTCTAGGCCAAGGGGATTAGGACGCTGCAGCTTCCGCCTCTGCCTGTCCCTACTCTCACCATCCCACCTCTGCCCACCTTCCTCAGGAAAGGGAGCGGGCGGGAGTCAGCTCTGGAAACCAACACCGTACAGTGTTCACCAAGATCAGGATTCCAACGGCAGCCATGGTTTCCTCCTCTGGGAGCAAGAGTTTAAACCCTCTTAGACTCTCAAGAAGGCTACCAACAAAATGTTTTTTGCTGTGCAAACCTAATTGAAAAAAGGATTGAATTAAAAAAAAAAATGTTATGTAGAGCCTTCCACAGTGGGCTTGCCAGGTGCTGCAGTGGTAAAGAATCTGCCTGCCAATGCAGGAGACTCAACAGACATGGGTTCTATCCCTGGGCTGAGAAGATCTCCTGGAGAAGGGAATGGCTACCTGCTCCAGTATTCTTGTCTGGGAAATCCTATGGACAGAGGAGTCTGGTGGGCCACAGTCCATGGGGTGACAAAAGAGTCAGACATGACTGAGTGAGCACGCGCATACCCCAGCAGGTGGTCCAGTGGTTAAGACTCCGCCTTCCAATGCTGGGAGTGGGTATGGGTTCGATTCCTGCCAGGGAAACTAAGATCCCATGTGCTGCAGGGCATCACCAAAAAATTAAAAAAGAAATAATTGTATGTTATAATGAGTATCTATGAGTATCTATTAGTATGTTATAATTGTATGTTATAATTAGTATCTGATAACCATGAAGCATAATCTTTTTTCTTTATTATAATTTATTTGAAAGCATCAAATCATGTATTTAATGAGATTTGCAGAGAATCACGGGAGTTGTTGGGCAACTGATTGATAAATTGTAGAAGAAGAATGGCAGAGGGACAGATCTGAGAAATATCTCTTGGATAAACATACTCAGAGCATGCCTGTGTCTGCTTTTAAGGATCCTCTTAGGATAAAACACTGGAAAAACATACTTGGATATGGATGCAAAAATATTAGAAGAATTCCTCTGAAGTTTCTTGTAGTTCCATCATTTCCTGGCATGTGCTGCCAAGATGCCTTTGAGCTTCCTAATGTGTCTATTATCATCAACCTCTCCTTGTATATTAAGAAGAAGATCCAGGCTGCCTAAATGCTGAATGAGGCTTAAATTCATTACAGCCTCCACTTAGTGATAAGCCTACATTTCTGTACTTATCACAGCAGAAGGTCTCAGAAACACCTGGTGCAGGGTGGGCACGCAATTAAAAGGATTATCACTTTTGAAAGGAAAAAGACAGAAAAAAAAAATGGGCCTAATGCACAGTGCTTCATGAGCAGCCATTTCAGAAGGCACTACAGACGTACCAGAGGAAGACTGTCTGATTCTGTGGCTTTACGGTGTTGCAGGGGTCGCTCTCAACCCCAGTCACAATCAGCTTAATACAAGGGCATTTGAGCAAACTTCTTAAGAGGATGTATCCCCAAGTCCTGTCTCAGGGAATGAATGAAAGAGATGAGTGCATGAATGATTGATAACATTGTGGCAGGCATCACTCTTAACTACAGCTAGGAAAAGATGAAGGGCAGTGAGAGAGGTTTTAAGGGAGGGCTTCTCAGGTGGTTCAGTGGTAAAGAATGCACCTGCCAAGGCAGCAGATGCAGGAGACACAGGTTCGATCCCTGGATTGGGAAGAAACCCTGAAGGGGGAAATGGCAACCCACTCCAATATTCTTGCCGGGAGAATCCAATGGACAGAGGAGCCGCGCAGGCTATAGTCCATGGCGTCACTAAGAGTTGGACACGACTGGGAGCAAGCACACATATCCCTTTTGCCCACCCTCCTTGGGGCAGATCTCAGGCACATAGGATCGTAGTCCCAGCAGGAAGTGAAAATGGGGTCAGTGAATAGTTAGTCTTTGTCACAAAGGGAAAGGATTCAAATGTCCAGCCTCTCTTTCTACCTCATTGATGGCTACCACTCTCCAGAGGCTCTGCCACCTCTCGAGCAGGTGGCCTCTCTCCCTCAAGTTAGAAGGATTCTCAAACATAAAAGCCAAGTGAGGCGATTTGAATGACAAAAAAGAAGGAGGGAGATCAGAAATTCCTATGGAGGGTGCTTTTCACTGTGTTCAGTGTGTGTTCAGACATGATGAGAGCAGTAAGGTTTTCATTTTAAATTCTTTCTGAAATAGAAGAACATTACTCTGAAGAGATACTTTTCAGAAAGCCAAGTGCCTTCCATCTATCACCTTGCTGTGTTTCAAAGTGTTCCTGCTCACCATCCCTGCATCCCAGGAACTGAGCCGAAGACGGTCTGCACGATTATTCTGCCCTTCACCTGCCAACCCAGGACGAGAATATCCTTACATTCTCACTCAATTTTGCATTACTGAGATGACTGTTACTTTTTAGCAGTTCTATTTAGAACGTTGAACTATCCTGGGGACTCCTCCACCTGCTCCACAGTCTGTTGATTGTCTTAGTTTCTTTTTTTTTTTTTTAATTTTTAACTTTTTTTTACTTTTATTTAACATTACTGTATGTCTTAGTTTCTTTACCTTTTGTTCTTTTCAATTTCACAACCCTTGCCTGATCTCTTAGTAAAATTCTCTTCTCATAAGCCTCCTTGGGAAACTCAAACATTCCATCCCCGTCAGGCCTGATCACTCCTCTTTGGTCTGTAACACAAGTAGCCTGCCTCTTCTTCTCCCCTTGGGCATCACTGTCATTCTCTTTCCTGTTCTTTCTTTTCTGACTGCTCTCAGAATGCTCTTTACCTTCCTGCCCCAACATGGGATGAATCTCAAGAGCCTCAGTTCTTGGCCCGCTGCATCTTCTTCTCATTTTTCTACCACAGAAATGTCAGGCACCACAGCCACAAGCTTCAGCTGTCATTTCCTGTCTCCCTATCTTCACTGCTTACTGATCACTGCCTGCGCCCAAACGGAGGGTCCTGCCTTTGCAGTTTTCTCCAAATTGGAGAAGCATGGTGCCGTTCTCCGGGATGCCTGTATTGATATTTCTTTATCTAGAATAGGAAAGAATTTAACACTTATTATATTTAATGTATGACTTGACAGTATACTACAGTATACTTGACAGTATACTACATGTCTGTAGTTGATTTTAAGTATATAAAACTCATCTCAAAAAAGGTGGTCTTGTTATAGATGGAACTAAACAAGGACTGTCAAGAAGTCTCTTGAGAGTCCCTTAGATTGCAAGGAGATCAAACAAGTCAGTCCTAAAGGAAATCAACCCTGAATATTCACTGGAAGGACTGATGCTGAAGCTGAACCTCCAATACTTTGGCCACCTGATGTGAAGAGCTGACTCATTGGAAAAGACCCTGATGCTGGGAAAGATTGAAGGCAGGAGGAGAAGAGGGCAGCAGAAGATGAGATGGTTAGATAGCATCACTGACTCAACGGACACGAATTTGAGCAGGCTCTAGGAGATAGTGGAGGGCAGGGAAGCCTGGTGTGTTGCAGTCCATGGGGTCACAAAGAGTCAGACAAGACTTAGTAACTGAACAACAACAAAACAGGAAATGGACTTTTTTCCCATCACTGTTCTTCCAGCAAGCTCTTTGAATGGCACCCAGGTGAAATCTTAACTGGGTATGATGATTAATTTCATATTTCAACTTGATTGGACTAAGGAATGCCTGAATAGCTGAGAAAACGTTATTTCTGGGTGTGTCTTGAAGGTGTTTCCATGAGGCTAGCATTTGACTCAGGAGCCTGCGTAAAGAAAACCTGTCCTCACCAGTGTAGGCAGGTGTCATCAATGTGGGAGCCCAAATGGAACAAAGAGGTGGAGGAAGGGAAAATTCTCTCATCTTGAGCGGGGGCGTCCATCTTTTCCTGCTCCTGGACACTGGAGATCCTTGTCCTCAGACCTTTGGACTCTAGGACTCATACATGTGGCTCCTTGGGGTCTCAGGCCTTCGACCTTGGGCTGGGGATGACAGAGGATGAGATGGTTGGATGGCATCACTGACTCAATGGACATGAGTCTGAGTAAACTCCAGGAGTTGGACAGAGAGGCCTGGTGTGCTGCAGTCCACGGGGTCACAAAGAGTTGGATATGACGGAGTGACTGAACTGAACTGGGAGTTATACCAGCAGGTCCCCGGTCTGGCTCTCAAGCCTTTAGACTTGGACCAAATTATGCCATCAGCTTTCCTGGGTCTCCGGCTGGCAATGGCAGAGATGGGACTTCTCAGCCTCTGTCACCATGTGAGCCAATCCCTGTAGTAAGTCTTCTCCTATACATCTACGTCCCTATCTCTATATCCATAACCCTATCTGTCCTGTTGGTTCCGTTTCTCTGGAGAGCCCTGACGGAGACACCAGGTCCCTCACCTTTCCTAGGCATCTCTCCAGCATTAATCGAAGGCTTTGTTGAGCCATCCAGCCACCTAAGCTCCCTCCCAGTTCAGACTGAGCAAACCACAGTGGGATGGGGGAGGAGGGGCTGCTCATTGTTTCTCCCCTGTGCTCTTCTGCTCCCCTCCGGGAGCTCCCTCTGCCTCTTCAGGCTTGGATGGAAGAGAGGAGGGAAAGGGCCCTGAGACGCTCTCCTTCGTCCAGCAGCGGGGCGACCCCAGTGAAGGTTAAGTTTGATCACATCAAGTTCTCTGAGGTCCTCAGAGTCTTCCCATTGAACTCAAGGGAAGCAGCACCATCTTTCACGGTGGCCCACCAGGCCCTCTGAGATCTGGTCCCACTCAACCTTGACCTCATCTTCAACACTCTCCTGCCCCAGCTCACTCTGATCCAGCCATGCAGGCTGATGAGCTGTTGCTGAAATGAGCCAGGAAGCCTTCTGCTTTGGGAGCTCTGCACACCTAGTCCCTCTGCCTGGACTCCCCTTCTCACAGACACCCACACGACTCACTCCTTCCCCAGCTCAAGCCCTATATCGCTGAATACTTTATTTGAAATTGCATCCTTATGTGATTCTCAACCCAGAGCTTTCTGTTTCTCCACCGCCCTTTCCACTTTCTGATGCACCATATCGTTAACATTAATTTCACTTATCTTTCGTTCTTATGTATTGAAGAGGACAGTGCAATTCAATACATAAATTCCAACACCTTACTGACTGGAAATGAACAAAGACAATACATTTAAACAAAATGTGCAATGAACTAAGCAAAGTTGGAAGACTTTTCGGTGGCTAAGAGGTAAAGAACATGCCTGCAATGAAGGAGACACAGGTTTCACATCTGGGTCTGGAAGATGATAACCTCGAAAAGGAAACGGTAACCCACTCCAGTATGTTTGCCTGGGAATTCCTATGGACAGAGGTGCCTGGCAGGCTACAGTCAGTCCATGGGGTTGCAAAGAGTCAGACACAACTTAGCGACTAAACAGCAACAACTAAAAAGCAAAGTTGGTCTGTTTATATTAATATATATGGCATAATAAGCCAGACCACCTTTCTTTGCACTAAAACTCCTTTATGGCCACAATCTACCTATTTATACCTCTTTCCCCTCAACGTACCACACACATTCTCCCCTCCAGTGCCACACACTGACTCAAGCACATTATTAGTAACCTTCTTTTCTAGTCTTTCTTCACACTGCTTTTTTCTTCTCCTAAAATATTTTTCCTCTTTCTCTCTGCTTATCCAAATACTAAATTTTTTAAAGGACTTCCCAAGGTTCCTCTTTTCTATGAAACAGGAAAGTGAACATGAAACACATACTATATACCAACAAAAATGATGACAGATTGTTTTGTTTCATTCTCTCAACACTCCTGTCATGTAAGTATTACTATTCCATTAAGTGCGCATTGCACTCAAGTAACTTGCCCAAGGAGGGTCCTATGACTATCAGGGCTGGGATCCAAATACAGTCTGAAAACCCCAAGTGCCACACATATTCTGTGTGACCATGATGCTTTGGACCCCTACTCTTCAAAGCTTTCTCTGAACCATATTTCAAATCCCACACCTGAGTACTTCACAGTGGTTCAATTTATGATTTCTTGACTTTATGGTGATGTGAAAGTGATATGCATTCTGTAAAAATGATACCTCAGATTTGGAATTTTGATCTTTTCCCAGGCATTGAGCCATGTTCCCAGCCAGCCAGGCCATCACGAGTGTAAACAACTGATGCAATTACAACGCTTCTGTACCCAGACAACCATTTTGGTTTTCACTTTTAGTACAGTGTTCAATACATCGCATGAGATCCTCAACACTTCGTTGTAAAAGAGGCTTTGTATTAGATGATTTTGCTGAACTGCAAGCTAATGTAAGTGTTCCAAGAACATTTAAGGTAGGTTTAGCTATGCTATGATGCTGGTAGTGAGTGTATTCAATGCATTCCTCATAAACTGAGGGATATCTGTATTGCTGTGGGCTTGTCCCTCTCATTGTTGTTTAACTTTGTATGTGCACGTGCAGAGCTCATGACTATGATGCTTCCTGTTTCCCTGGAACTAGCCCAATGCTCCTCTTTAACATTGGTAGGAAGGCCAGAGCCCATGAAGGAAGAGGAGGGGTCATTATCGAGCTGAAAGGGAAACTTGAAGCACTGAACTTAAAAAAAGAAAAAATACAGAGGTTACAATGGAGGAAATGAACCCTACGTTCAAACAAAGCAGATAAGAAAAAAGATAAGAATCAGACTGGGTTTCCTGATTTGGAGTAGTATCATTTAAGCTTTTAGTGAAAGAGACTTCAGTGGGCTATTGAAGATAGAAACCAGATTCCTGTGAATTCAGGAGTGAAGAATAGGTGAGGAAATGGAAATGGCAAGAATAGAGTATTCTTTCCAGAGTATTTATTTTTGAGAAGTGGAGAGAGATTGTCTAACATCTGAAGAGAGAAATCTTTCAGGAGAGGGGACATAAGAGGAGAGAGGAAAGAGAAGGAAAAGGAAGGAAGGAAGTTAAGATGTAAAGAAGGCAGGAAATAAGGGAGGAAGGGAGGGCGAGGAGTAGCCTGCAGGAATAATTATGATAATAGGGTGTTTTGCTGATGTTTCTAGAATTCCATGAGATGCTTGCCTTGAGGCTATTACGATTTAGAGTATACTGAACATGTGACCTTTCAGTAGTTAATGTGCTCCCAAATCCCTTTGCCCAAACTCTCTGATTAAAAAGACTTGAATTATTTAAATTTTTCTAAAAACACTGTATATAATAGGATTTTCTTTTGTATGTTCAGCTTTTTGCTTTTGCCTTTCATAAATGTGGAAAAGGAGAATTTTGATATGGTAACACAGCTGACTTCCCAAGGACTCAAGAATAAGGTCACCATCACGAGATCAAGTTCAGGAGCCATCACAGAGTGCAAGTTCAATATCTTGGATTATTTTGAGTATTGCCAAGGAGTCAGCAAAGATATACGCATTTGAATGCAGAGTTCCAAAGAATAGCAAAGAGAGATAAGAAAGCCTTCCTCAGTGATCAATGCAAAGAAATAGAGGAAAACAATAAAATGGGAAAGACTAGTGATCTCATCAAGAGAATTAGAGATACCAAGGGAATATTTCCTGCAAAGATGAGCTTGATAAAGGACAGAAATGGTATGGACCTAACAGAAGCAGAAGATATTAAGAAGAGGTGGCAAGAATACACAGAAGAACTATACGAAAAAGATCTTCATGACCCAGATAATCACGATGGTGTAATCACTGACTTAGAGCCAGACATCCTGGAATGTGAAGTCAAGTGGGCCTTAGAAAGCATCACTATGAACAAAGCTAGTGGAGGTGATGGAATTCCAGTGGAGCTGTTTCAAATCCTGAAAGATGATGCTGTGAAAGTGCTGCACTCAATATGCCAGCAAATTTGGAAAACTGAGCAGTGGCCACAGGACTGGAAAAGGTCAGTTTTCATTCCCATCCCAAAGAAAGGCAATGCCAAAGAATGCTCAGACTACCACACAATTGCACTCATCTAACACGCTAGCAAAGTAATGCTCAAAATTCTCCAAGCCAGGCTTCAACAGCACGTGAACTATGAACTTCCAGATATTCAAACTGGCTTTAGACAAGGCAGAGGAACCAGAGATCAAATTGCTAACATCCATTGGATCATCTAAAAAGCAAGAGTTCCAGAAAAACATCTACTTCTGCTTTATTGACTACGTCAAAGCCTTTGACTGTGTGTATCACAACAATCTGTGGAAAATTCTTAAAGAGATGGGAATACCAGGTGACTTGACCTGCCTCTTAAGAAACCTATATGCAGGTAAGGAAGCAACAGTTAGAACTGGACATAGAACAACACACTGGTTCCAAATCAGGAAAGGAGTTCGTCGAGGCTGTATATTGTCACCCTGCTTATTTAACTTATATGCAGAGTACATCATGAGAAAAACACTGGGCTAGATGAAGCACAAGTTGGAATCAAGATTGCCGGGAGAAACATCAGTTACCTCAGATATGCAGATGACACCACCCTTATGGCAGAAAGTGAAGAACTAAAGAGCCTCTTGATGAAAATGAAAGAGGAGAGTCAAAAAGTTGGCTTAAAACTCAACATTCAGAAAACTAAGATCATGGCATCTGGTCCCACCATTTCATGGCAAATAGATGGGGAAACAGTGGAAACAGTGACGGACTTTATTTTGAGGGGCTCCAAAATCACTGCAGATGGTTATTGCAGCCCCATGAAATTAAAAGATGCTTATTCCTTGGAAGAAAAGTTATGACCAACCTAGACAGCATATTCAAAAGCAGAGACATGACTTTGCCAACAAAGGTCCATCTAGTCAAAGCTATGGTTTTTCCAGTAGTCATGTATGGATATGAGAGTTGGACTACAAAGAAAGCTGAGCACCAAAGAATTGATGCTTTTAAACTGTGGTGTTGGAGAAGACTCTTGAGAGTCCCTTGGACAGCAAGAAGATCCAACCAGTCCATCCTAAAGGAAATTGGTCCTGAATATTCATTGGAAGGTTTGATGCTGAAGTTGAAACTTTAATATTTTGGTCACCTGATGTGAAGAACTGACTCATTTGAAAAGACCCTGATGCTGGGAAAGATTGAAGGCAGGAGGAGAAGGGGATGACAGAGGATGAGATGATTGGATGGCATCACTGACATGAGTTTGAGTAAACTCCGGGAGTTGGTGATGGAAAGGGAGGCCTGGTGTGCTGTAGTCCATGGGGTGGCAAAGAGTCAGACACGACTAAGCGACTGAACTGAACTGACTGAAGGAGTGGGCAGCCAGTCATCCTTCCTTTGAATGCCAACATGATTAGAGGAACCTGAAGAGCTGAGGTGTAGGATTACCCGTGATGGGCATGATTTACCAGTTGCCTTGTTTTTAAAGGAACAGAGACAAGAAAGCTGGAGTACGTATCGTAAGCCTGTGCGTGATCTATAACCTGGCATCCACACAGCATATTTATGGGTCCTTGAGGGATGGAAGCCAAACTCTGATATCATTACCTCTTCAATACGGCAAAGGTTAAAGTGCTACACCTAATGTAACTTTGGAGTTTTATACGACAGAGCGGTTGGGAGTATGTTACTTAACGATCACACTTTGATTTAAAGATACAAGCAGTATGCTTAGGGCCTTGCCTTGGTCTCCAGCAGCATGAACTGCAGCTGTAAAACACGGGCAATGACAGATGGTTATTAGCACAAGGAAATCTCCTAAAGGGCTCGAATAGGCTCAGAAGGTTTACCAAATGAACCAGAATCCGTGAATTCCCAAAGTTTAGAGGGAGCACCAGAGGGCAAGGGGATTAATGGGAGACAATCGGGAAACAAAGGTCAAAAAGCTGCAGGTAACACATTCCCAATTTATTGAACAGCCTCTAATTAGGATTGGTCTGGTGCAAGTGAACAGAGGCATAGCTCAGTCAATAGCTCACACTGGAATTCTGCTGAAAGAAAAGATAAAATTATAATAATAAAAAGAAAGAAAGACCAAAGAAAGGTTACATCCTAGAAACCTTCAAATGTCTGAAAATTTTTATAGCAACAAAAAAACCAACCTAAAAACCATGGTAGAGGGGCATACTGTTTCAGCCAGCTGAATTAAGCTGTTGTTATGGAAATCACAATTTTTCTCAGTCTTCCAGCTCCTTGGACATTCCCTATGTAAATAATGCTGACAGCTTTTAATTTTAAAAAATTAACCATAAGAATTAAAAAGACTATGGGGGTTCCCCAACATTCCCCTACTGATTGTTACTCTGAAGCAAGAGAGAGCTGAACAGGGAATAGAACATATTCTTACTGCCAAGTGCTCCTAAATGTAGTCTGTTTAACATGTATGAATTCATGATATTTATATATAAACAAACACAATTTCCTCTAATTGCAACTTAAAAAGATAGGTCCCCAGCAGAAAACTACAGTAGAAATTAGAAAGGGATATAAATTATTCTTGAATCAAAATGTTCACATAGGAATTAAACAAATATCACCCCAAACAAGCCTTTCCCCATTAATCTACTTTCTCACCACAGGAAGGCTGGGAGGATCTTTTAACACTAGGACAGGTACCAGATAATTAATCAGAAAAGGCCTTGGAGAAATTGTAGAATAGTACGTAACAATAAAAATACTTTTCATCTGCAAAGAAAAAGTGAGTGTCTCATGCTTTCAACACCAGAGCTGGGCAGCGGATGGAGAGAAATCGCAGAGGTTACCCAGCATCAGGCATCCCAGGAAACAGTTAAGAAGGCACAGGGGACTTTATTATTGCTATTTCATTTATATTTAAGAGAATGGGAAGGAGGCTGGGGCTGTATCACAAAGGAAAACATTGTAGCACAAAGCAGTGTCTTTGAACTTTAAAGAGATACGGTATAAATAGCGATGAAAGAGGAATAAAAACATAGGAAAAACATATAAGAAAAATCGCTGCTAAATAATTAAGGTCAAACAGTAAACAGAACACGTAAATGCAATGCCAGTTATTTTCCATAAAAGTAGTATCACATATAAAGTCAAACACAAATGAACTCAATACTGTAAGAAGGAGGGTGTCTTACTTTTAAATACAGTAAGAGGCAATGTTTTAACATTCCACAACTTAAAATGTTTTTATTAATGGCCTGAATTCCAGGAACAAAGTTTGCAACAGCCCAGTCATCAACCAGATGGCCTGGAAATAGAGTTGTCTCTTCAAGGGTCTAAAACAATCTAACATTTCAGAGATCTAGAGATTTCCAGTCCTGTGTCTGAAGTATTTTGGTGGTGGTAGGTGTACAAACTGCTCTGACTTTTGTGGGTTTGGAAGCTGCACCTGGATTAAGCCTCTGTGTTCTCATATCATATTTTACCAAGGTGACAGAAAAGGAGAGGTCCCCTGAGGTCCAGTGCTCCAAGGACAACAAGCAAAATGGCATAACTTCCAATAGATTGAATGAATCTGCTCATGGGTGGCAGTTATCAGGGTGAAAAACTATGTCCAAAAAAAAAAGAAAACAAATAAACCAAAAACTTGGCTGGTCAATATTAAAAAGGAACTATGCACCTTCAGTGCAGGAGACCTGGGTTCGATTGCTGGGCTGGGAAGATCCCCTGGAGAAGGGATAGGCTACCCACTCCAGTATTCTTGGGCTTCCCTGGTGGCTCAGAGGGTAAAGAATCTGCCTGCAATGTGGGAGACCTGGGTTCAGTCTCTGGATGGAAAGATCCCCTGGAGAAGGAAATGGCAACCCACTCTTGCCTGAAGAATTCCATGGACAGAGGAGCCTGGCAGGCCCCTGTCCATGGGATCACAAAGATTCGGACACCACTGAGCGACTTTTACATTGTTTTACTTTTTTATCTGGAGAATTGCACATAGGTATAAAAATGTCATGGTGCTTCTGTTCTTTGCTATATTTTTCTTTAAAATAAGCCCAGAAGAACAATAAACATCCTTAGGTCAGAATTTGAGCTCTATGCATACAGCAGATGTTCAACAAAGATTTCTTTTAATTAAAAAAATGAATCTCTTCTTTGAAAAAACAAAGTTTAGGTCTTTGAAGTAAGTCTATGGGAAACTCTAACACAAAGGGATACACAGAATTAGGTGAAACTTTATTGAATTCCAGCCATAGAGTGAAAATGTGAAAATATCGCCCTGGCAGACAGAAAAAGACAATCCATATAAGGGATTTGAAGACTAGGAGGCAGGAAAGCATAATTTTGGTGTTCCCTGAGTTACAGAGCTTGCATAACAAAAATCTGTCTGCTGAACACTGGAAGCTGCAGAATCTTGGAGAACTTGGAGATGGTAATGACCAGTCAGTTCAGTTCAGTCACTCAGGCGTGTCCGATCCTTTGCAACCCCTGAATGCCATAATGTCATGACATTAAATTGAACAGCATGCCAGGCTGCAGCATGCAGCATGCCAGGCTTTCCTGTCCATCACCAACTCCAGGAGCCTCCTCAAACTCATGTCCGTCGCATCGGTGATGCCATCCGACCATCTCATCCTCTGTCATCCCCTTCTCCTCCCTCCTTCAATCTTTCCAGCATCAGGGTCTTTTCAGATGAGTCAGTTCTTTACATCAGGTGGCCAAAGTGTTGGAGTTTCAGCTTCAGCATCAGTCCTTTCCACTAAAAAAGGTTTGTGATGTGATTTGTCACTGACATTGCTTTATCTCACACTGCAGACAGGCTAGTCTCTAATGACAATCAGACAGGGTGGCCCCAAAGTGAGGAGGAACCACAGAAGACACAACTGCTATTGGAAAAATGGATAAGTGGGTACATAATCAGTTTTATTTTACTCTCCTTTTAATGGCTGCTCAGGAAATACAATTCTAAAAATACTGTTCTCTCCAGCTTAACCAAATTATATATTTTATCGCCCAGCGACTTAAGCACTAAATGTTACCGAAAGGGCTAATTTAAGACCTGAATTTATTTTAATTGGTCTTTGTAATACTGCAGCAGACTTGAGAATGGTTATAGGCCACCTGTGCTGGTTAAGAATCTCAATGAAGTCCCAAACATTTCACATGGCTAGAGAAGACCATTTAAAATAATACAAAGAGAAAGTGGAAAGCAGAGGAAGATGGGAAAGAAGGAAGCTGGCTGGTTTGTTTTCGGACGTGCTCTCCACACACAGGCAGCCAGTTACGGTGGGGTTGCGGTGCGGTATTAATAACCGACAGCTGTTGTTAACTCCTACGTTCGAGTAGATAACCTTACTGGGATCCATACCCAGGTCCTGGGCTGTAGCGTAATGAGTCCCCCTGGAATGAGAGCTTCGGCCTTCTTTGTTGTAACTATCGATCTACTGTGCAGTCCTGATGTGATTTAGACGAGGGAGGAAGAGATAATGGCATTGATTATTCCATTTAGGAAGCAGACTAAGACAGAACTCAGGTACAATACACGAACAGAGAAAAAACCCCACTCAATCACTCCTTGTCTTTTCTTTGCCGTTCAAGGCGATGCAGGTAATCACGGTGACAGGGGAATACATCTTGATAAACACATAGGTTTGAATTTCAGGGACACTTTGGTGGAACAAAACCATAACACTGCTTTTGCGGCTTCGGCTTTTTAAGGACTGTGTATTGCAGTCCTGCTGAAGCCCTGGATGGTGGCTTACCAGGGAGGGGTGAGCCTGAGGGGCCCAGCGAGAAGAAATCTTCCTCAGTTGACATCATACTTTCTAACTTCATTGGGTAAAAATGTCTTTGATGTGAAACTGGACTCTGTAATGTAAGGAATGAGATTTAGCCCACCTATCCCATTTAGTCTAGTCCAGAAGTAGAGTGGAGGGTTGGCTATTCAATGCCAAGGGCACATTTGCAATGTCTGCAGACATTTTGGATTGTCGAGACCGAGAGCGATGGCGCAACTGGTATCCAGCACTACTGGTATCCAGCACTACCCTACTCTACCCCTGCTATGCTAAAACCAGGTATGGTGTCAATACCATGTGATACCCAGGACAGCCTATCACAACAAGGAATTATCCAGCCCAAAGTGGCAAGAGTGCCAAGGCTGAGTAACCTTGGTCTAGTTTATTTCATAACAAGATTATCTAGAATTTAAAAAATATTTACCAAATAGCTGCTCAAATTCCTAATAGTTTGCCTTGGGACAAGAGTCCAACAGAGAAATAAAACTGAAAAGCATTTTGTGATGTGTTTTTTGCCTAGGTCTTATCCAGCTCCTATGGCCTGACTCTTAGCCACTTGAAACCTGCTTAAACTGCAGTAAATCACAGCTGAGCACCCCTGTTGGGTCTGGCAGCTGCATTTTGGGGAGAAAATTAAGAGGTAGAGTAATAGCCTTGGCTTCCACTGGGTTGATTGTCCAGGCTTGAATAACAGTAAGTAATAGAACAGGGTAAATTTAGAATGTCTTTCATGCGACAAGCAGAGAATAGGACGGAAAGAAGAGGAATTATGTCATGACATTATGGCATTCAGAGCCAGAAGAAACAGGATTGTATCTGTTCCAGTAAGTCACTGTGTGGTAGAACACCTGTGAACTTGGGCCTTTCAGGTGGATAGACCTTGCTATAGCACATATAAGCCGTGTGATGCTGAAGCTCTGTGAATGTGGCTTTCCTCATCTGTTAATGATATTTTCCTGACAGAGTTGTGAAGACGTTGTAGCACACCACAATTATTTTTGGCTGTCAATTACCATTTTCCAGATGAGAGAACGACAGTTGAGCAGGGTAGGTTAAAGGTCAAGTGCCCAGTCAAACAGCGAGTTCGGAAAAGTCAGAGATACAACAGAAATCTAGTCCAAGGTCAGGGCTCCATCCGTAATGCGTGCCACACATCTCCTTCCTGGGATTCTCATTAACACCACCATCTGCATTAACACCGGGGCACATCTACACCCATCAAGAGCAGGTACTATTGGGGGCACTGGGGATGCAAACGTGGGTAAGACAACAGTGTTCCTAGTGTCCTCGTGTAGATGAAGAGTGAAGGGAATATGGCTTGGGGTTACCTATTTGGCCTTACGGAGTTAGGCTAATTTAGAGCTGAGATGGTCTTCGAACTGGGCTCTAAATGGTCAGGAAAGGGGATGGGATGGAGCAAGGAAGCCCTCAGAGTCTGGAAAACAGTAAAATGGTAGTGTTTGAGGAGCTTGTAGCTGAGCAGAGAATTACAGGTTTCAATAGGATGTTCTATATTCTGTCTGTATGAATGGAAATACCTTATGCTGATCTGAGACCTCACACTTTACAAAGCATTCCCACCTCCCCTTCCGCCACTGCCAGTCTCTCATAATGGAATGAACATTTGTTGAGTGCTTGTGGTGTACCAGGAGCCACGTCAAGCAGTTTACATGAACCATATCATGTATTTTTAAGAAAAAGCTCTATGAAGAAGATACTTTTATTGCGAGGAAGGAAATTAGTATTTATTATGAAGCAACTAGTATAAAGAGATTTAGTGACTTGCCAGAAATTATGCACCAGTTAATGGAAAGCTCTGGCTAAACTGGGATCTTCTGATACCATGTTTCCAGTGCTCTCTTAATTAATAGTTATATAGATGCTTTATATCTCTCCCTTTCCTTCTTGTACTTTTGTACTTTTCCAGATTATAAATTCTGGAGAAGGCAATGGCACCCACTCCAGTACTCTTGCCTGGAAAATCCCATGGACAGAGGAGCCTGGTGGGCTGTAGTCCATGGGGTCACTAAGAGTCGGACACGACTGAGCAACTTCACTTGCACTTTTCACTATCATGCATTGGAGAAGGAAATGGCACCCCACTCCAGTGTTTTTGCCTGGAGAATCCCAGGGACAGGGGAGCCTGGTGGGCTGCTGTCTCTGGGGTCGCACAGAGTCAGACACGACTGAAGCGACTTAGCAGCAGCAGCAGCAGATTATAAATTCTCTGAGGTTCAGAACTATTGGTATTTGTATCCTCTAAAACTTGGGTTGCAGCGCGAGGTAGAGGTAGAGATTTAAGTGTCTAGGACAGAATCAAGATTTAAGAAATGTTGGTGGAATTTAATGAAGATAGTTCATTTCAAGGGAGTGGAAAGATCCCCTGGGGAAGGGAATGGCTGCCCATTCCAGTATGCTTGCCTGGAGAATTCCATGGATAGAGGAGCCTGGTGGGCTACTGTCCATAGGGTCACAAAGAGTTGGACACTACTGAGCATGTAACACTTTCACACTTTCACTTTCAAGGAAGTGCTCTCAAAACACTTACACAGCGATGTTTCTCTTCTCATTGAGAAGTGGGGCCTGTTTCTGCCCCTCCAATACAGATGGGCTTGTGACTAACCCCATGGACTGTGGTCCATAGAATTCCCCATGCCAGAATACTGGGGTGGGTAGCCTTTCCCTTCTCCAGGAGATCCAACCAACCCAGGGGTCAAACCCAGGTCTCCTGTACTGCCGCAGCTTCTTTACCAGCCGAGCCACAACGAGGAGGTAGACGTCGCCTATAGGTGTTCCAGCTGAAAGTCTCAGCTAAGAGCTCAGTGGACAGCCAAAGCCAACTGCCAGATACTCGAGTGAGAAGTCCTGTGAGGTGACTCCAGTTTTTAGCCGCTGTCTGGTCACAGCCACATGACAGACCCCAAATGAGAAACCCTGGTTGAACCCCCTCAAGCCCAAGACCATAAGAGACAGTATTGTTTTTGCCCCTTAGTTTTTGGGATGATGTTTTATACAGCAACAAATAATTGGAACAACTATTTCAGTTACTTCCTGCACTATGTTCACTTTTATAGATTTAAAACCTTACTGTTTAAGGTTTTTACTGAGATATATATATATATATATATATATATAAAATAAATACATTACATACAAGAGGGTAGTGATGTATAAAAGCTTTAAAAAGTGGCCAATCTATCTCTCTATATATAGATAGATTAGAGCGATGGCATCTGAAAATACACTTTAGGCAGTTCCAAATCATGCATTCTAATTTCTAAGATTTATTTTCAAACTTTGCATTTCTGCTGACATTCTTGCATCTTTCTTTCTTCTTCTTTTTTTTTTTTTTTTGCTGAGGTTGGTTTTTAATGATAATCTTATTGCTTGTGGGCAATTACACTATGAGTTCTGAGATTAGCATTGGAAGTGGCATTAGAGGGATCTCATCATATTCAGGTAGCTGAACAGCCAAGCAAGTCACACTGTGAACTGTCACCCTTGCTGCTGATAAATATCTTTAATCCCATTCAAATATATTCCACTTCCAAGGCTATTCATAGCATGGTTTATCCTCTATCATCAATTCTGTTCATGCAGGTTGCCAAAGCGCCCCACATCATTCTCCCTCCTTTCAATAAATTATCAGAATATAATTAGTAATATATCAAAGAGGTACTTGACCCAGGTACCCACCTCCTTCAACAAAGGAGATTAAAAACACCTCTAACATATAGCATAAAGACATAAACAAAGTCATATATGGGCTCAATGCAATTCATGGGGGTCCCATGAATTGGATTCAGAGGAGAGATTTCCCTCCCTGTAAACTGGGCTCAATTATCTAAATGGTAGAGCAGGTGAAAGAGAAACAGCATTAAGGACATTTTCATGTTGGCATAAAGCTGAAGCCAGTAAAATGAACGTCAGTCTATGACGCTGGGTCCAGATTGCTTATGACATAGTACAGCCATTATCTGACTCCTAGAAAGAATTTCTAATGATAATTTAACTCTGCAAATTAAGTCCTCAGACATTCACTGGCTCCTGGTCTAGTTGCTCCATAGTGAAAAAATGTCATTGTTCAGTCGCTAGGTCATGCCAACTCTTCTCAGGGTTAATATGCTTTCTAGGTATGTCATAACTTTTAGTATGAAAAAGCAAAACGTGAAAAAATAACACTCAGATAAAGTGTACCCACATGAGCCTGGCCAGCTATAGTCCACGGAGCCATGAAAAGTTGGACATGACTTAGCAACTAAACAGCAACAAAAGAAGATCTAAACGGCAGTTGCATCTGAGTAGAACATGAACTGCTAAGCCTTAGCGGAGAAGGCAATGGCACCCCACTCCAGTACTCTTGCCTAGAAAATCCCATGGATGGAGGAGCCTGGAAGCCCTGCAGTCCATGGGGTCGCTGAGGGTCGGACATGACTGAGTGACTTCACTTTCACTTTTCACACATTGGAGAAGGAAATGGCAACCCACTCCAGTGTTCTTGCCTGGAGAATCCCAGGGACGGGGGAGCCTGGTGGGCTGCCATCTGTGGGGTCGCACAGAGTCGGACACGACTGAAGTGACTTAGCAGTAGCAGAACATGGACTGCTAAGCCTTAGAGTTAAACATGACATTCAGTTTCTGCTCTGAAGAATCTCACCATCTAGATGTATTCTATTAATGTGCCAGGGCAGCTGTAACAAAGTGCTGCAGACTGGGTGGCTTAAAAATAGAAATTTATTGTCTCACAGCTATGGGGCCTAGAAGTCTGAGATCAAGGTGCAACAAAATGTTGTTGCTTGATCAAACCTTAGTCAGGCTCCTAAACCTTCTCCCTCTCCGCACTCCTTGTAAAATCCAGTTCTAGCAAAGTCTCCGCCAAGTCAGTTTAACCAGAATCCCTGACTCCTGATATCTGATCAGGCCCCCCACCCTTTATCACCCAGCTGATGTCTGATCACCCTGGACTGTCTTCAGCAAGAATCCTGCTAGGTTGATTTAGCCAGAACCCCCTTCTCCATTGGTATATTAATTCCCTTTTCTAATGATATAAAATTCATTTTGCATTATGAAGGGTAAAAGTTCTTTTATGGGGAAAAAGATATTCTTGCTTTAACGATGAATTCTCCCCAAGAAGTCTTGTATTAGATAATTCTGCTATTGTAGTTCAAGAAGTATTGTTCTTAAACAGTTCGTCAAAATTCAGAAACTTTAGGCAACCCAGATTTCACTCCAGTTGATGAATCTGAAAGATTCTGTAGTTGGTACTCTAATTGGACATCCAAGACAGGATTCATCACAAATTAAAGCAAAAACTGGTGTTGTATTTTTTCCTCCCCAAAATGTGGTTCATCAATCTCTTTTTAAAAGAGAAGGTCACCATTTACCATTCCCCATCTTTTCTCAGGTAAATTGCTATCCTACTTTGAGGATACTTAATGGGCCAGTCATGGCTACCCCAAATGCACAAATGCAAAATGAGCTGATGATACTGTCTTCCACTTAGCAGTATCTTCTCTGCTTTTAAGCACTGCACCATGTTTGAATTTGAGACTTGTTAAAACCAAAACCAAAACAAAACATATATATATATATACACACATGTACTCTTTTGGATTTTTTTGTTTTTGTTTGCTTTTGCTTTTTGAGAATTTCCAGTTTTAGTTTGACTGCATTACTTGCTTTCTCTTGGGACAGAGAAATACTTAGCTTAATACTTAGCTTCATTTTAGGCTGCATTTAT
Source organism: Neotragus moschatus (assembly GCA_006410615.1). Taxonomy (NCBI): domain Eukaryota; kingdom Metazoa; phylum Chordata; class Mammalia; order Artiodactyla; family Bovidae; genus Neotragus; species Neotragus moschatus. The sequence goes on along the minus strand of SJYA01001559.1, from coordinate 2,158,512 downwards.
ATACAAAAAAGGACTGAGATAAAACTGTGGTCCCTTTCCTTAATCTTGAAACAACTAACTGCTTACTTATCAGTCTTCTCTCCCCACTTGTTGGTCTACTTCATAGATTCCCCAGGATTAGAACATTATCTACTTAAATCAAATCCTTTTTTTTTTAATGGCACAGCAAATTGCTTTTTTGTATCTGCCCATCACTGTAAAATTGGAAGGATGGATGCTGAAGCTAAACTCCAATACTGAGGCCACCTGATATGAACAGCCAACTCATTGGAAAAGACCCTGATGCTGGGAAAGATTGAAGACAGAAGGAGAAGAGGGCGACAAAAGGATGAGATAAATGGTTGGATGGCATCATCGATTCAATGGACATGATCTTTGGCAAACTCTGGGAGATGGTGAAGGACAGGGAGACATGGTGTGCTGCAGTCCATGGGGTTGCAAAGAGTTGGACTCACTTGGCAAATGAACAACAATGAAAATAGTTGTGAAAAAGACATTGTTGATGAAAAGTGTGATCCTCTAGAATTTAATGGGAAAATAGGTACAAGAAATTAATAATTTGGCTAATTTTGTTGACATTAAGCAAGTAAGTGAAGTAAGTGAAGTCCCTCAGTCGTGTCTGACTCTTTATCATCTGAGCCACCAGGGAGACATTAAGCAAACTGACTTTTAAATCAAAGCTTACAATTATTTTCAATTTCAGTCTAAATATGGGGGAAGATAATAGTTTTAATACTGGGAAAGCATATTTCTGATTCCTTAAATTCTTACTCCCTTCTACAAAGGGAAGTCTAAGATCACTGTGTGTGTGTGTATGTGCACACTCAGTCGTGTCCAACTCTTTGTGATCCCATGGACTGTAGCCCATCAGACTCTCTAGTCCGAGGACTTTTCTACGCAAGAACGCTGGAGTAGATTGCCATTTCCTCCTCCAGGGGAACTTCCCAGGGATCAAACCTGCATATACTGTGTCTCCTAAATTGCAGGCAGATTCTTTACTGCTGAGTCAATGGGGAATCTATCAGTTAGAGAAGAGGATTGTGGAATTGAATCTCCTACCATTCTATGGGCATCCCTAGTGACTCAGACAGTAAGTGGCTCAGAAGACTTGGGTTCAGTCCCTGTGTCAGGAAGATCTCCTGGAGAAGGAATTGGTAACCCATTCCAGTATTCTTGCCTGGAGAATTCTATGGACAGAGGAGCCTGGTGGGTTACAGTCCATGGGGGTCACAAAGAGTTGGACATGACTGAATGGCTAACACACACACACACACACACACCATTCTGTAGTTAACATTTTAATTATTAGAAATAGTTTGTCTTAAAAGCTGAATTAATCTCTCTTTTTTTTTTTTTTTTTTTTGGTTTGTATTTTCCTGTTTCCTTTTATTTTCATCCATTGACTTGCAATTACTCTGATTTCTCAAATTTTAGTTGTTTCGGATAAACAATACTTTCATATAATCTAACAATTTAGTCTTGTAGGTGGAAATTTGATCCATTTACAGTTTTTTTTAAATTAGGTAATATACTTAGATGTATTTCTATCATTTTATATCTGTCTATTTCCACTTCTTTTCTTGTTGTTGTTATTTAGTCACTAAATTGTGTCTGATTCTTTGTGACCCCCATGGACAGTAGCATGCCAGGTTTCCCTGTCCTTCACCATCTCCCAGAGTTGACTCAAACTCATAGCCATTGAGTCTGTGATGCCATCCAACCATCTCATCCTCTGTCACCCCCTTCTCCTCTTGCCCTCAATCTTTTCCGGCTCAGGGTCTTTTCCAATGAGTCAGCTCTTCATATCAGGTGGCCAAAATATTGGAGCTTCAGCTTCAGCATCAGTCCTTCCAATGAATCTTCAGGGTTGATTTCCTTCAGGATTGACTGATTTGATCTCCTTGCAGTCCAAGGGACTCTCAAGAGTCTTCTCCAGCACCACATTCAAAAGCATCAACTCTTCAGTGCTCAGCCTTCTTTATGGTCCAACTCTCATATCTGTACATGACTACTGGAAGCATTTCCTTCTTTGTCTTCTTTTAGGCTGAGTGTTTTTCTCATTATATTTCCCGCTGCTATTAGTTTAGCAGTTATGCACACTCTGTCTATTCTCTTTACCTTTTTATGACTATCCTAAGCATTTTTTACATGCACACTTAACTGATCAATGTTCAAAAACAATAAATGTATTTTCTAGCCTTTAGGTAATACCAGAAGCTTTCACTTTCTCTCTATGGTCTGACTGCTTAGTTATGTGATATAATTGTACATTTTAGTCTATCTTTACAAGGTATTATTTTTATTGCTTTATATAGTCACTTGAAAAAAGGTGTATCACCTTCATGGCTCATTGTTCCTTCTCACATCTCAGGCCTTCCATTTGGAACCTTCCTCTGCCTTGAATTGCATCCTTTTGAATTTCTTTAATGAAGATACATAGACAAGAGATTTCTCTCTACTTTTGTTTATTTAACAATATATTTGACTTCTCTCTTACAAGCATTTTCATGGAGTGTAGAACTGTTGGTTGGCTAATTCTCTTTTAATATTTTTAAGATACTGTTGCATTGTTTCTGGGTTCCTTTGTTTCTGCTTAAGAGATCAGTTATTGGTATAACTGTCATTCCCTTGTAATTGGCCTTTTTCTCTTTGTAATCTCTTTGCCTGTGGTGTTTTATAGCTTCACTATGACCCGTCAAAGAGTGAATTTCTTTGTATTTATTGCTTTAGATTTGCAGGCTTCCTGATGCTGAGCATTAGTATTTTCTCCTCTTTTTACATTCTCTCCTCCTTGGGCTCCGATTATACTAATGTTAGTCCTTCTTATTTGATCCTGTTTTTCAACTTTTGCTTTATATTTTCTACCTTCTTGCCTCTCTGTGCTGCAATCTGATATTTTTCTTTTAATCTATTTCTTAGTTTTCTAGTCTCCTTGTCAGTTGTGTGTAATTCTCTGTTGATTTCAGTTCCATTCAACATTTTGTTTTCCAGAAGTTCTATTTAATTCTTTTACAAATATCTTTGGTCATTAAAAAAGTAGTTTCTTGCTTCTGGGATATACTTCAAGTCCATTTATTTTTTGAAGCATATTAAACATACACATTTTTATATTTCTGATAATCCTGGTATCTGAAATCTTGCTTATGAAGCCTTGTTTGTTTATATGTTTAGGTTCTCCACTTTATACTCTCTATGACATTTCCCAACCTTAGATTGCAGGTGAGTTTCCACAGAGGATTTGCAGTGGCCTCTGCAAAGTTACTAAGGAAATCTTCAAATCTGATACTCCTGTAAAGTACATTTCCAACTTGAAGTTTATAAATGATTGGAGAGTGGGAACCTGAGTTGTGATCACATTTGATGCCTGATGTTATTAGAGAGACTCAGGGGGAAACATTTCCCTTTAGGTATGAATTCTCCTGTTTTACGCAGACAGGTAATTTTCCTTGGCTAAAGATAAATGTTGAAGGGCTACGTTATTTCTGTTTGCCTTTATATTTTATGTTGGAAATATCACTATTAGATTCACCATCCTGGGAGAGACCCTCTTAGTCTGTAACTCTCATTCACCTTGAGACCATAAAGTTCAAGATCAACTTAAGCAAACATCCTCAGTGTATATGCTGGCTTCCATTGTCAGCTTATATCTTTGTTTTCTTCTTCAAGTTGCTTTCGATGTCTATGAATTTTTAGCATTCCTTCTATCTCATGTAAGCCTTTAAAGCTTTTTAAAAAGTCCATGATTTTAAGTTCTTCTCAAAGGGAGGCTCCATTCAGAGTGTGTCATCTGTGATCATTGATGATATTGCCTAAACCTTGGAGTTCTTTTGAAGGCTGGGAAACCGTATTTAGATTTTAAATTTATTTAGTTTATTAAAATAATTACAACTTTCTAAAATCATAAAGTATATATTTGCTGCTAATGTCATTCTGTGGTGTGGGTCTTAATTACAAGAGAATGTCAATTTTCATTTTCATAAAGATAGGAAATAATGATTATTTGATCCTGCTACTTCTTCAGGCTTTTAATAAGCGAGGCTTCATTGTATAATTTGTTTTCAAAAGCCTAAACCAAGCAAGGTTTTAAACACATTGCTAATGTTTAATCTGAGTTATACAGAAATTTAAAAAATAGAGGAGAAAATGCTAGAAATAAAAAAGGCTTTATATCCTTTAAGATGAATTATTGTTTTCTTTTTTGGTACATGAAATAATTTTCTCTGTGTGAAATTTAGAAGTTCTCATAAACATTCCTTTTCTACATGTTGACATAGAATAAAATAAATGAAGAGCAACAGTAATCTCCCAAGGAATCACAGTTCAGCATGAAAAATGGGAAATAAAACTTCCAGTCTAACATTTAAGAGCCTTGGGTTCCATATAAAGGACTTGAGCCTTTGGATAATTTTTTTTTTTTACTGAGACAATGCCTGTCTCAAGTGGGGGCTTTGGTGTGAAAGATCACAAGACATCATTTCAATAATACACTTAATACCATCTTTCAATCCCATTTCATGCTCAGTAAAGCAAGAACACGTGAACCTTTTGCTGACACTGGTTTTGTTGGAGAGCTTTTGTTTATAAAGCAGTGGTGACATGATCTTATCTTGGGCCATCATTACTGGTTTTCTTCTCTTCCCCATCCAAGTAATGCCTTCCTGTGATGTGTGCAGTTTTCTCATAGCAGTGACTCCTGTCCTAGGCTGAAGTGGAGACATGTCTCAACTTTCTGCCTCAACCATTTGTTCCAGTGTTTGCCTTTTCAACCATCTCTGAATGCTGAGGAGGAAATATCAAGTCAACCGCTTGAACATGAACAAGGCAAAGGGAGCCCTGCTAAACTTCTAGCAGATGCACAGTGCACGCTTAATGACTTTACACTGAAGGTAAGTTCTTCTGTGAGTCATGATCCCCTATGAAATGCAGAATTATGATCGAGTGAGTGAGAAAGAGTCATGCAGAGTCAAAGACGATCCGGCCCTTAGCATTCTGTCTCCCTAAGATCTGAGACTGTTACGAAGGAGCCATGTCTCTCCATTTTTGCTATTTGAGATTTGTAATAGCGACCAAAGAGAATGATAGGAGTTTGCATGAAAAAAAAAAAAAAAGCCTTCATGGGGTATATTTTAAGAGACTAACTCAGCATTTGCAAATGAAATACATTATTATGGTTTTCATAAAATGAGTATACTATGGCAATTTTATCTTAAATTTCTATAGGACTTCATGGGCTGCTTTCACATAGTAACATTAACCTTTGTTTTTCAGATGAAAGTTAGAGACTAAATGAATGGTCTCAACCAAAGTCCTATAATACGGTATTAGCAAAGCCACTTTTAGAACCCAGGCCTTCCAACTCATAAGGCAGTGTTCCTTCTACTATGTTAGTCATGCCCCTTGGAGTCTCAGTGTTCCCTGATGTTCCTTTGGTATTCCCCCCTCTGTTATACTTGGAAGGACACTCAGAGGTGTCCTACAAATTTGACAGTAGATCTAGTCCTGTACTTCAAGTCTAATTGCTGCTTTACCACAGGATAAATATCCATTTCCAAGCACAACAATGGCCTATTCAGTTCAGTTCTGTTCAGTCGCACAGTGGGATCCAACTCTTTGCAACCCCATGAACTGAAGCATGCCAGGCCTCCCTGTCCATCACCAACTCCCAGAGTTTATTCAAACTCATGTCCATTGAGTTGGTGATGCCATCCAACCATCTCATTCTCTGTCGTCCCCTTTTCCTCTCGCCTTCAATTTTTCCCAGCATTAGGGTCTTTTCAAATGAGTTAGCTCTTTGCATCAGGTGGCCAAAGTATTGGAGCTTCAGGTTCAGCATCAGTCCTTCCAGGGAATATTCAGGACTGATTTCCTTTAGGATGGACTGGCTGGATCGCCTTTCAGTCCAAGGGACTCTCAACAGTCTTCTCCAACACCACAGTTCAAAAGCACCAATTCTTCGGTGCTCAGCTTTCTTTATAGTCCAACTCTCATGTCCATATATGACTACAGACCTACTATGGGTTCATTAATATGGGCAAATGGGCCAACACACTGCTAAATGACTAAACAGAGAGTTTAGAAATATATCTGTAAATAACAGCTTCTGCAAGGGCTTCATACTGACATCCTGAAGAAGCATGTATCCAATGCATACTGTGGATAGGATGCTCATGATAAAAGTTCTTTCCCAGAAGGGCCAGGAGTTAGGTGGAAAGATAGGGTATGAGTCTAAGAAAATATCCAGTTCCAGCCACCACCATCACAAAGAAGGTGTAGAGCATCTTCATGGCTTTTGATGCATTTGGAAATATAGGGAGAATAAGTAGAGAAAAACCTTAGGCATAAAAGTAGGGAGCTTGTTTTAGGGAAGAGAGAGCTGGAGACTGGAGTGAGTAGCTCCAGGCAGTGCCTGGGCTGTCATGAGAAGCTGGAGTCCTGCGGTAGATCCCGAGACGATTCTGAGCCTCAGGGTTTTCTGTGAAAGTGGTTTGTTGTTCAGTCACTCAGTCCTGTCTGACTCTTTGTGGCCCCATGGACTGCAGCACACCAGACTTCCCTGTCCTTTACTGTCTCTCAGAGTTTGCTCAAACTCATGTCCATTGAGTCAATGATGTCACGGGAAGAGGGCTTATATAACAAAGTCATTTAGAGGCATTAAGCGGGAAAGTGCTTTGTACATCATAAAGCAATGCAGAAAGGAAGAGAGTGTGAAGGATAGATTGTCACCTGTAATAGTTGGCTGTGATTTTGTCATGATGATGCCAATCGCTTGTAGTACAGCCACACCCACAAACTACCATGGATGCTTTATAGACGTCTCCCACCCCCAGCTGCTCTCTGACTTGGTACACCAGTTCATGTAGCCATGTGGCAAACCCCAGATGTGGCACTTGGCATGTTGAGCTATGTTTGTGTCCCTCCACAGCACTATCGTGTGCACTTTAGGAACGTTAGTCTGTACATGCTGGTAGTTCAACAGCAGCCCGCTTCTAAGAGCTGTGTTCCTGCGCCACCCACATTTGAGGCACTATCCTTTGATTTCTGAACATCACAGAAAGCACATTTTGTTGTAAAATTATAACACAGCATATCTCTATTTTTTTTTCCTCTCCGGGCTCTTTGTTTTCTTTTATGAATTCTTAGAACTAGATATTACATCCTATGAAATTATCCATGATTGACTTTAATTTGCTTAGCTATGTCCACCTAGATTATGGGGAAAAAAAAAACAAACACATGATAAAGGATAGATTTCTACAGCATGCGGCTTTCCAGTCTCCATCAGTAATACTGTCACAGCAACCCTAGGTGAGTTTTCAAATTATCTGTGGGGTCAATTGGAAATCAAAAGGCATTAAAAACAGAGTTAGTTGGCATGTTACTGTGGGGTCAGTACAAAAGAAAATAGAAGAAAGATTTCCTGTATCTAAGAGTTCAGAGTTGTATGCTTGATATTAATCACACTCCCACATAATTAATATTGTGCTTGTGTTCTGACAGGCAGCTTGATGCTAACTAGAAATCACCTTAAATCCTATTCAAGATCTTTAAAAAAAAAATTCAGCCTTGCATTTTATAAAGCCTAACATAAGAGCATGTGTATAAGATGTAGAGACAGGCTGGAAAGAAGCCACGTTAGGTATTAACAACTATGTGAAACAGTGTAGATTTGGGAGGTACAATAGGACTCTCTCTGGTCCAACTTTTCATCAGTACCTGGGATGGAGCTGGAGAAGGATGCTGATCAAATGTACACATGAAACAAAGATGAACAGGATAATGAACAAACATGACAGAATCAAAACACAAAAGGATTTGGAGGCTTAAACACCAGACAAAAACAGGCTGAACTGTAACAGGAAAAATATCTGGGATTTAGAGGAGATTTACAACAGATCATAAGCAAGAATCAGAGGTCATCTAATCAAGAGCCAAAGGCTTCATTTTCACCAAAGATGAGATGGCTGTGTTTAACACCAACAAAAATCCTCCATAAAATTAGTCTTTTCTAGTAGAAGAAAATATTGAAAGATATGTTTTGCATCTAACAGAGGAGTCAATCGTTCCCTGAAGCCTGCACATTAGAATTACTGAAAAGGATTTAAAATAAATTCAGAAAAAAAAATAAAATAAATTCAGATTTCCTGGCCTTTTTGCAACTTTTTTTTTGGCTTATCTTTTCTAGAACTCTTGAAGCTATCTGTTCTAGTATAGGATATGATCGTTATAATTTCTTTACATTTCTAAAGTCTTTCATTCTATCTTCTGATAATTTGTATATCTGAGTCAGTTTCTTCAAAAATTAACTTCTACCTTTTGCTGAAATTACCTCAATTCTGTCAGCAAGAGCTGGTTGGCTTTAGCTAGTATTGGCACTGTTGCAAAACATGAATGTTCTTGGCATAATTCCTCACAACTGCCTCCCTAAGTAGTTTCTCTCATATTTCATGATTTGGTTGAAAACCCAATATGGTTAGGAAAAAGATGTGCATAAGTGAAGCATAATTATATTGATTCATGTTCAGCTGATAAAGATTTATTTGTCCTCGAGGCATAATAATGGCCAAGATTTGCCCATGATCAATAACTCTTGAACAAATAAATCTTGATATCGGCAACAAAAGCCAATATCTACTTAAACTTTTTTCAAAGTGTTATAATATGCTGATGGCATGAAACATGGGCCCCCATAAAACACATCTTGAGCTTCAGGTTGACATTAAATTTGTATTCTCCAAGAGTTAATATTCAAGATTCCAGTAACTCTGGAGCAACTGGCTGATCAAAGGGAAAGTTGTTTAGTGAGGACTGATGGTTAATAATATAAGTTTTTTGACTGAAACAGCAAGTATCTGTTTCTTACAATTTTGGAGGCTGGGAAGTCCAAGATTAAGGTNTGTGGATGTTAGTCATTCTCATAGATATGTACTGATATCTTAATATTGTTTTCATTTGCATTTCCCTAATGAGGGGTGACACGGCAATATGCGATTGTTACCTTCTCAATGTCTTTTCTTATTTCTGTGTTATGCCCAGATGTTGTAACCTCAGCTATTAATAGAAGCTTTAGTTTTTGTGAAGGTATATTTCAGGCAAGGATAGTTGTTCAAATTGATGGTTCTGAGAAGAAAAAAAATGCTAGAAATTCCTTTACCATCATTTTGCTGACATCAGTCTCCCCAATTTCCCTTTTTTAGATTGTACTTTTGACATCAAATATAAGAATTCTTTGGAGAAGGCAATGACACCCCACTCCAGTACTCTTGCCTGGAAAATCCCATGGATGGAGGAGCCTGGAAGGCTGCAATCCTTGGAGTTGCTAAGAGTCAGGCACGACTGAGTGACTTCACTTTCACTTTTCACTTTCATGCATTGGAGAAGGAAATGGCAACCCACTCCAGCGTTCTTGCCTAGGAATCTCAGGGACAGAGGAGCCTACTGAGCTGCCATCTATGGGGTCGCACCGAGTCGAACGCGACTGAAGCGACTTAGCAGAAGCAGCAGCAGCAGCAGCAGCAGCAGCATAAGAATTCTTTGCCTAGTCCTAGATGTCAAAGATATTTTCTGCCATTGTTTCTTAAAATTTTAGAGTTTTGTTTCTAATCCATTTTTGAGTCAATGTATTATAAGGTATGACTCATTGGAAAAAATCCTGATGCTGGGAAAAACTAAAGGCTGGAGGAGAGGAGGGCAACAGAGGATGAGATGGTTGGATGGTATCACCAACTCAATGGATATGAGTTTGAGCAAACTCCTGGAACTAGAGAAGGACAGGGAAGCCTGGCATGCTCTGGTTCACGGGGTCTCAAAGAGTTGGGCACAACTCACCGACTGAACAACAACAACAGCAATGACAACGAGTCTTAAATCTAGGTTCTCTCGTTTTCTCAGTTCAGTTCAGTCGCTCAGTCGTGTCCAACTCTTTGCAACCCCATGAATCGCAGCACGCCAAGCCTCCCTGTCCATCACCATCTCCAGGAGTTCACTCAGACTCACATCCATCGAGACAATGATGCCATCCAGCCATCTCATCCTCTGTCGTCCCCTTTTCCTCCTGCCCCCCAATCCCTCCCAGCATCAGGGTCTTTTCCAATGAGTCAACTCTTGTATGAGGTGGCCAAAGTACTGGAGTTTTAGCTTTAGCATCACTCCTTCCAAAGAACACCCAGGACTGATCTCCTTTAGAATGGATTGGTTGGATCTCCTTGCAGTCCAAGGGACTCTCAAGAGTCTTCTCCAGCACCACAGTTCAAAAGCATCAATTCTTCAACGCTCAACTTTCTTCACAGTCCAACTCTCACATCCATACATGACCACTGGAAAAACCATAGCCTTGACTAGACGGACCTTTGTTTCCTATGGATGCCCAAATACCCATTACCACTTGTAAAAGCTATCCTTCCTGCATTGAATTGCTTTTGAATCTTTGTCAAAATATGCTAGGCAAGTTTGTGAGTTCTGTTTCTGGATTTTCAATTCTCATCCATTGATCTATGTGTCTATGAAGAGATATTCTTGCTTTATTCCTGATGTCAGGAGAAATATATTCTGTTTTTCACCCTTAAATGAAATTTTATTATTAAGTTTTTTAAAGATACTCTTTTTCAGTTTAAGAAATTGAGGAAATTCCCTTCTACTCCACGTTTTTCTGAGTTTTTATTTCCTAATAAATAACAGGCGTGTTGAATTCTGTCAAATGGTTTTTTTTTTTTTAGGTGTCAGTTCTTCTTGTGCAATTTTTCTTCTTTGGCCTGCTAATATGGTGGGTGATACTGAAGTGGTCTTATATCTCTGGATTAAGCCCTAATTCCTCATGGAATACAATGATTTTTATATTGCTGAGTTCTGTTTTGTTAGGCATTTTAAAATCTATATTCATGAGAAATACTAGTCTGTAGTTTTCTGTTTCTATTACTTGGTATCAGGATTTTACTAGGTTTAAAATGATTTTGGAAGTGGTCTTTTATATTTTCTGGAAGAGATTTATGGAATTGATGCTTGGTGCAATTACCTATTAAAACACCTGGGTCTGGACTGCAGAATTGGACTTTTAAAAAATTCAATTTTCTAAAGAGTTGTGGGGCATTCAAATAAAATTTTTTTTTTTTTTTTTACATTGGGTAAATTGTGGTAGATGGTGTTTTACAGAGAGCTGGCCTATTTCATCTAAATTGTCAATTTTATGTGTATAGAGTTCTCCGAAACATTTTCCTGTTACCAGTTTGTCATTTGCACAGTGTTAAAGGTTGAACTGTCCAAAATAATTTGTATGTTTAAGTCCTAAACCTCAGTACCTTAACATATGACCTTATTTGGAGATATGGTCTTTATATACATAATCAAGGTGAAGTCAGTAGGCAGACCCTAAAACAATAGGACTGGAGTCTTTATGAAAAAGGAAAATTTGGACAAAGAGGTGAACACAGAAGGAAAATAAGAAGACAGCCATCTACAAGCCACTGAGAGAGACCTGAAACAGATGCTTTCCTCAAATCGCTTGGAAGGAATCAGCACTGCCCAAACCCTTGATTTTGGACTTCTTACTCTCCAGCACCGTAAGACAGTTGACCAAGGTTTCACTCAGCCTGTGGCACATTCTTACAATAACCCCAGTAAACTTTTACAAAAGAGTATCTGTGGTAATATCTATACTTTTATTCCTGATATTAGCCACTTGTGCCTTCTCTTTTTTTTCTTATCAGTCTTTGCCAATTTTATCTTTTCAAACAACTATTGGCTGATTTTCTCTTCTCATACTCTGCTTTCAACTTCACTGTTTTCTGGACGTCAAAAACAGGTTTTTACTTCCTAGCTTCTGCCTGCTTTGAGTTTATTTTGCTCTTTTCCCCCCTCCTTTCTCGAGGAGGGAGCTTAGAATATAAATTTGAAATTTTTCCTCCTTTGTAATGTGTGCATTTAGTCCTAAAAGTTTGACTCTTAGGACTGCTTTAGCTGCTTTCCACAAATTTTGATATATTTTAATTTCACTTTCATTCAGTTCAATGATTTTTTTGGATTTCCCTTCAGCTTTTTCCTTTGACCTATAGATTATTTAGATGTGTACTGTTTACTTTCCAAGTGTTTAAAGATTTCCTGTTTCTTTATGCTATTGCCTTCTAGTTTTACTCCACTACGGTCAGAGAAAACATTTTGTATAATTTTAGTTCTTTTAAGCTTGCTGAGGTTTGTTTAATGGCCATGATATGGTATTTTCGTATAGTTTCTGTATATACGTGGAAAGAATGCGTATTCTGCTATTGTTGAGTGGAATGTCCTGTAAATATCAACTAGATTCTTTTGCTTGATGGCAATGTTGAGTTCTTCCATACTCTTAATTTTACAGTAATTTTCTTTCTAGTTTTTCTTGCAGTCGTTAAGAGAATCATGTTAAAGTCTCCATCTATAACTAGATTTGTCTATTTCTCCTTTCAGTTCCGATAGTTTTATCTTCCCATATTTTGCATCTTGCAGATCATTCAGCTGGAGACCACTGTTATACTGGAGCCCTGTTAGTGTGATGCTAAGATGAGGGAGGAGAAGTCTTCTATAATTTTATGATTAAGTTTTGATCTTTCAGCAGACTTGTGTTCTCAGTTCCCATCTTCCCTAGTCTCAGAAAAGACAAGTAGGAGTACAGGCTGGCGTTCTCTGTTGGGTCCCAAAGTAGAATGAAACAATTATTTTGTTATTATTTACTAACAACAATAGTCGAAAAGTCTTTTTGCCCTTTCTCGATCGTTTAGCATTTTGGTGAGACTGTTTTTAAACTCGCACCTGTGGCATTTTTATATTGTCGCCTTATTGAACAATAAATCCAGGATATAAAAAGGAAAAAGAAAATTCAGCAAACTCACTGTTGTGTTGTTTCTTAGGTCTCAAGATCCCTTTCTGGTCTGCCTTCTTCTTATCACCTTTCAGAGTCTTCTTATGTTTGGCTTATGTACAATGCCTAGAGTTTTTAGTAGATTTAGCAGGAATATTCAAATTCTGATAAACTGGATGTCCACCCCATCTTTCCATAAATGAAGGCCTCCAGTATTGATGGTCTTTAAACAAATCCTAAACATCCATGCTCTGGTTGAAAACATATTTGATCTCTTTTGGCAATATAATACTATTACGAAGAGTCTACTAGAAATTTAAAAATTCAAAATATTTTATTACTTAATAATATCCAAATTGACTTGTTTATTTAGATAGCCTATTCTAAAATGAAGTACACTTACATTGTAATGTATAATTAATAATTATAATGTATAAATACATTGTAGAGTAGTTCTCTACCCTTTAAATTAACATTTGCATTAATTCAAATTGACCATTCCCTCCACCCTCCAAAAATTGATGGTACTACAGACAGTTCATATATCATTATATTTTATAATGCACTAATACACAAAAAGATTTAGAAAGGCATTGTCCAATGAGCATCTGATTTTGAGACTAAGGAAGTACACAAACTACAGGAAAGGTGGTTCTAGAACTTACTGCATAGACTGTGTCCAATATAGTGCCTGGCATGCAATATACATTGAATAAATATTTGCAAATGATTAAAAGAATAAATGAAGATGGCATTGAGTATTTGATGCTGATATTTTTCCTCTGACAGAATTTTTGTAACTAATATGCATAAATGAAATCTGACTGCCTCTAATGGAAATTTACAGTTAGATGCAGATGTGTAGTTTATGCATTTATACATACAGCATTTTTGGTTCTATGTCTCATGTTTATGCTTGTGTATGGTAGATCCCTGGAGATTCTTAACATTTTTTAAATCAAAAAATCTTTCCTTCTTTTGACATCATGCAAACCATAGGAAAATCAGCAATCACAAAGCTAGCTCTCTTCTTCCTACAATAAAAGTTAGTTAATGGTTAAACCTACTGAGCTTATCGAGAATTTTTTTCTTTCAAAAGATGTTCAAGGGTATGGTCATTTATCAGAAAATTGCTTCTTTTTCAAGTAAACAAATGACTTTTCTCCTGTTCTCTGCTTTCCAGGGCTCAGGATAAAATGTTGCCAAGTGGTAGAGATCTCTCATGCTGTGATTCATCTGAGCCCTGTAGACTAAGCTTAATTGATGGGCAGAGAATAAAGAGAAAAGCAGGCTCTGGCTCTGCTAACACAAATCCAGTTTTCCCTGCCCAGCTCCCAAAGGCTGGCTAAATCTATCTACATTTTTCATAGGCAGCGTTACAGTGCTGTATTCACATTTAGATGTGCAACCTCAAGGAAATGCTTCTGATTGCTGCAAATTCTTTGGGTAAAGGAAAGAATTCTGAGGTTAAGAGGTTCAACTGGCTGACTGCAGTTGGTCCTCTGTATTCACGAGTTCTGCATCCATGGACACGGAGGCCAGTTGTACTATGCCATTCTCTGCAAGATACTTGACCATCAGCAGATTTTGTTGTTTGCAGGGCTCCTGAACTAATCCTCAGATACTGGGTATGACTGTCCTTGAGAAAGATGAAGGAGAGATGTATGGAAAATCTTGGCTTTCTTCCACAGTCATGAAGGAAATGGACTGCGTAGCTCTCTACCGTCTAAGGTCTTTACTCAAATGTCACCTTTTCTGTGAAATCTTTTCTGGTGGCACTGCTCACGATTGTGTCATCCTATCCCCCTTGACACAGAAATATATTACAATAGAGGCCAAAAAAGGATAATGTAGTTTAGAGCAAAGAACAAAAATAGAAAAACAAAATAGAGTAAAGGAAAAAAAAAAAAGAATAAATAAAAAGGGTGTGAGGACTATTCCATTGCATAAAAGGAACCTCACAGAATGGTCTATATCACCAGGAGAAATGAATTTCTAACACTGTATGCTGATCACAATTACATAATGAATCGTGATTTACAATATGATTTTTGCAAATAGACCTGGTGCATTGAATTGTTCTAACAGGTCATGTTTTTAAATGACTTCTGAACCTTCAATAATAATAAAAAACTTAACACATGGACCTTGAGATTAGTGCCTTGCCATAAAATAAGGTGATTTCACTTCCTTAAAATGAATTATTCTCTGTGAGCAAGGCATGCGAAGCACTGTTCTCATTGATTCTCTTTCTTTGCACACTTTTTGCTCTTCTCCAGTCATAAGTCATTGCACCAACAGAACTTCCACTTGCATATAAAGTGTCTGGTGCCATAGATGTATTTACTGTCACTTTTTATAAAAAGACTACACATTTCCAGCCATGACAAGAGACCAGCTGGCTAATTTAGAGTGCCTGCTGAACATTTGAGGAAAAGTAATCATTTTATTTTCACTGGTTTATTTAGAGGGTGCATTCTGAATATGAATGATCATAAATATGAGAATTATACAGATGTATGGGGGGTATCCAAATGTTTTCATAGAAATGCACAGAAAGCCTCTTCACAGCTCTGTGATATTTTTGAGTAAAGCAATTCAGAAATGCCTAATTTTTAAGCAACAATTGAAGTTTGGTCAAAACTGATTATGGTATGACAGTTTTAAAGAATAGCTTTACTGTCAATAATTCATTGTATCTTTACAAAAATTATTAATTGATATGAAATTTTATTAACTCTATGGGTTTTAAATATAATAATCTAATTATTAGTAAACATGTTCCCTCTATTTATTAACCCAGTGTATTCATTATTATAATATTCACACAGTAACACTTAATTTCAGAATCCAATTTGAAAATAAGAAATCCTATATTATGTTTCCAAGAACAAAATCATAATACGGTTTGAGTATAAAATGAAAATATAAGTTTTATTTAGATTTATTTTATTTTTAAAATTTCTATTTTTAATGTTATAAATAAAAGACTTGGTACTGATATATGCATATAATATGTAAATGACCAAATATACGGTACATTGGAAAGAGTGCATAATCTAAAATGTACAGTAGCCAAAAACCAAGTCCACTGCTGTAGAAAATAGGAAGTCTGAAACTGTCATTTCTATTTACTGTCAATCACCAGAACATATTTAATTTGCCAAGTACTTTTAAGTGACTGGCATTATGCTAGGCACAGCAAGTATAATTACAAATAGTACAATAAATGGTCTTGGGTTTAACAAACTACATACCATAAAATTTACTCAAATAAAATAATAGAGGAACTAACATGTCACTTCTCCAGAAATCCTATTACACAACCACCAGAAATGCATAAGACTCTTAAAGCCAACAAAATCAGGCTTCTGTGTTGCCAAAATAGATGCCAGAAATCCCCATGCACTTTAAAATAGTTGTTTCTCATCTCCTACAGTTTTAGTAGATTTTGGTTCATCTTCCAGTGAGTTTGATGGTCCAGCTTTTATAAAACAGTAAAAACTACAAGTCAGAAAGGGTAGAGGGTATAAAAATGCAGGAGGGCAGTAACAGGAGGAAGTAATAATAGCTGATGGGCTTTTCTGATATCTCAGTTGGTAAAGAATCCGCCTGCAATGCAGGAGATCTCAGTTCAATTCCTGGGTTGGGAAGATCCTCTAGAGAAGGGAGAGGCTACCCACTCCAGTATTCTTGGGCTCCTCTTATGGCTCAGCTTGTAAAGAATCCGCCTGAAATGCGGGAGACCTGTGTTCAATCCCTGGGTGGGGAAGATCCCCTGGAGGAGGGAAAGGCTTACCCACTCCAGTATTCTGGCCTGGAGAATTTCATGGACTGTATAGTCCATGGGGTTGCAAAGAGTTGGACATGACTGAGCGACTTTCACAGTGACAGCTGAAAAGTAAATGAGAAAATTTTTTAAATAATCCCAACTGTCATCACATGCCATATTAAGAAGTAAATAATTATATATATATATATATATATATATATATAATATGAAAGGTCATTATATCTGAAAGCTAAAATTATCAAAGCTCTAGAAGAAACTATAAGATAAAATCTTTGCAACCTTGAGATAAGTATTTTTTACATATGACACATAAAGCATGAACCATTAAAGAAAACTTTGATAAGTTGGACTTAAAACTTAAAAGCTTGCTTTTTGAAAGATACTCTTAAGAAAATTAAAAATGCAAAGCACAGAATGGGGAAAATATTCACAACACATATATCTGACAAAGTACTTGTAAATAGAATTTACTTAAAAAGTTTATAGCTCAATAAGAAGACAAAAACTCCAACTAAAATGATACAAGATTTGAAAAGACATTTCATAATAGAAGATATCAGTTCAGTTCAGTCACTCAGTCATGTCCAACTCTTTGAGACCCCATGAATTGCAGCATGCCAGGCCTCTCTGTTCATCACCAACTTCTGGAGTCCACCCAAACCCATGACCATTGAGTCAGTGATGCCATCCAACCATCTCATCCTCTGTTGTCCCCTTCTCCTCCTGCCCTCAATCTTTCCCAGCATCAGGGTCTTTTCAAATGAGTCAACTCTTCGCATCAGGTGGCCAAAGTATTGTAGTTTCAGCTTCAACATCAGTCCGTTCAATGAATAACCAGGACTGATCTCCTTTAGGACGGGCTGGTTGGATCTCCTTACATTCCAAGAGACTCTCAAGAGTCTTCTCCAACACCACAGTTCAAAAGCATCAACTCTTTGGTGCTTGGCTTTCTTTATAGTCCAACTCTCACATCCATACATGACCACTGGAAAAACCATAGCCTTGACTAGACAGATCTTCGTTGGCAAAGTAATGTCTCTGCTTTTTAATATGCTGTTTAGGTTGGTCATAACTTTCCTTCCAAGGAGTAAGTGACTTTTAAGTTCATGGCTGCAATCACCAACTGCAGTGATTTTGGAGCCCAGAAAAATAAAAGAACAGGCAAAAAGCACATGCAAAGATGTTCAATATCATTAGCTATCAAGGGAGTACAAATGAAAACTTCCATGATATATTAATGTACATCCTTCAAATAGCTAGACTTTTAAAAAAGACTAAGATGCTAAAGCTGAAACTCCATTACTTTGGCCACCTCATGTGAAGAGTTGACTCATTGGAAAGGACTCTGATGCTGGGAGGGATGGGGAGCAGGAGGAGAAGGGGACGACAGAGGATGAGATGGCTGGATGGCATCACTGACTCGATGGACGTGAGTCTGAGTGAACTCCGGGAGTTGGTGATGGACAGGGAGGCCTGGCGTGCTGCAGTTCATGGAGTTGCAGAGTCAGACATGACTGAGCGACTGAACTGAACTAAACTGGATCATACCAAGTTTCGGTGAGGATGCAGAGCAATTGACAGTCTCATCAGTGCCAGTGAGAATGTAAAATGTTACACCTACATTAACAAAAGTTGAACATACAATTACCAGACAATGCAGCAATTCCACTCCTAGATATCTGTCCAAAAGAAATGAGTGTAAGTCCAATCCAACTCAATTAGCAGTTCCGTGAAGCAAGGTGTTGTCATGAATAGCCAACGCCTTGCACATCACCTAACTCCTAGAAGATGCTCATAGGTTGCTGTTAACTAAATGAATGTGTGTGTGTTCAGTTGCTTAGTCGTGTCCGACTCTTTGTGACCCCATGGACTGTAACCCACCAAGTTCCTCTGTCCATGGGATTTTGCAGGAAAGAATACTGGATTGGGTTGCCATTTCCTCCTCCAGAGGATCTTCCCAATCCAGGGATAGAACCCACGGCTTCCATGTCTCCTGCACTGCAGGGAGATTCATTACCACTGTGCCACTGGAGCTCAGTAACTTTGAATGGATGTTAGCTAATTAATGGTATGCTCTAAGATTGAGCATACAGATGTATAATATATTATCAGTTCAGTTCAGTTCAGTCGCCCAGTAGTGTCCAATTCTTTGCAACCTCATGAATCACAGCACGCCAGGCCTCCCTGTCCATCACCAACTCCCCGAGTTCACTCAGACTCACGTCCAACGAGTCAGTGATGACATCCAGCCATCTCATCCTCTGTTGTCCCCTTCTCTTCCTCCTGCCCCTAATCCCTCCCAGCATCAAAGTCTTTTCCAATGAGTCAACTCTTCAATATATTATATTGACTCACTTTTTATCCTTATTTTTAAGCTGTAAGCCCATTCATCCATAGCAATCTCATAAGAAATTCCAACACGTAAAACAGATTAAACCAAGTTATGCCTTGCCAGTCTACCCCAACTGTCTGCAGTGGCCACCAATAAAAAACTTCTCAACATGGAGTTGGCAGGACCTACAAG
Organism: Neotragus moschatus; assembly: GCA_006410615.1. Classification (NCBI taxonomy): domain Eukaryota; kingdom Metazoa; phylum Chordata; class Mammalia; order Artiodactyla; family Bovidae; genus Neotragus; species Neotragus moschatus. The sequence goes on along the minus strand of SJYA01001559.1, from coordinate 2,139,375 downwards.
GACTCATGAAGGACTGGCAGAATTCTCACAAGAGCAAGTGGAAAGACTGATTAGGAATTACATACAGAGTGATGATGTGAAGTCTGGGTAGATGGGATGAGGTTTGATTAGAAAGTGTTTTTCAACTATACTCCTTCACTTCCTGCTTCATCTTTAAGTCTCTTTTCTACCTTCTGAAGTCTAAAAATTCCTAGAACCACCTCTCTAGAACTTCCAACTATGCCAAGAGTAGGAAGTTTCTGCCAATTTTATGCTTTCAAGGCATTATTGTCCTTCACCAAAGCAAAAGATGCCATAGATTATAAGACATACCATTATTTCATGCACCACTTAAAAAAAAATGCTGCCAGATAGAGTACAGGCGTAGGGCTCTCTTATCACTTAGAAGTCTTATTTTAACTTATCTAATGAGCTTTTTCAAGATCCTTTAGACATAGAAGACATGTAACTGGAGATAGGATCTTGACCTCTTTAACACCTTTAGCACTGACAACTTATTACAGGAACACCAGGGGTTTAATAAGCATAACCTTGTAGTTTCATTTTCCCCCCTGATTGAATCACATGTTGCTGGAAGTTAGATAACTTCTGCTCAAAGTCAGCAGGAAGTTCAGTGAAAGTTCAGTGGTTTAATGCTAAGTCCTGCACAATGAATGAATCGGTAATGCCAGCCTCTTGTTGCATTGACATTACTTTCATCTTGTGACAGACTGTATTTTCCAAATACGGCTGCAACAATATCTCTCAGCCCATATGCTCTTGTAGGAACTTGCTGCTTCCCAATCAAGACAGAAAGTTAATTCTTTGCCCCCTGAGTCTGGGCAGGCTCCACAGTCACCTGTCACCATCAGGCTGTAGCAGAAATGATGCTTCAGAACCTGGGTTGTGAAAGATGATGCAGCTTCCACCTTACCCATTGGACCATTTGCACTTGAAGTCTTCAGCTGCCAAGAAACAGTCCAATTGCCCTGGTGCTGCCAAGACACTTCAAAGCCCAAAGGAGCCCATGCAGGAAGACCACAGGGAGAGTATCTGAGACTACACAAGGGAGAAAGGCATCCAACTATCCTCCACAGCTTCAGCTTTCTGCTATTACAGCTCTAGGCTTCTTCTGAATGCATGAGAGACCTTGAACCAGAACTACCCAGGCAAGCCTGCCTGAATTCCTGTCCCACAGAGACTGCAACAGATAAGAAGATGATCACTATTGTTCTAAGCCATGTAGTTCAGGGAGTGATTTGTTACTAGTGAGAGACAGCTGGACTCTAACTAGCTCTAGGCATTTGGCAGTTTCTCATACCTTTACCTGCATTGCTTGATTTGTGCTAGGCAATCCTTTTCCAGATCTTTAACATGACTAGCTGCATCTACTTGTGAGCATAGGTNCATGACTGAGCGACTTTCACAGTGACAGCTGAAAAGTAAATGAGAAAATTTTTTAAATAATCCCAACTGTCATCACATGCCATATTAAGAAGTAAATAATTATATATATATATATATATATATATATATAAAATATGAAAGGTCATTATATCTGAAAGCTAAAATTATCAAAGCTCTAGAAGAAACTATAAGATAAAATCTTTGCAACCTTGAGATAAGTATTTTTTACATATGACACATAAAGCATGAACCATTAAAGAAAACTTTGATAAGTTGGACTTAAAACTTAAAAGCTTGCTTTTTGAAAGATACTCTTAAGAAAATTAAAAATGCAAAGCACAGAATGGGGAAAATATTCACAACACATATATCTGACAAAGTACTTGTAAATAGAATTTACTTAAAAAGTTTATAGCTCAATAAGAAGACAAAAACTCCAACTAAAATGATACAAGATTTGAAAAGACATTTCATAATAGAAGATATCAGTTCAGTTCAGTCACTCAGTCATGTCCAACTCTTTGAGACCCCATGAATTGCAGCATGCCAGGCCTCTCTGTTCATCACCAACTTCTGGAGTCCACCCAAACCCATGACCATTGAGTCAGTGATGCCATCCAACCATCTCATCCTCTGTTGTCCCCTTCTCCTCCTGCCCTCAATCTTTCCCAGCATCAGGGTCTTTTCAAATGAGTCAACTCTTCGCATCAGGTGGCCAAAGTATTGTAGTTTCAGCTTCAACATCAGTCCGTTCAATGAATAACCAGGACTGATCTCCTTTAGGACGGGCTGGTTGGATCTCCTTACATTCCAAGAGACTCTCAAGAGTCTTCTCCAACACCACAGTTCAAAAGCATCAACTCTTTGGTGCTTGGCTTTCTTTATAGTCCAACTCTCACATCCATACATGACCACTGGAAAAACCATAGCCTTGACTAGACAGATCTTCGTTGGCAAAGTAATGTCTCTGCTTTTTAATATGCTGTTTAGGTTGGTCATAACTTTCCTTCCAAGGAGTAAGTGACTTTTAAGTTCATGGCTGCAATCACCAACTGCAGTGATTTTGGAGCCCAGAAAAATAAAAGAACAGGCAAAAAGCACATGCAAAGATGTTCAATATCATTAGCTATCAAGGGAGTACAAATGAAAACTTCCATGATATATTAATGTACATCCTTCAAATAGCTAGACTTTTAAAAAAGACTAAGATGCTAAAGCTGAAACTCCATTACTTTGGCCACCTCATGTGAAGAGTTGACTCATTGGAAAGGACTCTGATGCTGGGAGGGATGGGGAGCAGGAGGAGAAGGGGACGACAGAGGATGAGATGGCTGGATGGCATCACTGACTCGATGGACGTGAGTCTGAGTGAACTCCGGGAGTTGGTGATGGACAGGGAGGCCTGGCGTGCTGCAGTTCATGGAGTTGCAGAGTCAGACATGACTGAGCGACTGAACTGAACTAAACTGGATCATACCAAGTTTCGGTGAGGATGCAGAGCAATTGACAGTCTCATCAGTGCCAGTGAGAATGTAAAATGTTACACCTACATTAACAAAAGTTGAACATACAATTAGCAGACAATGCAGCAATTCCACTCCTAGATATCTGTCCAAAAGAAATGAGTGTAAGTCCAATCCAACTCAATTAGCAGTTCCGTGAAGCAAGGTGTTGTCATGAATAGCCAACGCCTTGCACATCACCTAACTCCTAGAAGATGCTCATAGGTTGCTGTTAACTAAATGAATGTGTGTGTGTTCAGTTGCTTAGTCGTGTCCGACTCTTTGTGACCCCATGGACTGTAACCCACCAAGTTCCTCTGTCCATGGGATTTTGCAGGAAAGAATACTGGATTGGGTTGCCATTTCCTCCTCCAGAGGATCTTCCCAATCCAGGGATAGAACCCACGGCTTCCATGTCTCCTGCACTGCAGGGAGATTCATTACCACTGTGCCACTGGTGCTCAGTAACTTTGAATGGATGTTAGCTAATTAATGGTATGCTCTAAGATTGAGCATACAGATGTATAATATATTATCAGTTCAGTTCAGTTCAGTCGCCCAGTAGTGTCCAATTCTTTGCAACCTCATGAATCACAGCACGCCAGGCCTCCCTGTCCATCACCAACTCCCCGAGTTCACTCAGACTCACGTCCAACGAGTCAGTGATGACATCCAGCCATCTCATCCTCTGTTGTCCCCTTCTCTTCCTCCTGCCCCTAATCCCTCCCAGCATCAAAGTCTTTTCCAATGAGTCAACTCTTCAATATATTATATTGACTCACTTTTTATCCTTATTTTTAAGCTGTAAGCCCATTCATCCATAGCAATCTCATAAGAAATTCCAACACGTAAAACAGATTAAACCAAGTTATGCCTTGCCAGTCTACCCCAACTGTCTGCAGTGGCCACCAATAAAAAACTTCTCAACATGGAGTTGGCAGGACCTACAAGGACTCATGAAGGACTGGCAGAATTCTCACAAGAGCAAGTGGAAAGACTGATTAGGAATTACATACAGAGTGATGATGTGAAGTCTGGGTAGATGGGATGAGGTTTGATTAGAAAGTGTTTTTCAACTATACTCCTTCACTTCCTGCTTCATCTTTAAGTCTCTTTTCTACCTTCTGAAGTCTAAAAATTCCTAGAACCACCTCTCTAGAACTTCCAACTATGCCAAGAGTAGGAAGTTTCTGCCAATTTTATGCTTTCAAGGCATTATTGTCCTTCACCAAAGCAAAAGATGCCATAGATTATAAGACATACCATTATTTCATGCACCACTTAAAAAAAAATGCTGCCAGATAGAGTACAGGCGTAGGGCTCTCTTATCACTTAGAAGTCTTATTTTAACTTATCTAATGAGCTTTTTCAAGATCCTTTAGACATAGAAGACATGTAACTGGAGATAGGATCTTGACCTCTTTAACACCTTTAGCACTGACAACTTATTACAGGAACACCAGGGGTTTAATAAGCATAACCTTGTAGTTTCATTTTCCCCCCTGATTGAATCACATGTTGCTGGAAGTTAGATAACTTCTGCTCAAAGTCAGCAGGAAGTTCAGTGAAAGTTCAGTGGTTTAATGCTAAGTCCTGCACAATGAATGAATCGGTAATGCCAGCCTCTTGTTGCATTGACATTACTTTCATCTTGTGACAGACTGTATTTTCCAAATACGGCTGCAACAATATCTCTCAGCCCATATGCTCTTGTAGGAACTTGCTGCTTCCCAACCAAGACAGAAAGTTAATTCTTTGCCCCCTGAGTCTGGGCAGGCTCCACAGTCACCTGTCACCATCAGGCTGTAGCAGAAATGATGCTTCAGAACCTGGGTTGTGAAAGATGATGCAGCTTCCACCTTACCCATTGGACCATTTGCACTTGAAGTCTTCAGCTGCCAAGAAACAGTCCAATTGCCCTGGTGCTGCCAAGACACTTCAAAGCCCAAAGGAGCCCATGCAGGAAGACCACAGGGAGAGTATCTGAGACTACACAAGGGAGAAAGGCATCCAACTATCCTCCACAGCTTCAGCTTTCTGCTATTACAGCTCTAGGCTTCTTCTGAATGCATGAGAGACCTTGAACCAGAACTACCCAGGCAAGCCTGCCTGAATTCCTGTCCCACAGAGACTGCAACAGATAAGAAGATGATCACTATTGTTCTAAGCCATGTAGTTCAGGGAGTGATTTGTTACTAGTGAGAGACAGCTGGACTCTAACTAGCTCTAGGCATTTGGCAGTTTCTCATACCTTTACCTGCATTGCTTGATTTGTGCTAGGCAATCCTTTTCCAGATCTTTAACATGACTAGCTGCATCTACTTGTGAGCATAGGTCCTGTACAGCAGGTGCCTTGCTGCTTCAGAAAAATATGAACTTGTGTCCAGATTTACCTCATTAATATAAAGATTTTCCTCGTTGTTGTTGTTCAGTCACTAAATCGTGTCCGATTCTGTGACCCCATGAACTGCCGCATGCCAGGCTTCCTGTCCTTCACTATCTCCCAGAGTTTACTCAAACTCATGTCCACTGAGTCAGTGATGTCATCCAACCCTCTCATCCTATCACCCCCTTCTCCTCTTGCCCTTAATCTTTTCCGGCTCAGGGTCTTTTCTAATGAGTTGGCTCTTCGCATCAGGTGGCCAAAGTATTGTAGCTTCAGCTTCAGCATCAGTCCTGTCAATGAATATTCAGTGTTGATTTCCATTAGGATTGACTGGCTTGATCTCTTTGCTGTCCAAGGGCCTCTCAAGAGTCTTCTCCCACACCACAGTTCTTCATTAACATATCATATATCCCTGTACTATTTCCATACTTCTACGTGTATGATAACTTTTCAATTCAAAATCTTAGTGTATTTTCTAAGAAGACACTTAAAGTGGCATATGCAAATCAACACCTGTAGCAACCAAGTGAACACAACCTAACTGAAGTGAAGGCAACATGAACACCCACGACCAAGCTGAAGAATGTGCAGAGAGTCACAACTTAATCACTTAAGTCATAAGTGAAGTGAAATCGCTCAGTCGTGTCCGACTCTTTGTGACCCCATGGACTGTGGCCTACCAGGCTCCTCTTTCCGTGGGTTTTTCCAGGCAATAGTAGTCGAGTGGATTGCCATTTCCTTCTCTAGGGGATCTTCCCAACCCAGGGACTGAACCCGGATCTCCTGCATTGTAGACAGACACTTTACCATGTGAGCCACCAGGGAAGAAATACTTAGTCATGGGCAAAGGAAGATGCCATCCATTTTAAGATACATCCCAATTCTCAAGTGTAAAATTGTGAAATTTTTGGATTAGAGTAAATGAAATACAGCATTCTCTAGCGCTCTCTCATGGCCTGGATCATATATAATTTTTTGCCTTGTATTCTAGGTGTTTGTGCACACCAGCGTTATAAGCATCCGTTGGACCAGTCTACTTACCTCTGCGTCGCTCGAAGCTCCAAACTTCATGCTGTGCACAGTGCCTTCCTATCCAGAGTCAATTAATCACCCATATTGACTCCATTTTAATATCACACTTTGTAGTGCCAAACCCGCAGACTGGCTGGGCAACTCTTTGTTTACTTCTGTCTGGCTATAATCCTCAGTGACCATCCAATCTTGTGCTGTTCTTAATTTCCCAAGTTCATTCCCACCAACTTGAGAACTGAGAGGTAACAGGGTGCAGGGGAAAGAACCGAGATCTGGTGGCAGTGCTGAGTTCCTAGACTCTGGCCTTTTGCAAGCAACTCCTCTAATCTCCAGATTTTTTTTTTTTAATGGGAGTAACGTTACCTCCCTGGAAGCAAGAAAAAGTTTTACATAAAGTGTCTAATATCTGAGTGCCAAGCTCTAGTAACATTGTTTTTACTTTCTTTTTGTCACTTTTACCTATTTTATGGAGAAGATAAGATGGTCCTTTCAATTTTTACTTCCTATCTAAAAATTTACCTCTAGCTTTACCCCATTCGTCTTCATTAACTCTCGTATCATTCAGAATATCTCTGTTCTTTCCTAAGAACATTGTACTGTCTTAGTTTCCTCATAGATAGACGAGGAATAATGAAAATACCCACCCATGGGTTTGCTTATTAGGATTTAGCCAACTGATACATCTTAAAACCTTAGGTCATTTCCTGATACATAGTAAGTTAACAAATAGTCTTAGCATCTTGACTTTCTCCTACTTAACCTCTGGCAGTGAACAGGCTCTGCTTGGTATTAAATCTAAGTGACTTGAGATGAGGAACAAGAAGAGAGATGATGAGTTAAGGACTGAGTCTGTGTAGTTCAGAAAGAACTGGAAATGGCTGTGAAAGATTAAAATGATTCTCTGTCACCAAATAAAGCCAGATCTCTTCTCTTCATGTTGTTAATCTGTTTGTTGTTGTTCTTATCTATCTTCATTTTGTAAAACCTAATGAAAATTTTGTCTTGAATGAAGACTCAACAAATATTTGATTAACTGAATATATTTCAAATAAGAGTCAATGGAAAAATGGAGTTGATAAAGAGAACTTCACCTTAATCAACTTTCAAGAGCACATTTTGTCCATTTAAAGAGTCTATTCCATGAATACCAGATCTTGGCCCCAGCTCCCAAATATCTGACATCTTTAGGCACATCCATTTCCCTAACAACACTTGGTGGTTGGGAGTTCCCTGGTGGTCCAGTGGTTAGAACTCTGAGCTTTCACTACTGAGGTTGCGGGTTAGGATCCTTGGTCAGGGAACTAAACTCCTGCAGCAAAGCCAAAAATGAAAAACAAAACAAAACAACACTACTGATGGTTAATCCTATAGCAAACCATCAGACCTTTTGGCTTCAATAATCATATATTAGGTACTTTGCTTTCAAGGCATCATCTTCACCTCTAAATATGTTACACAATGCAAAAGTTAGATTTTATTTTCCCTTTAATAACAATCACTTTTATAAAAAGTTTAATGATATTTCATTATTCATTCAATTTTCTAATTTGTTAACACTGCTTATTCATTTTTCCTGTAACTTTGGACTTGACCAATATGTTTATGGTCTTCCCTGGTAGATCAGATGGTAAAGAATCTGCCTACAATGTGGGAAACCTGAATTCGATACCTGGGTTGGGAAGATCCCATAGAGGTGGACATGACCCTCTCCAGTATCCTTGCCTGGAAAATTCCCATGGACAGACAAGCCAGGTGGGCTACAGTTCATGGGGCGGCAAGGAGTCAGACATGACTGAGCAACTAAGCACAACATAGTTTTTAATCCATTGTTACTACCTTGTGGAAGTTATTTTACTTTACCATAGGATGGCTTTCTTTCATATATAAGACATTACTTAGGAAGTAGTTCTGAAGATTACAGTGAGAGAAGATTGAAATCAGGTAAGAAGGTAGCTAGACTATAATTGGTGATTTAACAAAGCTTAATTTCATGACAAGCTTCCTCAATTCCTTCTGACCTTCTTTTTTTTCCTTTTAGTATGTGGGCAGGATTGTAGAGAGAATTTTAGAATGCTATCAATGCAATTTTATTTTCTTAGTTTTTGAGCTTTAGCACATTAAATGTAAAAAAAAAAATGCTGACATTTCTGGAATTTCATTTAAAGCTCCTATCTATTTAACCTTTAATAATCCATATTCACGTATAAATATTTCTCTCTCTCTTTCTTTTTACATCAGAGGTTTCCTCAGATTATCCTCCATGAAAAGACATGCTTTGGATAATCTTTTCTTGAGACAGGATAGAAACCATATCCAAGCCTACACAAATTTGACTGGCAAAGTCTTTGAGATTACTGTAAAGTGCTTTCTAAATATCTGTGCTAAACTCCTGGAGTGTCTAAAGCATTATCTCGTTTATTTTAAATAAAAATGTATCCAGGGTTATGTAAGGAAAATCAGTAAATTTATTAATAGAACACAATCCAAGGCCTTTAAGATGACAGCAGAGAGATACTCTCTGTGTGGTGAAGACCAAGCGCAAAGGAAACCATGGTCCCAGCTGTTAGCTCCAAAATTTACCAGTGCCCTGATCTCCTTCATTACTCTTGCCATCTTTCTTCTGAATTTCAGGGTGTGAGACTGCATTTCATTTGAAACTGGCAGGAGAGGCCTGTAGTACTGTTGAACCTTCCTTAATGCCTTGTGTGGCTCAACTCAGACATTTATCGAGAACTCATTAAAACTGTAGAATAACGACCACACACAAACACACACACACAAACACAGCAAATATCTGAAATATCAGTCTCCTTATGCCAGACGTACACTTAGGAACAAACTTAAGTTTGTTCGGCTTTCTGAGTTATAGATCCAAGAAGGGTGAGAAGATAACAAATTCCTTCTTCTACATAAGCTCCATTTTCTCTGTTTCAATTTAATTCAGATGTGCTTATCTCTTCTCTACCACTGACATTAGAACCACCTTTCCCTTTGCTTTTGTAAACCTTACTTTATTAAACAAATATTTATTGAGAATCTACAGAGGAGCCTGGTGGGCTACAGTCCATGGGGTCGCAAAGAGTCGGACACGACTGAGCGAGTTCACTTTCACTTTCACCATGTTTTCAGACTAAATTAAGAACACTGTCTATGACCTTTATCTTCTTGAGTCACATTTCTTCCTGTTCTAGTCTTTTCTGTGGCTCAGGAATTAACTAACTCCACGATTTATATGTCTAAGAGTCATTTAATTCACATTTCTCATATTCATATAGGCAGTATTCAGTTTTAACAACTCAGCTATTGGGACACCCTTCTGCTTACAAGAAGAGNCTAAATTAAGAACACTGTCTATGACCTTTATCTTCTTGAGTCACATTTCTTCCTGTTCTAGTCTTTTCTGTGGCTCAGGAATTAACTAACTCCACGATTTATATGTCTAAGAGTCATTTAATTCACATTTCTCATATTCATATAGGCAGTATTCAGTTTTAACAACTCAGCTATTGGGACACCCTTCTGCTTACAAGAAGAGTAAAGAATTTGTTTTTAAATAGAGAAAACTCAATTTGAATATGATGCTTGAAACCCGCAGTTAGGTGCAGCAACAGACAAGTTGCCTATAGCACCAAAAAGCATTGACTTCAAGCACTGGCTTTGCCACTAAGTAGTCAAGAAGCTTGGAATGAACCACATGACCTCACCAGACTTCAGTTTCTTTAGGTTTAATATGACAGTTTTGCTAGGTTGCCTCTCTGGACTTCACTCTAGAATTTGATTCTGTTACATGTCTCATTGTTAAATATGTTTAGATATTTCATTTGACAGGTAAAACAAGAGAGAAGGTGATTGGCTGTTAAACCAGTGGTCACATTTATCAATCTGATTTAGGAACGAGAGTCACTTGCAGAACGGGCTTCTCTTAGAAAAGTCATATTACCTTTTTTCTTTTCTTTCAGATTAGTTTGTTTCAGGCCAATCTGTCTCTCTCTTGAAGGACTTTAGTGAATCTTGGCTAGCACTTGAAATCTATGGTAAGGTACAGCAGGTAATTATTTAATGAGTCATTTTGTGACTACATAATAAGATGTGTCAACTTCCAATTATTGTTCTGCTTACCTAGATGCAGTTAGTTCAATATCTTGGGATCTGTGATGAGCAAAAACACTACCTTTAGCACCAAATCTGGTATCTGGTAGGATGCTTTTGGTTACAAATAAATAACAGAACATCATTACAATCTGGCTTAAATCATGAAGGGAATTAATTTGGAGAATTAATTGGCTCATGTAACTGAAGAGGTGGGCTTTGGGTGCAGATGAGTTAGAGGTTCCGTTTCATTTCCACAGATTCTTCCTGCTCCTCCATCTTTTATGGGCTAGCTTCATCCTCAGGTCGGGTTCTCTTGATAAGGTGGCTGCAGCTAGAATTCAGCATACATACTTTTCAGATCACGTGCAATGAGATTGGTGGGGTGTTGGGTAAATTTCTTTCTTATTAAAATCCAAAGTTTCACTCTAATTGGATAAAGTTAGATCACAAAATCTCCTCTGGGCAGCAACCAGAGTATGAAGGATGGGAAGAACCCATTGGCTTCTCACCAAGTAAAGCTAGAGGAGGGTCAGCCCTCATAGACAGTGCTTGGCTGTGTCAATACCTGGGGAGGCAGCCAGTAAGAACTACATTACAAAAGTAGAAAAAAAAAGGCATCTGCTCATATTTTAGAAGTGGATGAACAGGAACACAGACACATGTAAATAAAGAACTCTCTTATATTCAAGAATTTCCAAGTGAAAGAGGTATGAACATGATGAAATAATCCCTTTGTGGTCTTAGTATTTTTGTTTAAGAAAGTATTAATACTGACATCTGTTGAATCTGATTTCTTTGAGCTTCTCTGATCCCCAGTAGGTAAGAAGATAATACTTTAAACTTACAAATGTTGCTATTTAACAGGTTTTATATTTTTTAATATCCATAAAAGCAATTTATATGCACAACTGCTAAGTCCCTAAATCCTTAGCAAGCAATGATAATTGTATTGTTATATTACTGCTAATGCTATAATAATAACACATGTCAAAATCCCAGGAACCAAAAGGTTAACTCTGGGGAATTCAAGTGCATTGACAACTCTGCGTTCACAAGAGTGATCCTGGGTTATCGTTTCCAACTTCTTTTTATTCCTCAGTGATACAGCCTCAACATGATCATCTACATAAAGCACCCCCATAATCATATTAAGATTAAGGAAAATNAGAACTCAGAAAGATTCTGCTGAAAGACTGCAAACCTTGGAACACAGAACTGCCAAGGGAAGCTGTGAATTTTCTTTTTCTTGCAACCTTTAAGGTGATATCTTCAGGGTTGGTTTACATATAATATAACTGTGACCTTGCATTGCCTTTCAAAGCTTCTGAGAGGACACAGTGATAGTTTAGGATCTGACATTAAAGCTTGCAAACTTACGATGACCGTCTACTAAATTCCAGCAATTTGGAAAGAATTAAGCATTATCCAAGTGTTAGTTACAATGGCACCAGTTTGAACTGATAAACCAGTCTCAAGATAGGTTTGCTTTACATTCAGTGTCTCCAGGTGGAAGAAAGTTTCTGCTTGCTTTTCCCATTTGGAGAGGAGGAAAGAGAGAAGCAGGACGGTTACTTAGTATATTAAAACAAAAACAAACGGTAAAGGTGTGTGCTCAGTCATGTCCTACTCTTTGCGGCCCCATGGACTGTAACCCACCTGGCTCCTCTGTCTATGGAATTTTCCAGGCAAGGATACTGGAGTGGGTTGCCATTTCCTACTCCACAAGATCTTCCTGCCACAGGCATCGAACATGAACATTTCCTACATTCATATCTCTTGCGTCTCCTGCATTTGCAGTTGGATTCTTTACCACTGTGCCACCCGGGAAGCCCTTACTTAGTAAGATCACCTTTAAATCCCAGATGGGGTGGCGTTCAAGGAGCCCTGGTCCCCCAGCATACATACGTAGTGTATCTGCATTTCTACTTAAGACATAAGGACTGAAATCACACTCCCTTATTACAAAAATAAATTATGCGGGAAAACAAGATTCCCATTTACATACTCTATAAAACTGAATTTTATTCCTTAAGTTTTATCTTTTTAAAAATATACTGTTTTTAATAGTGTTTTGTTCCTAGGGATCACCAAAATCAGAATTTCTTGGGATGCTTCTTAAAAGGTAGATTCCTAGGCTCCACTCAAGGTGTAAGGATTGGAGTCATGAGGGATACCACCCTCTAAATCTGCATTTTAAACAAATCCCCCAAGTAATTCTTATGCATTGCTCTAACTCTTAAGCATTATTTAAATCAATTCTATAACCTTGGCCTGAAAATAACTACTTAATTGCTTCCAATGGACAAGAACAGCAAAAAATGTATAGGCTGTAATTCTACAATAAAAACATATCATTATACAAATGACACAGTAAGAGCACCTTAAAAATATGTAGAAGCGTTTTGTCTAAATTCCCATTCCCAGTGTATAAATTCTCTCTATGCTTCATTTTCACAGGTCACATTTATATTTATGATTCTGTGTGCAATTTCACACCATATTAAGAGTAATTATCTGCCTCCTTTCTCTGACTCAGTTCTTATGGGACTGACTTTGTATAGATTCAGTATTCTTCATCCTCTTAGGCTCAAATCCACAAGGAAAGTCAACATAAAAGTAAGACCTCCATTGTAACCAAATGAACAACATGAACAACCAGAAAAAATCCAGTGTCTGCTTTGATAAGTGAAAGTCACTCAGTCGTGTCCGACTCTTTGCGACCCCATGGACTATACAGTCCATTGAACTCTCTAGGCCAGAATACTGGAGTGGGTAGCCTTTCCCTTCTCCAGGGGATCTTCCCAATGCAGGGATGGAACCCAGGTCTCGCACACTGCAGGCAGATTCTTCACCACCTGAGCCACAAGGGAAGCCAAAGCTACGCAGGAATTGAACCAGGGTCCCCAGCATTGCAGGCAGATTCTTTACCAACTGACCTATCAGGGAAAGCTGTGATAAGGTCAGCAATAATTCAAACCCAGGCCCGTGTTCAAATTCCCTAAACTTCACTCAGAAAGGGGGCTTTCAAGCAATTGTCACTCCCTTGTAATTTCCAAATGTTGACTTAAATCGGATCCTCTCTTTAGCATTCAATCCTTTGCTTCTCTTTGCAATAGAACTTACAACCTGAACAGCCTTGATGACAGAAGTTTGCAAACAGAAGTGTTATGAATAGGCTTCAATTCCCAGCTGATGAAGCTGTACACGTGCAATTGACAGATGTTAGCTTGTGAAGGAGTTACGTGTGCTTAAAATACCGTTTCATTCATGGTGAGAAAGAAATAGCCATTTCAAATATGTACTAGCTGGTATGCTGCCCTCTGGCCAAAAGCTTTTTATATAGAAATGCCATTTTGCACAGCATAGTGTCAAAAGCAGGCCCAGTAAAGCAAGAGGATTTAACCAGGGACTGTAAGCAATCCAATGAACAAATATCCTGTGTCCTATTAAGTGAAAACAAATTTAAAACCATGCTGGGAAGCCAGTCGCCTGTTTATAAGATCAGTCTTTCAATGTTATCTGCTAGAAATCGTATCATTGGATTCCCATGCGATCAAAGCCAAGAAGAATTAGTGTCAAAAAAGCCATATCCCTTACTAATTCACGTTAGTTACAGGGGACTCGAGATGAGTCACCACCAGTGGGTCTGTGAAAAAGCAGAATAACTCAAGGAGATAGCAATAGGAAAATCATTTGTTCGTTTGTTGCAGTAATACTATGTAGTTCTAATTAATTATAAAAATACCACAGGTGACTAGTCATCATGTGATGGCTGGGGTTTTGTCAAAGCAAAAATATGTCAATAACTTAAGAAAGTGCATTAACACTACACTATTCGATTTTTGCAAGTAAGTGAAAGGGGAGGGAAGCCTATATTATGTAAGATCTTTAAGTAGGCATAATGCGGAGAGTACTGTAATATATCTGTTATAAATTTAGACTAGAGAAGGAGCCAGATACAAAGTCCGGTGCGATAATTTTTATTGGTAATCAGAGGAAGATCTCTGAGTATATCGCTTTAAAAAGCCAGCCTCCATCACTGCACTTCCTTGGGGCACTGGTGGAAGGTAAATTGGCACAAGCCCTCAGGAAGACAGTAGGGTGGGATATATCAAGCCTTATAAATATGCATGCCCTCTGACCTCACAACTTAACTTCTGGGAATTTATTCTATGCAAATGATCAAAGATATTAAGTAAAGATGAACTATAGGGACATTTGTGGTGGCTCAATTTGTAAGAGTAAAGGATTAGAAGCAACGTGAGTGTGCTAGAAATGAAACACTGGTCAAACTATGGTAGAACCACTTACTGGGTAATGCACATTTTGGAGAAGGAAATGGCAACCCACTCCAGTGTTCTTGCTTGGAGAATCCCAGGGGCGGGGGAGCCTGGTGGGCTGCCGTCTCTGGGGTCGCATAGAGTCGGACACGACTGAAGTGACTTAGCAGTAGCAGCAGCACATTTTTAAAGACAATATCACATGGAAACTTTTATGATATATTATTTAATTATCATTTCTATCGCTTAATGTTCTGGAGATATTGTTTAACAAAAGAGGAGTCTAACTAAATATTATAGTTGGTAGAATTCAAGTGTCTGTGTGTCATTAAATTTTGTTGAATTTCTCAGCTTTAGGATTTGTCTTAAGAATGCACCCGTAATGAATGCTGGGTCTGAGTGTTTCAGGGAGCAAAGGTTGTACGTGGACAGAAAGTGTCTTTATGTGTCCCCAAAGAATTGCGTACAAACTCTACTATGCCTGTGTTTGTGCTCAGTCGTGTCTGACTCTTGGTGACCCTATGGACTGGAGCCCACCAGGTTCCTCTGCCTACGGGATTTTCCAGGCAAGAATACCAGAGTGCATTGCCATTTCCTCCTCCAGGGGATTTTCCTGACCAGGGATTGCAGCATCTCTGGAGTCTCCTGCATTTTGAGTGGACTTTTTACCACTGAGCCACCTGGGAAGTCCCACACACTCTACTATACAGGGGCATTAAATCCCCCCCCCCTTTCCTTCTGCCAGCACCCCGTCACTACAGCAGTGTCAGAAGTGAGACATGGTCCTGCTATTGCTACTATTATTTCTTTATATTTCTTCCTTGGTGACAAAGGGCATATTAGATTAAATCAGTGATTTTCTCGCTTTCCATGTTAAATATTTTTAAATGCAATAATATATGAAATTTATCAAGTTGTTTAAAATATGTCAGGGGACTTCTAGAAGTCTTGAGCAGTATAGTGGACCAAATATCTTCACTGACCCTTTTGCTGAAAACAACTAAAATTTTCTAAATAAAATACTAAAAGTCGTTAATAACTGAAAGGCCAAAACTCAGTGAAAACAAGACCTGAAAAGGTATGTCATATACTGAAGACAAGATTGTCTTTGAGGGCATTTACCAGCAAAATAAACTTGAACATCAACTCATGATCTTATGAAACATCCAGGGCAGGAGACAAAGAAAGCCAGAATCCACCTAAAGTCTCTAATATGAGATCTCGGATAAGGAGGCATCTGAATGGCCTTTATCTTCAGTGTACGGAGGAACCAGAAATTACCTTCCTTTCATGAGACTGAAAGAAAATAAAACCACAAAATGGAGAGCATCAAGAGCATAGAGCTCAGAAAGGACAGTCAATTGTCACATATAGAATAAAAATACTTATGCTTAGTATGTATACAAAGGACTTCCCTGATAACTCTGAAAATGAAGAATCTTCCTGTAATGCAGGAGACCCACGTTCAGTCTCTGCATTGGGAAGATTCCCTGGAGAAGGGAAAGACTACCCACTCCAGTATTCTTCCCTGGAGAATTCCATGGACAGAGGAGCTAAAAGCCAGCAGGTTTGAAAACATGAGTAAAACGAGAACGAGACCCAAACAGACCGAACATTTGAAAAATAATGAAAACAGAACTTCCAGAAAATATATGAAGTGCTTTTGAAATTAAAAACTCAGTTGTTAGAAGTTTTTATTTATAGCTGAGAGAGATTACTAATTTGAAACTCGATCTAAAGAATTATACAGAACAAAACAGAGAGACAAAGAGATGGCAAGTATGAAAGACAAATCAAGTAGTATAAAATAACAGAGTGAGACGATCAAAATCACATCTTATTGGAAATCCAGTGGGAGAAAAGGAAACAGGACAGAAACAACATTTGAAGAATTAATGGCTAAGAATTGTCTCAGTTTTATGCTATTTACAGTATGCTGCTGCTGCTGCTAAGTCGATTCAGTTGTGTCCAACTCTGTGCAACCCCATAGATGGCAGCCCACCAGGGTCCTCTGTCCCTGGGACTCTCCAGGCAGTACTGGAGTGGGTTGCCATTTCCTTCTCCGATGCATGCATGCATGCTAAGTCGCTTCAGTCGTGTCCAACTCTGTGCGACTCTATGGACAGCAGCCCTCCAGGCTCCTCTGTCCAGGGGATTCTCCAGGCAAAAATAGTGGAGTGGGTTGCCATTTCCTTCTCCCATTTACAGTATAATTACTGCTTTATACTATTTATAATGAACAGAACGGACAAACACAACTCATGGACAAAAATAACATCTTAAAAGCAAAAGAGGTGGGGAAAATAACCTAGCAAAATTAATAATTTGATTGAGTTTACTTTTCAGATTTAACGGCATAAAAGTAGACCTAGGTTGACATGTATCTTTCTACATACTAAAGATGTTCCATTGTTACTTTTATGTTTTATTTTTATTAAGTGCTACTTTTATTTTTGCCTTTGGTGTTGTACAGTTTGCTACCATGAGTTGTGTTTGTTCTGTTCAATATAAATAGTATAAAGCAGTAGTTATACTGTAAATAGCATAAAACTGAGACATTTTTTAGACATTAATTCTTTAAATGATGCTAACAAAGTAACGCTGAAAATTCTCCAAACCAGGCTTCAACAGTATGTGAACCATGAATTTACAGAGAGTCAAGCTGGATTTAGACAAGGCAGAGGAGGCAGAGATCAAATTGCCAACATCCATTGGATTATCAAGAAAGCAAGAGAGTTTCAGTAAAACATCTACTTCTGCTGTAGTGACTAAGCCAAAGCCTTTGACTGTGTGGATCACGACAAACTGGAAAATTCTTAAAGAGATAGGAATACCAGACCACCTGACCTGCCTCGTGAGAAATCTGTATACAGGTCAAGAAGCAACAGTTAGAACTGGACATGGAATAATAGACTGGTTCCAAATCTGGAAAAGAGTACATCAAGGCTG
This sequence comes from Neotragus moschatus, assembly GCA_006410615.1. Classification (NCBI taxonomy): domain Eukaryota; kingdom Metazoa; phylum Chordata; class Mammalia; order Artiodactyla; family Bovidae; genus Neotragus; species Neotragus moschatus. The sequence goes on along the minus strand of SJYA01001559.1, from coordinate 2,121,748 downwards.
TATATTGTCACCCTGCTTATTTAACTTATATGCAGAGTACATCATGCGAAATGCTGGGCTGGATGAAGCACAAGCTGGAATCAAGATTTTCAGGAGAAATATCAATAACCTCAGATGTGCAGATGACATCACCCTTATGGCAGAAAGTGAAGAAGAACTAAAGAGCCTCTTGATGAAAGTGAAAGAGGAGCGTGAAAAAGTTGGCTTAAAACTCAGTATTCAGAAAACTAAGATCATGGCATCTGGTCCCATCACTTCATGGGAAATAGATGAGGAAACAATGGAAACAGTGAGAGAATTTATTTTCTTGGGCTCCAAGATCACTGCAGATGGTGACTGCAGCCATGAAATTAAAAGACTCTTGCTCCTTGGAAGAAAAGCTATGACCAACCTAGACAGCATATTAAAAAGCAGAGACATTATTCTGCCAACAAAGGTCCATCTAGTTAAAGCTATGGTTTTTCCAGTGATCATGTATGGATGTGAGAGTTGGACTATTAAGAAAGCTGAGTGCCGAAGAATTGATGCTTTTGAACTGTGGTGTTGGAGAAGACTCTTGAGAGTCCTTTGGACTGCAAGGAGATCCAACCAGTCAATTGTAAAGGAAATCAGTCCTGAATGTTCATTGGAAGGACTGATGCTGAAGGTTAAATTCCAATCCTTTGGCCACCTGATGCAAAGAGCTGACTCAGTGGAAAAGACCCTGATGCTGGGAAAGATTGAAGGTGGAAGGAGAAGGGCGTGACAGCAGATGAGATGGTTGCATGGCATCACTGGCACGGTGGACATGAGTTTGAGTAGGCTCCAGGAGTTGGTGATGGATAGGGAAGCCTGGCATACTACAGTCCACGGGATCGCAAAGAATCGGACACGACTGAGCAACTGAACCAAACTGAGTGTATCTTTCAAAAACAAAGTAAAGATATTTTCAGATAAAACCTGGACTCAGCCACTTCTCAGGAGAGCCATCATTTCTTTTAGTGAGGCATGGAATTATATCTAAGACCAGGGTGCCAGGGGTGATCACAATGTGGGAGTGTCTTTGTGTCTTCTCAGTGACTAGAGCTAAAAAAACCTTCATATATAAACACACCCAGGCAAACATACACCTATGTGCACACATACATGTATTACATACATTATCCACATGTATGCATGGGTGAGCACTTGTGCATGCCTGCTCAGTTGTGTCCAGCTCTTTGTGACCCCATGGACTGTAGCCTGCCAGGCTCCTCTGTCCATGGAATCTCCAGGCAAGAATACTGGAGTGGGATGCCATATCCTTCTCCAGAGGATCTTCCCAACCCAACGACTAAACTCACATCTCCTGCATTGGCAAAGATATTCTTTACCATGGAAGCCATTCTTTCTCTGAGTATGTAGAATAGGAACATGCTTCCAAAGGTAAAACTTTTTTAAGAAGAGATATTCATAGAAATGTCACTACTTTCCAAATTTCATCCTCTCTGATTGCCACCTTGACTAGTAGATTAAAAATTCTGTTGTAATGAAACATTGTTGATTTATGTTTCCTGTTTTTCTTTTTGAAATTAATAGCAGATATATGAAGTTTTTATTTTCTCTTCTTACACAACCAGCATTTTGCTTCTAAAAGTCTCAAGGGTTAAGAAAGAAATAGTTTAAAAATCAGAAAATATTTAGGACAAATTTACAATAATAATACTGAATATCAAAACATACAAATGCAGATATAGTAATACTTAATGAATGTTTTGAGCTTCCATTTTGAGATGTCACTGCAAGAGCATCAGAATAAAAGCAAACAAATTAGAAGGAAGAAAAGAGAAGAGGTGAGAGGAATAAAAACCAACGATACAACAGAGAAAGCTGAGACAGACAAAAAAGTCATTCCTGAACAAAAACTAAAATTTATAAAATTGTCTAAGAAGCAAATAGGAAAAAAGAGAAAAAGATAATTATATTATAATTCAAAAGAAAGGATGAAATAAACTCAAATGCAGCAAAAAATTAGAAATACAATAAGAGGTTATTTTTTAATAACTTTGTACTCATAGACACATTACTTTTAAAATTGCACCAAAAATCCACTTGAAAATAAATAGGAAGACCAAATAGTACAACTGAACATTTGGAATCATTGAATAAAAATATTTCTGGAAGAAAACACCAGGTGGTATTTATTACCTTAAGTTCTACCATTTTTTTTTCAGTTACACTGGAACTGAAATCGCTCAGTCATGTCCGACTCTTTGCAACCCCATGGACTGTAGCCTACCAGGCTCCTCAGTCCATAGAATCTTCCAGGCAAGAGTACTGAAGTGGGTTGCCATTTCCTTCTCCAGGGGATCTTCCTAACCCAGATTATACCAAAATTATACCAATTATACCAAAGAGCAGAAAACCAGAACATTTACCAAACACACTTTCTTGGGGAACTAACATGATCTCGATGTCAATACCTGAGACAAGGACTGCACAAAAAAGAAAATTATAATTAATTCTTTCTCATAATGGTATGTATTAGAAAATGTTAACTATATACCTACTTTTGTTTCTTTTAGCAATGTAAATTCATATGGAACTGCATGTAACCTGGGCTCATGACTACCCAGCCTGAGAAAATATTTTTCTGCTTCCCTTGCATCTATATGTAGTCATGGAATTAACTTTGGGTGAATGAGACATGAGGAGGGCAATTTTCTGGTCATCTTTCTGAGAAATCCGTTCAGCAGCAACAGACTCACAGACAGGAAAAAAACTTACAGTTACCAAAGACAGGGGGAGTGATAAATTGGGAGTTTGGGATTAACATACACACATTGCTAAATATAAAATAAATAACAAGGACCTACTGTAGCACAGGGACCTGTATTCAATATCTTGTAATAATCTATAATTGAAAAGAATCTGAAAATAATACATTATATATGCATGTATAACTGAACCACTTTGCAGTATACCTGAAACCAACATGACTTTATAAATCAACTACACCTCAATAAAATAAAATAAATGTTAAAAAAAAAAAAGACAAAAAGAAGGAACCCTGTTCAGGACTCTGTCCCTCTTTTAAGCGTCTGAGAGGTGGTAAGATTTGGAAGCCAAGTACTAAGTCCACGAAGCTACCAAGCAGCTATGAACCTATTCCAGACTACTACTAGGTGAGAAAAGTAAATGTCTATCTTATGCATGTTACTCTATTTTGGGTGTATTTGTTATAGCAGCTTAGTTTCTAGCCTACTTAGAAACTAAGAAATAGATGCAAAAATCTTATATACATTAGCAAACTGAATCTAGCAAAAGATATAAAAGGTGGCCAAGTTTTGTTTATCTCAGGAATGCAAGGGTGGTTTAACATAAAACAATCTATTATATATTTTATTGCTTTAGCAGCTCAATGAAGAAACTATCATACTAATCTCAGTAATTTTGTTAAAATAACTGGGTAACATTCAAGTGCTTGACAAAATAAGGACAGAGGAGAAAAAGCGCATAGGGTTGCAAAGAGTTAGACATGAATGAGCAACTAAGCACACCCTCAATGGGATACATCAACATATTCCTTTTAAGTTAAGAACATCACAAATACTCCATGTTAACTTCTATTAAGGGTGGTACTAGAAGTAGGGGCAGCACAGTAAGATAAGAAAAGAAATAAAATAGAAAAGAAGGAATAAAATTATCATTATTAGCTGACAATAAGATTATACAGAAAAATACCAAAGAATTTGAGATAAAGTATTACAGCTATTAAGAAAGCTTAGTGAATTTCCTGAATATTTTATGTTCCTTAGAATTGTCTAGATACAAACACCAACTGCAATTTTTTCGATACATCAGGGAACTGAATTTTAAAAGATACTATTTATAACAGTATCAAAGGTATATATTTCTCCAAAATATATCCATCTGCTTTTCCACTTTATGTAGAAGATGTTAAAATTTTACTGAAAATATTTAAAGACATTCCCTCGTCCAGCTACTAAAAGAGATATCTTGTTCAGAGATAGAATGAGTCAAAATCTGTATGAGGGTAATTCTTAACAAACTGATCCATCAATTCAATTTCAATCAAAATTTTAATCCAATCCCTAATAAGGATTTTGTTTTTATAGAATTTTGTGTAATAAAGTAAACTGATTCTAAAATGTATATGGAGGAATAAAGGGTCAAGAATAGTCAGTATTGTTCTTAAAAGAGAAAATGTGTGTGTTTGTGTATGCTTAGTCACTCAGTTGTGTCCAACTCTTTGCAATCCCATGGAGCTCACCAGGCGCCTCTGTCCAGGGGATTCTCCAGGCAAGAATACTGGAGTGGGTTGCCATGCCCTCCTCCAGGGGATCTTCCCAACTTACAGACTGAACCCAAGTCTCCCGTATTGCAGGTGGATTCTTTACCATCTGAGCCCCCAGGGAGGCCCAAAATGAGAAAATAAAGAGTGAGAAATTCAGTCCATGTGATCTCAGAGATTATTACTAAATATAAGATCTCACTTATTTCAGAGCTGGTGTTGCTGATCAGTGGGCAGAGACAGATTTTNCAACTTACAGACTGAACCCAAGTCTCCCGTATTGCAGGTGGATTCTTTACCATCTGAGCCCCCAGGGAGGCCCAAAATGAGAAAATAAAGAGTGAGAAATTCAGTCCATGTGATCTCAGAGATTATTACTAAATATAAGATCTCACTTATTTCAGAGCTGGTGTTGCTGATCAGTGGGCAGAGACAGATTTTTGAAAACAATAAGCATTTGAAAATGGAATTCGATCCTTACTCACACCATAAACACAAGTCAGTTTTAGCTGGACTACATACTTTAAGTGGAATCCAGAATTAAAGAACTTTTAAAAGAAGACATAGGAACTATCTTGACAACCTGGATTGGGGCAAATTTTTTTCTTCAAGGCACAGGACATCTCTGAAGACACACGGGAAATCATTCAAAGGTTAACATTTTAGGGTTCTGTTCCTGCAATTAACTAAAAAGAAGAGACACCCCACAGAGGTCAAAAAGGGTGCCCTGAATCTAATTCTGGCTAGTTACAGTGTTTGGGGAGAGTATCAGAGATAAACCAGCTTCTCATACAAGATTCCTTCTTATAGTCACATCCTAGTATAGCTGATCACCATGTCCTTCAACAGACAGATAGTTTTAGGAAGGCAAAGCAATGAAAAATACCACTGACATACATCAACAGAAAATGAAGTGCACTGCATTATCTTGCATAAGCAATAAAATAAATATTAAAGGTTACTATTGAGTCACAGAGGATATACCTTCCTATCAATACTAACAGATGTAGTGCATTAGCACCTGAAAGCTACACTTAACATTTTCATCTGCAAAATAGATAAAAAGAAGTAATTTCTAGAGCACATAAAAATGATATATAGCCAAAGACATCTGCCATGAACTATCTCCAAAATTATTTGGTTATAAGACAATGAATCATGGAAGCACCATTAAAAGCTGAGGCTAGAGGACATCAGAATTTTTCCTCTAGACCCGTCTTCACTAGCTGGTGACCCCTACAGTCATGGTCATAAATATTTTAACTCCTATATTCCTACCTATGAGGTACCTGCTCATAGGAGAGAGATAAAATCCAGTTATAAAGAATATTATTGGAACCATGGGCAAACTTGAATGAGGTTTGAGAATTAGAATGATGTAATGTAGCAACGTTAATTTTCTGAATTTTGGTTTTTTTTTTTTCTCTTAGAATCCCCTTGTTTGTCAGTCAGTCAGTTCAGTCCCTCTGTCATGTCTGACTCTTTGAGTCCCCATGGCCTGCAGCACACCAGGCTTCCCTGTCCATCACCAACTCCCAGAGCTTGCTCAAGCTCATGTCCATCGAGTCAGTGACGCCATCCAACCATCTCATCCTCTGTCGTCCACTTCTCCTTGTGCCTTCAATCTTTCCTAGCAGAAAGGTTTTTTCCAACAAGTTGGCTGTTCACATCAGGTGGCCAAATTATTGGAGTTTCGGCTTCAGCATCAGTCTTTCCAATGTTTGTAGCAAACATAGTAGCAAACAAGTCCTTCCCTTGTTTGTAGCAAATACATATTAAAATATTGGGGATGATGGCCACCTTTGCAGAGAACTTACTCATAAAATGGTTTAGGGAAAAAGCCTTTTGTACATCCCAACCAGTAAAAGTACTACAATATTAAAACAAACAAACAAAAAGAATCCTTTTGCTTCCCTCCTCCTCCCCTTGTCTCCCTTCCCTTTTCTATCCTCTCTTCCCTTCTCCCTCCTCTTCCCCTTTTCTTCCTGTCTGCTTCTTCCTTCTTATTGTGCAGAAACAAAAAACACTAACAGTGGGAGACAATTGTAGAAGACTTCTTTCCTTTATAAATAAGAGGGAGACGAGTATAAACTTTGAATTTGGAACATGTTTTAAACTGATTGTAATAAATGAAAAATATAACCCTAATGTGTTTCCAATTTCAGAGGCTTATTATATTTTCAGGAGTCTAGGACAATTTTTCCTCTATAGGCTGGAAAGAGAAGAAAGCCCTGTTTCCCCTATTCTAAATAATTTCAGGCACATATCAGATCAATAAACTACAGCTGGCATAAAACAATGATTATTTCATAAGGATGAGTTCTTGTGAAATCATCATAAATGTCTAGACTTGTAGCTGTGACTCCTTTTATAATGACAGCAGATTTGAAACATGAATTACTTTCTTTCCAACAAAAACAACTTGGTAAAAACAACTTGGTAATGCTGGAGAGGAGAGCACTGAAAAAGCAATTTTAATAACTGTCCTGAGAACACACTGGCCTCCGCCTTCAAGTTTCTAATTTATTTACTCAATTCAAGTGAAAGAATGCGGATATTGCACTGTTTCCCAGCTACGCAAGTCTCAGACTCAGCTGGTTGGTGCCATCACGGCAACTGAGTGCACCCCATCCTGTCAGTTGACTTCTGAAGACACAGGTCAAGGTCATCAGGCAGCAGTAAGGTTAAAGTGGCCTTTTGTTGTGGTGGTTGTTTAGCTGATAAGTCGTGTCTGACTCTTTTGCGACCCCATGGACTGTAGCCCATCTGGCTCCTCTGTCCAGGGGATTTCCCAGGCAAGAATATTGGAGTGGGTTGCCAGTTCCTTGTCCAGGGCCTCTGCCCAACTCAGAGATCGAACTCTCGTCTCCTGCCTTGGCAGACAAATTCTTTACCACTGAGCCCGAACTAGGAAGTAGATCCCACGGACTGTAGACCGCCAGACTCCTCTGTCCAGGCAGGAATACTGGAGCAGATTGCCATTTCCTTCTCCAGGGGATCTTCCCTACCCAGCGATCTAACCCAGGTCTTCTGCATTGCAGGCAGATTCTTTACCTTCTGAGTCTCTAGTCTCAGCCACTAGAAAGTCACCAAGGTTAATTAGAACGTCATAGCTCCTTCAGTTCAGTTCAGTTCAGTCGCTCAGTCATATCTGACTCTTTGCGATCCCGTGAATCACAGCACGCCCGGTCTCTGTCCATCACCATCTCCCGGAGTTCACTCAGACTCACGTCCACTGAGTCCGTGATGGCATCCAGCCATCTCATCCTCTGTCGTCCCCTTCTCCTCCTGCCCCCAATCCCTCCCAGCATCAGAGTCTTTTCCAATGAGTCAGCTCTTCGCATGAGGTGGCCAAAGTACTGGAGCTTCAGCTTTAGCATCATTCTTTCCGAAGAAATCCCAGGGCTGGTCTCCTTCAGAATGGACTGGTTGGATCTCCTTGCAGTCCAAGGGACTCTCAAGAGTCTCCTCCAACACCACAGTTCAAAAGCATCAGTTCTTCGACGCTCAGCCTTCTTCACAGTCCAACTCTCACATCCATACATGGCTACTGGCAAAACCATAGCCTTGACTAGATGGGCCCTGGCCATGTGTTATATGATGCTAAAAAAATGATGACAAAGACCTTGATAAAAATCCATTCCCATTCTAGGTCCCCTTCCCTTGAGTGTCCTGTGGACTTCTGATTCCTGCTGCTCTGTTCTTCCATTCTATTCCTGGTCTGGGCCTGTAGGAATGAGGATGGAGCTTGGTGTGCTTGGTTGGTCTGATTTCTAAAGTGCCCTATGCAGGGCTCACCACTGCTCTTAATAGCCCTGGGACTGTCCCGGGCCCACTCTGGCCTCTCCTGCAGAGATTATGCAAGTTTTGGACAGGGCTGTAGGGAAATGGATCTACGCCAACAGTTCTGCCTGCAAAGTTACAGCAGTCTCTCTGTTGAAACATCATTTGATCCCACTTTTGTGCGTGGACGCTTTCGTTTTACATATCCTTGCTCATTTCTTCAGGGTTTTCCCTTTAATCAGGGTTGAAAAGGGGCTACAATAATAGTAGTGTGACTGGCCACTGTTTCAGGTGTTGAATTTGTGGGCAGTCAGAATTTCAGATGCCAGGACCTCAATCCTCCAGTGATATACCATGTTATGTTACATGACAAAAGAGACTTTGCATGTATAATTAAAGTAAGAGCTTTAAAACAGGAAGATTATTGTAGATAATTGGATGAACCTAGTCTAATCCACTGAGCCCTTAAAAGCAGATAACTTGCTCTTTTGGCAAGCAAAGAAGGATGCATCAAAAGAGGAAGTGAAAGATAGTCAAAATATGTGCAGGACTGGATCTATTATTACTGTTTTTGAAGATGAAGGGGGCCATGAGCTGAGAGGGTGACTCCAGAAGCTGAGCAGAACATAGGGCTGACAGCCAGAAGGAAAGGGTTCCCACATGGAACTGATTTGAACCAAGAACATGAATGAATCTAAAAGGTGACTTTCAAAAAACAAACAAACAAACAAGAGCTGACTTCCCCTTCATCGGACCCCAGGGGCTCCAGATAGGAGCTCACAATGGCAAATACTTTGATCTGACTTTCATGAGACTTTGAGCAGAGGAACCAACTGAACCCACCATGACTGTCGCCTACAGATCTGTGAGATAATTTTGTATTGTTTTAAGCCATTTAGATGATAGCAATTGGTTACACCAGCACTAGAAAGCCAATGTGAGTTATCATTTTTTCTTTTATAATTTTCCAACTGTTTTCTCCTTTTAAACAGGAAATTGGCTCTGTGTTCTAGGGATGGGGAGCCATGAGGTAGGGAAAGTATCCAGAATTAGTCTGCACGTTTTTTTGGATCTCTGTTTAATGAAATCTAAGGCTGGAAGAAAAAGGATTCCTGAGGTTAGGTAGAATGTCTAGATGAGAAGAAACCAGAAACAGGAAGGGGATAGTTTCACCCAAACCTGAGTGATCCCTAGATTTGTGGGCAGGAGATTGGGAGGAAAGAAGAGGAATCACCAGAAGGAGCCTCAGGAATTGCTACCCAAGGAAGGACCCTGCCTGGAATGAGCGTGGTGGCTGGACCAGTTGAACAACCCCCACTGGGAGTATTGTCTGAAAGCCCAAGAGTGATATGAAGCCTGCACCACTGAGCATGTTGCACAGCCTGCAACACTGACTCTTTGCAACCCTATGGATTGTAGCCCACCAGACTCCTCGGTCCATGGGATTTTTCCAGTCAAAGATACTGGAAAGGAAAGGAAAGTGAAGTCACTCAGTCATGTCCAACTCTTTGTGACCCCATGGGCTGTAGCTTACCAGGCTCCTCCATCCATGGAGTTTTCCAAGCAAGAGTACTGGAGTGGGTTGCCATTTCCTTCTCCAGAGGGTCTTCCTGACCCAGGGATCGAACCCAGGTCTCCCACGTTGCAGGCAGCCGCTTTACCATCTGAGCCACCAGGCAAGCTACTGGATACTGGAGTGGGTAGCTATTCCCTTCTCCAGGGGTTCTTCCCAACTCAGGGATCGAACCCACATCTCTTGCATCTCCTGCATTGGCAGGTGGGTTCTTTACCACTGCATGACCTAGGAAGCCCCACCATTGTGCCTACACGCCTTCCACTGCTATGTGCTTCTTCAGTCTTCCTGGGGAGCCTGATGGAAGAAGTCTGAGGGCCCCAGGGCTAGGACATCTGTGGCCCACAGTCCCACCACCTCGCTACAGCTGTACCGCATCACCGCACTGTTCTTCCTCTACCCCGGGCCCCAGCACATCTAGGGGCTTGCCGGCTGCACAGTCCACGTTCTCCCACCTGCTGGTCTCGATCTCCACCCTCCCCCCACCATGGGCCTTCTCCTCAGCTCCCGTTCTGCTGAGGGTTGTAAGCTCATGGCTCCACCCCTCCCAGCCTTCCTCCAGGTTATCTGGGTTGCTCAGCTCACTGTTTCAGGGATCACCAGCCAGCAAGGTTGTGGGGGGAGGTGTGCGGAGGGATGAGGAGTCCTCAGTTCACCCCCAGGAGCTATATGGCTGCACACTGTACCAAACGGCACCACGTCCTGGATGTCTTCCACCTACAGAAATATTACCACTAAGTAGGTGACCACATACCTCACAGTCAGAACCAGGACACTTGCTAGTGAAGAAGTGATGGAAAATACGGCCAGGACTTTAGCCACATGAACCCGGGAGATCCTAGCCAAATCGGGGTGTGTGGTCACCCTAGCCAGAAGGCTCTCTTGTTTATTTTGCTCTTTTTGGCCTTTGCTCTCTGGTGGGCTGTGACCCAGTCCTAGGTGCACTGCAGGGATTTGTATGGATGGAGGAGGGGCATGCGGTCTAATCGACATACTGTTCTGGGTTCAAGACTTCCCTTCCCTGCCCAAATGACCTTTTGCTCTTTGGACTCTGCTGGGCTGCCTCATTTTCCTTTCCTGTGGGCTGAGGTCATCCCTGGAAAGTCTCTGCCCCTCAGGCAGGCTGGCTTGTGTTGGAGTATCCCTGCATCCTTCAGGCTGACGGGGGAGGCCTGGACTCAAGGCTACACACAGCCCATGCTGTCAAGCTGTTGACTTTATGCTACTGAGTTATGATTACACAACTGGAAATTGTCTGAGCCAGAATTAGAGTCTGAGTCTTTTAAATTCCATTCCTGTTTTTTTTTTCCTTTTTCTTTTTCTTCAACATCACAAAGCTCCTGGTGGCCAGAGCCTAGCCTCCTCGGTGGCGATGCTTGTAATTCTTGGCTAGTCCAGAACTAGCTTCCTCACCGGTCAGTTCATGCCTCACACATCCCAGGGGAACCTGATGACTGAGCACATATGAGTTTCCAAAAGCAATACTTCGTCTATCTAGAAAAATTAAGTTGACACCATAGAAATGACTGGAAACCAGAAGCACAGAAGGAAAATTTAACTTAAGCCAAAGTTCATTAAATGAAAAACCTCAATTTAATAGCTACTAAATCTGAATGTTCATGTCATTGGTCACAGAGGAGGCAGCATTTCCTCAGTGACAAGTGGAAAGGAAGAGTTTGGAACTTGGACCTTAAGTACCCTTTGTCTCCATGGCTGTATCTCCTTAGAGTCTTGTTTGATTCTCACTGCAAGATTTGTGGATGTTCAGGTCTATGTACCCTACGGAGGGAGTCCCACAGTTAGAATGTACTGCTATAAAATGATCAGGTATAATTTTGTAAGGTAAGGTCAGAAAATATTGCAGCTTCTCTCGCTCCTCTTTTTAGAGCTGGTTTATTAAGTTAAAGAAAGGAAAAAATGTGCCTTCAAACAAACACACTAAATTAGACCTTTCAAAACACTTGTCATTAAATGATGATTTGTTGAAACTTCAGACAGGTTAAACGTATGCCACAATTTGAGTGAAAAAATTAGCTTTCCAGGGTTGCAATTACAATTCTACTTAGTTGCCATGGTGATCACACAGCATATGGATTTTGTCAGATAAAGACATCAGGGGTGGTGAGAAGGGACAGTGTAGTTTTTGAATCACCACATGCCAAGTGTCAACTCTTTTGCAGTTCTCTTAGAAAAAAAAATTTTAAGGAAAAAAATGTATCTGGATTCAGTGGGTTGGAAAGATGAACAAGGCTTTGGAAGAATTTTAAAAAAGGGAGGGGGAGATTACTAGAAATGTTTGAAGAAAACCTGAATTTAAAATAACTTGAATATTAATGCCAAATTGTGTAATAAAGGCACCTTGGGGTTTGGACATTAGAGGCACCTACAGTCTAACAAAAACATTCCAGTAGCAAGTGACCAATCTGTTTCATTCCTCCTGCATCTTAACTGTATGTGTGTCTAGGGTTATTTTTGTTAATATCCACCTGCTGGGTCAATGTGAAAACTACAAAGTAGAATAAGAATTTCCCTGGGCTGAAGACACAGGGCTCTAAGATGGGAAATGATCTGAAATGAATTCCTTCCTGTAACAAAAAGAAAAACAAAAAGACTAAATACCCTGTGAATGCAAATGAAACTTGGAATTCTCAATTTACAGTTATTTTCATTTATCATTCAGAGCATACACACTCATAACAATGACATCTGTTCTGCCAGCATGAAAGTGAAATTAAAAGATCGTACCACATCTCTGTCTGCTGTGGTGTGATAGGGTCTCAGAGTAGGTGAGCCTGGGTCCAGAGGCCTACCTGGCTCTAAAGATATCAGCAGTGACCACAATTCATTAGCCACCATAGCAACCATAAACTCCTGGCCTTATGGACTCATTTACTCTAGTGGAAGAAGAGGAACAAACAACACACAAACGATACACAAGGTATTCGCAGAGTATAGTGAGGGCTGGGAAATAGGGTAACTGTGGTTTTGTAATGCAAAGTCCGTCCTGGAAGAGGAGGGACATGGGTGGCGTGTCAGCTGGTGTGTCCAGATCGAGTGTCCTGAGAAGACCACTCAAGGAGGTAACATACGGGCTAGAGGATGTAAGGGATGAGACACAGTCAAGCAAAGATCCGGGGAAAGATCAGAGCAAAACAACACAAAGACTGAGCAGTCAAAAGTTTGGCTAAAGCAGAATGAGGAGCAGAAGATGGTTTAAGAAGTTTCTAACTGGAAGATCGTGCAGGGTCTGGTGTTTTGGGATATTAGTCTGTTTCCTTTATAGACATGACAGAATTCTATAAAATTGCTCCAGAATTTATGAAAATGTAAGTGTTAGATATCTGTGGAGAACTGTCTGTGAAAAGAAACATGTGGGGTTGGATGGAGTGCTTTCAGGATGTTTTGCGGAAGTCCCACCCAGTGTTGGGAGCGGACTTCACTGATGAAGGCATGCACTTCCCACTTATTGGCCCCTTGCATTCCCCAAGATTAAGTGGAACGCTACCTGAGCCTTGATGCTCATCAGAAAAAATGGTGATTGCTGTTGTTCGATCGCTCAGTTATGCCCGACTCTTTATGACCCCATGGACTGCTGCACACCAGGCTTCCCTGTGCTTCACTGTCTCCTGGAGTCTGCTCAGACTCATGGCCATTGAGTTGATGATGTCATCCAGCCATGTCATTCTCTGTCACCCCTTTCTCCTCTTGCCCTTAATCTTTTCTAGCATCAGGTTCTTCATATCAGGTGGCCAAAGTATTGGAACTTCAGCTTCAGCATCAGACCTTCCAATGAATATTCCAGGGTCTGTTTCCTTTAGGATTGACTGGTCTGATCTCCTAGCAGTCCAAGGGACTCTCAAGAGTCTTATCCAGCACCACAGTTCAAAAGCATCAATTCTTCAGTGCTCAGCTTTCTTTATGGTCCAACTCTCACATCCATTCATGACTACTGGAAAAAACATAGCTTTGACTAGATGGACCTTTGTCAGCAAAGCAATGCCTCTGCTTCTTAATACTTTGTGGAAAATTCTTAAAGAGATGGGACTACCAGACCACCTTACCTGCCTTTTGAGAAACCTGCATGCAGGTCAAGAAGCAACAGTTAGAACGGACATGGAACGACGCACTGGTTCAAAATTGGGGAAGGAGTACATCAAGGCTGTATATTGTCATCCTGCTTATTTAACTCATATGCAGAGTACATCATGCGAAATGCCAGGCTGAATGAAGCTCAAGCTGGTATCAAGATTGCCAGGAGAAATATCAATAACCTCAGGTAACTGGTGGAGCCTGTTAAAAATTCAGGTTTCTGGCCCTTCTCCCAGGCTAGTTTAATCAAAATCCTACAGAAGAGGCCAGAACACTTTTCTTTGTTAAATCCCCTGGGATGAGTCAGACCATCAGCCACACTGGGACACTGGGCACAGGGCAGTGGAGCAGGTAGATTCTACCAGTGCCAGCGAGACCTAGGAAACTGGGAGGGTACAGTATGTTTGACTTCCACAAATGGGGTTCGGGGGTGTCAGGAGGAGCTAAAGTCTCTCCTGTTGTCTATACAGCAGGCCCTCTCTGGTGAGAGCTTTATGAGGCTGGATTCCCCTTACAGTCTCAAATTGCCAGTCTGTTGATTCGCTTAGTGCTTCTCACCCTAAAAGTGTGCCGATTTCTCAGAACCGCAAACTTGTCTGGGTATGCTAATAGTGTGTCTGTGCCTTTAAATAGAAAAGCATTAGGGAATATTAGCCCAGGCTAATTATACACATCAGTTATAGCTAATAATTAAAATTTGCCTTAGGCTTTGTGGGCAGGTCGCTCTTAGGGACTGAGTTGGTTCTTCCTCCCTCGTTGTTTTACATATTTACAAATTAATTTAAATGCGATAATCTGCAACACTGATAATCATAAATGCTTAACTAAATAGAAATGCATTAGCCTTGAGACAGGCTCCTTATACGATAACTAAGACACAACCACTGATCCAAGAAATCTCCCTACAATACACTCCATTGCAGTTGTGGAGGGGACTAACCACACGAGTGGGAAAAACAAAACCAAACACAAAAAGCCTTCACATCTCCATCTGCCTAGTTTCTTGGAAGTCAGCAGGGCTCAGAAAATGTCCACTGTATAGATATCTATTTGAAGTTGGACTCAGATCAACACCCAATTTAATACAGGTCAGCGAACAAGTGTTAAAAAGCAAGGTCTCTAGCCTGCTTTCAATCTATACTGGATTAAAAACAATGATTTAGAGGTGAAAGGCTCTGTGTACCCTGCCACAAGCCCAGGGCCACTCAGCACTTTGGCTATTCTTCGTGCAGAAATCCATGGCACCGTATTTTCCCGAGGTCATCTTCATCAGAGAGGACATTGCTCGGTCTCATCCTGCCAGAGAATTTATTATATCGATTGAGGGAATAAGGTTAATTGAAGTGAACTTTGTGTTTTAAAGGTGGGTTTGGTGCCAGCCCTAACAATTAAAATGGAATTCTTCTCCTTTAAATGTCTTGGCTCATTTGATTGCGTGGACGGGCGCTGTTTAGAGCAGAGGCAGGCATAATTTTGTGTCGTGCAATGCTCATTTACTTTTCTACTGTTGCTATAACAACTCACTTTTGAACCAGACATGGTGATAGAAAGCCTTGGCTTCTCGATGAATTTCACATTGGTTTTGTTTAGATTTTCAATTAGTTCACTTGGAACTGCAGCTGCAAGTACAGGAATAGATTTTACTCTTTCCCTTTTTAGAAACCTTGCTTAGGTCCAAATCTTTGTGTTTCTATCTTGTCTGGAGGGTTACACCCCATGCACAGTTTGTGATCTCCCTGGCATAAATCACGTTTCAGACTCAGACTGTGTGCTGTTCTCTCCCCTAAAGGTAACACCAGGGTTTTTCCTGCGCCTGACAGAGAACCACACCCATCGAGCCATTCTGCTTTTTAGTCTTCTGTCCAAATGCTACCAGCAAGACCTAGATCTCTGCAGCACTTGGGAATCTGTAAACCTCAAAATTCAGGGTAAATCTCATGCAGCACAACAACATCATTTCTTAATGACTCTAAGGGAACAGCAAGTAGGTTTGGCAAAGGTAGAAACAGACAGATATTTTAAGAGAAACGCAAAAGAGTAATTGCACACCCAACAATATGCCAATTCTGATTCCATCCACTTCTCGTACCCCTCCAACCCTCCCTCCCACTGATAACAGACACTAAGAAGGACCTAAAACAGATGCCCATGCTTTTGGAGGGCAATAGAAGAATTAGAATTGAATTGAAAAATGGATTCAAATGTTCGGGGTGAAATAAATGCTTTCTGGTCAACATCTACATCTTTCCTTTTAGGGAAGATAAACTACAGGGCTTCCCTTGGGCTCAGCTGATAAAGAACCCACCTGCCAATGTAGGAGACGCAAAAGAGGCAGGTTTGACCCCTGGGTCAGGAAGACCCCCGGGTCAGGAAGACCCCCTGGAGAAGGAAACAGCAACCTGCTTCAGTACTCTTGCCTGGAAAATTCCATGAGTAGAGGAGCCTGGTGGGCTACAGTCCATGGGGTCCCAAAGAGCTGGACATGACTGAGCACACAAACATACAAAAAGTACAAACGGTTTTCACAGTTTGATCAAATTTTTAAAAATCATAGAACTCTGCTAAGAAATTAGGTGAAAAACAATTCTAGAAACTATAACTCCCTTCTCCGCCCCTGTCTTTTAGCAAGATAAGGAGTGGCCATTAGCCAGTGCTGGCTCTTTGGACACAGGTCTCTCCTCTTGTCCATAGGTCTTAGGAAAAAGAGCCATGAGTGAGCTATGAATTGTTAATCAGTAGCCTCTATTCCTTAAATATTAAGATAAATGGCTAGATGTTTATATGCCGAAAGCATTGAAAATGGCCAAAATATCACTTGAATGCCAATGAGACAATGTGATACATGCCGGTGCCAGCGTTCTGGTCCTTTTTGGATGTGTTGTTTTCCTCTCGATCGCCCAGGTAATTCCATGACCCACAGTCACAAACATGGTGAGAAGCTATGCTTTGTGGCAGAATGTAGTCAAGACATTTGCTCCTATGGCATTACCAAAAAAAGGTGACCTACTTGGCGACATAATAATGATGACCTTTAGGTAAGGAGGTTCGTTTTCAATTCTGGTGAAGCTATTAAAAGTAATCTTCAAGCAGAGAATTAAAAGGGACAAACCTAATAATGAGCTGATTCTCTTTCCCTCTCTCTCCTCCACCCCCCAGCCCCCGCCCCCAACTCTGGCCATCTCGCTCTCTCTTTATACATATATAGAGAGAAATGTCAAATTCATGCAAGGGACTGGCAAACCACAGTGTGAAACTGAATTTCTGTTCTGCAAGAGTAGTGTGGACCCCAGGAAACAGCTCAGCTTCTTGGCCAGGCGGGCTCTCTGGAGAGTTTGCTGGATAACCAGCTATTCAGGAATGTAAATTTTGAGTCCTCCAAACTCTCAGAGTTTCTAGTTAACTTTGTAAATGAAGTATGGAAGAAGGAGAATCAATATTTGAACACCTCTAAATGTTAGGTGTGGATTTTGTTTAAATCACATCCTAAGCAGTTTTCTAATCATATGTGTGAAAAATGGGTCAAATCAACTGAATGCTTACCAATCACTAGTCCTACTTTTCATTTCTGCCTTTGTAAAAAAACCACTTAAAAATATTTTTTATAATTGAGAGTTATGAGAGGGG
Source organism: Neotragus moschatus (assembly GCA_006410615.1). Classification (NCBI taxonomy): domain Eukaryota; kingdom Metazoa; phylum Chordata; class Mammalia; order Artiodactyla; family Bovidae; genus Neotragus; species Neotragus moschatus. The sequence continues at coordinate 2,104,406 of SJYA01001559.1, read as the reverse complement.
AGATAAGATATACTTTTATAACATTAGCAGGAATTTTCATTCTTTCTCAAGAATTTCCTTATAATTTAGGACAAAAGCTTTGAAGAAGGCATATTTTTCTTTTGCATAATATACTCATGATGCTACTTTCTTCTAGTTAAAAATCACCTGGACACACTCAGCTAAGAGTGACATAGTTCATGGAAGAAAAACTATTCAAGAATATGATTAATATTTCAATAGCAAACAAGGAGGACACAGAAGGGTCTGGCATTGAGCTCTCTGAGATCTCCTTTAATAACCTAGATGAACAAGGCAAATGAAGCCTCTTCCTTCCCAGGACGCGGGTAAGATTTTGAATCACCTTGACAGCTGGAGAAGCTGTCATTGCCACGTGCCTGTAGCATGGTGGGCCATGAGTGGTGGGCCCAGATCTTGCCCTTGACACCAGGCCAATGTGTCAAACTACCAGCAAGACTGCCTCGTCAATAGCTTGGCTCAAAGATGAGCAGATAAAGAACATTTTGAGAGGGGAAACAGCAAGAACAAACACAAGATGTTTTAAAAGAACTACCTGGCTGAATGTATAAACCTTGGAAAGGAATTTGAATTAAAGTGCACCTCCTGCTAAATATGACACACAACTGCAAGGAAAGTGCTGGAGAGAAAGGAGACCACAACAGGGTGAAAACATCCATCCATTCACTCAGTTCTTAAAAAAAAAATTCTTTGAGGGTTTAATCCACACCAGTCTCTCTGTGCTAATTGCTTGGGAAACAACAGTGAGTAAATTGCAGTCCTTGCCCTCAAGCAGCTGAAAGTCTTATGAGCCCAGACATAAATGAAGTCATCACATGACATTAAACACTAAAATAGCACATTGGCAGCAAGCTGGGTGGGGCACTGCAAAGATGATGACCTGCGAACCACGTCCTGAATTTGGATTTTTCTAAATATTAATAAGGAATGGGAATGGAGATAGAAAAGGCCCAGAGTTGGGATTCTGCATGGGATTCTGTGTGTAAAACCCCTTTAACATTAAGGTCAAGATTTGAGGCGCCAGTGGTAAGTAACCTACCTGCCAGTGCAAGAGATGTGAAGGACAGGGGTTCCAGCCCTGGGTCGGGAAGATCCCCTGGAGGAGGAAATGGCAACTCACTCCAGTATTCCTGCCTGCAGAATCCCATGGGCAGAGGAGCCTGGCAGGCTACAGTCCATGGGGTCGCAAAGAGTCAGACACAGCCGAAGCGACTTGGCGTGCATGCACCCAGTCCTGAAAGCTTATTCTCAGCACGCTGATCTGCATCACAATTTGCTGAGGAGAGTTTTCCACTGCTCTATAGCAGAAGAAAAAATAGCCAGAGCAAGATATTTAAGCTGAAATGCTTGTAAGTTTTTAGATGATATGCATAGTTTTAGGGCAGTTTAGAGAAGCATGCATTTCCTCTTTCCTTCGTGCTATATTTCTCTGAACTCAATTCCTCATCTGTAAAACGGTGGTCAGCAGAGCACCTCCCTCTTGAGAAAGAAACAGGATAATGCCTTCAGAGGTTGAAGTGCTTAGCACAGTGGAAGGCACACCTTGGTCACTTAATAAATGTCAGCTCAGATTATGTTATCTGCACATTTACTTTAACTAGCTTGTGTGTGCACACATAACTAGCTCGGTACGAGTATGTATGGGGAAGGGGTTTGCCTATGTGCCTATGTGTCTGTATTTGTAAGCTGAGTGTGAGTACTGTGTTGTGTGTATGTGTGTATATGAATATCTGGCATTTGAATGTCCGTTTCCTAATGCCACCAAATTATTTTCAAAAATTCTCTAGACGTTCTCTTATTAGACTATTTCAGATAGCCAAGCCATCTGAAGCATGAAATCTTTATGTACTGCAAGACCTTTTTTTTTTTTAATTGAAAGGAGCAAATTTTAAAAAAGGACTATCCCAGCAGTCCAGTGGTTAAGACTTTGTGCTTCCACTGCAGGGGGCAGGTTTGATTCCTGGTTAGAGAACTAGGATTCCACATGTAGCATGGCACCACCAAATAAAGAAAGAAAGAACAACCCCCCGGCTTCCCTGGTGGCTCAGTGGTAAAGAATCCACCTGCTAAAGCAGGAGACACAGGTTTGATCTCTGGGTCGGAAAGATCCTCCAAAAAAGGAAACAGCAAGCCATTCCAATATTCTTGTCTGGAAAATCCCATGGACAGAGGAGACTGGTGGGCTACAGTCCATTGGGTTGCAAAGTTGGACACAACTTAGCAACTGAACAATAATGCCAACAATGGCACTGAAGAATAACTTGGTCTTTAAATTACATCCTTCTTTTTCAGTAGTCCTGATTGCTGAACCTGAGTGTACATTCTTGCTATCTAAACTGCTATAGCCATAAATACATGGTATATTTAAGGGAAATAATTGCAATCAACCACCCACAAAGAAAAAAATGTTAACAGTCAAAGGGTCCTAAGAAAGAAAAATGATTTTCAATCCTTGATGAGGAAATTCTGTGATAATACTAAATTTTTTCTCACTATTTTCTGAAAGGTATTTCTGGAAGCAATAGTGAAATTCCGCCACTGTTCAGTTCATATATCAAAACATCTCTTACTTCTGTTTAAAATGTCGGGAATGCATGATAAGCATCTTGTATGTTAATCCTATCTCCCTTGAGCATCTTATTCCTTTAAAAGGATTTATTTAACTCTAAATATGCCAGCAGTTATATAGGTAGATTGAGTGTGCTATTTGAAATCCCCTCTCCAAAGTGGTGCTTCTGCCTGTTTGCGATAGGCCACTTTTTTACCCCTTGCTCATTTTCTGCTAAAGCTGCATTGAATCATGGAGACAGAGGGACCTCTGGGGTCAGGGAGCCCCAGGTTCAGACTGCAGCTTTGCTACTTAGTAGGTGGTGATCCTGGAGAGATGATTTTATTCACACTGTAAAATGTAAAATTATTACTTAGCTTTTAAGCTACTTTAGGGGGTTAAAAATGAATATATAAAACACCTATCACCTTATCTGGTATATCAGAGGCTCTGTAATCCTGGCCATTACTAGCCCTCATGCACGTCAATAATTCGTATGGTAGAAAGATTGCCTATTCAGAAGTTCACATAGCTTATAGATTGTATTTATAATCATAGGCAGTTTGTGAACAATTCTTCAGTTAGTTAAGTTAGTGTTAGTCGCCCAGTCGTATCTGACTCTTGCGGCCCCTTGGACTGTAGCCCACCAGGCTCCTCTGACCATGAGATTTTCCAGGCAAGAATACTGGAGTGGATAGCCATTCCCTTCTCCAGGGGATTTTCCNGTGAACAATTCTTCAGTTAGTTAAGTTAGTGTTAGTCGCCCAGTCGTATCTGACTCTTGCGGCCCCTTGGACTGTAGCCCGCCAGGCTCCTCTGACCATGAGATTTTCCAGGCAAGAATACTGGAGTGGATAGCCATTCCCTTCTCCAGGGGATTTTCCCGATCCAGGAATCGGACCCAGGTCTCCTGCACTGCAGGCAGATTCTTTACTGTTTGAGTCACCAGGGAATTTACTGCTAATGCAATTCACAAGGTGCCCATCCAACAACCTTGGTTCCCTGGAATTCCTAATTATATTCCAAACAAGAAATCAGAAAGATTCCTTCCCAGAGCATCAGATAGGTAGGACAAACAATAGCAACCTCAGTTATACCACTTGAATACTACAGGGCATGATGTAGAATAGGAATGAGACTCAAGGTTCACACAGACCTTTACTCAGCAGAAGAGCTAATAGAATTGGAAAACCACAGGCATCTTCAGAGTTTAAACAGCATAAAAACAAACACCAGCAAAGTTCACTCCAACCAACCTGTTATTTGCCTTATTCGGACAACACCCGGGGAGAAGCCCTCCCAGCCCTTACACTTGGACTCTCAGGAAGGTGCCAGGAGCTTTTGATCCTAATGCTGACATTTCTTTAGTGACAGGCTTTGGAAATGATTCTCCCAGGCAGGAAGGACAATCTATGTGAGATTGGAACCAGCACACAGAAAGGCCAGTGTTTCACCACCAGACATTCTTTCTGTTTTTGGTTTATGCTTTGATCTAACAGCCGCTGAAGTTCGGTGAGCCCTTCCGAGCAGTACCTGGGGTGGTATTCGGACCGGCCAGCATGCTTCTACAAATTACTGCTTAGAAAAACAGAGATCACAGATCAAAAAAAAAAAAAAAAAAATCACAGACCAAAGAATAAAATAAATACAACTACATAATAAACCAACCATAAGCTCGGTTCAGGGTAGATTAGAAGGGGAGAAAAAAAGAAATTTTAACTAAGACCTTTAGTTCAGGGCAGAGCACCAGGCATCCCCCAGCCAGCCTGGTGGCTGCGGGAGGCCCAGGATCTTGGGTTTTCCGAATGCTTAGCCCAAACAAACAAGAGTGGTCTAATCTTCCCGTGGAGCCAGCATGCTCAGCAAGCAACAAAAGCAAACCGAGATGAAGACACTCTTCAGGCTACCTCTCTTAGGTCTATAATCTCCAAATCAAACACTTCTTTCTTATCTGTGCTTCCCTAGATAGCTGTAAAGACGGCAAACGGAGCCCCAGGACTCCTTCCAAGGTCACTGTAGGACACTGAGCAAGCTGCTCTCCTGGAGAATTTCAAACTTCGTGATCTGGCTTCGTTAATGAACCTTCCCTGGTCTGCATCACCTAAACACCCCTGCTGATATCAAGACGTTTAATTTGTAAAAATCAGTCAGCTGCTTTCTTGATTGTGGACAAAACCGGTACCTGCAACTCCCATTTGTGATGGGTTTGCCTCACAAAGGAATGAGCGTCTTCTCATCTGCGGTTGAAGCTATTCTTAGGTTGGGGACATGTTGTTCTTATCTTTTGGATCCATTTTTGCCTACAGCCTTGAACACTGTTCTTTCTTTGCAGCTTCTGCTCTTTGAGCAGGCAGGCTAGCATTACCCCCTGGGCTCCTCTCTGTTGATTTCCAGGCAGTCACGTGAAAGAGGCCTCATCTTAATTAAGTCAAAACCCCTTCCTCAGTGTAGTTGTCCTTGATGGGGCCAGCCCAAAGCATAGGATTAAGCTAACCAGCCCTTCACTGTAAGTGAGTCGCTCAGTCATATCTGATTCTTTGCGACCCCATGGACCACCAGGCTCCTCTGTCCATGGAATTCTCCAGGCAAGAACACTGGAGTGGGTTGCCATTCCTCCTCCAGGGGATCTTCCCGACCCAAGGATTGAACTCGGGTCTCCCACATTGCAAGCAGATTCTTTACCGTCTGAGCAACCCGGGAGGCATATTTACATCTTTACTGCCAACTGTGTCTTAAGAGGGATGCCTCCTAGAGGCACAGAGAGCGGCCTTCTCTGTCTCTAGAACTGACCTGTTGTTTTGATCCAGAGCAGAACGAGAGTGCAAATCTGTAGGAATCATGTAAACAGTTGGAGAAACTCAGACAGCCTTTACATGTGTTGAAGAAAACAAATTAGGTGCAAATATTTAAAGAGCATTTCTCGTTTCGAAGTGATTTGTCATTCTCAGGCATTCTGTGAATGACGATTTCCATTTTATAAAGAAGAGCTTGAGGAGGCCAAGTAAATCTGCTCCCATGCTGGCAGTGTTCGGTTGGGAACATGCCATTGCCATTGTGGGAAGGGTGGTAACTGCCACTTGGATCGGGCTACAGGCTCGGCATGACTCAGCCCTGAGGCTTCAGCTTCACTCTTGGGTTGGCGAGAGAATTTTTAACTGAGTCTCCCGCTCCCTCTCATCATTGGCCTCCTCTCACGCTTAGCACAGGGTTTCAGGGAAATCGGATATCCAATCCAAAGAACCAATCCTATGGCAAAGAATCAAAGCTGTANGCTACAGGCTCGGCATGACTCAGCCCTGAGGCTTCAGCTTCACTCTTGGGTTGGCGAGAGAATTTTTAACTGAGTCTCCCGCTCCCTCTCATCATTGGCCTCCTCTCACGCTTAGCACAGGGTTTCAGGGAAATCGGATATCCAATCCAAAGAACCAATCCTATGGCAAAGAATCAAAGCTGTAGATGCCACAATTTAAGTCACTGGGATAAAAGTGGATCAATAATTTCCAGAGACTTTTTTTTTTTTTTTTGAGCCATTTAACACCAGATTGGTAGCTGAAAACTGGCCACCAGGAGAGTTTATATACAACATGAAGATCAACAAGTACTACAAATTAGAGCCCCTCTCCTACCCTCAAAGCCCATTATTCAACAATGAGCCACTGGCCAGGAACATATCAAGTGAGAGATGAAAGACCAAGGAGGGAGATTCACCCTCTGGAGACAGTGCAATCCCTGCTTGAAAAAGGAAAGCCAGAAAGTTTCTCTAAAATACAACAAAGATCTGACCAGGTTGGTCCACTTTTTACTCTTGGTGTCCTTGTACATTTTAGGCCTATTTATTTATTTTTACATGAGTTACAAATGAATATACCCTCATTGCAAATAAATGAAATAATACTGCATTATTATACCAAAATCACTGCAGATGGTGATTGCAGCCATGAGATTAAAAAACGCTTACTCCTTGGAAGGAAAGTTATAACCAACCTAGATAGCATATTAAAAAGCAGAGATATTACTTTGCCAACAAAGGTCTGTCTAGTCAAAGCTATGTTTTTTCCAGTGGTCATGTATAGATGTGAGAGTTGGACTGTGAAGAAAGCTGAGCGCTGAAGAACTGATGCTTTTGAACTGTGGTGTTGGAGAAGACTCTTGAGAGTCCCTTGGACTGCAAGGAGATCCAACCAGTCCATTCTAAAGAAGGTCAGTCCTGGGTGTTCATTGGAAGGACTGATGCTGAGGCTGAAACTCCAATACTTTGGCCGCCTCATGCGAAGAGTTGACTCACTGCAAAAGACCCTGATGCTGGGAGGGACTGGGGCCAGAGGAGAAGGGGACGATAGAGGATGAGATGGCTGGATGGCATCACCGACTCGATGGACATGAGTTTGGGTGAACTCTGGGAGTTGGTGATGGACAGGGAGGCCGGGCGTGCTGTGATTCATGGGGTCGCAAAGAGTCAGACAAGACTGAGCGACTGAACTCAACTGAATTATACCAAAATAATAATATATAGACTAAAAAAAAAGATCCCTTTTATTTACTCATTTTCACTTTAACTTTCTCTTAACTCATCAGTTTTATGGGCATTTTCACTCTTCTTTCTACGCATAGACACATATATAATGAAGATAAATACATATTTTCAAGGGCTTCCTTGTTGGCTCACCTGGTAAAGAATCCGCCTGCAATGCAGGCGAGCTGGATTCAATCCCTCGGTTAGGAAGATTCCCTGGAGAAGGGAACGGCTACCCACTCCAATATCATCAAACATTTTAGGCTTATTTATTTATTTTTACATAAGTTATAAATGAATATATTCTCATATATTTTCATTGCAAACCGATGGAATCATTTTAGCCATTATCATTACGGTTAAAAATAACCATATTATTATACCAAAATAATAATATATAGACTGAAAAAAAATCCTTTTTATTTACCCCTTTTCTCTCTAACTTTCTCTTAACTCATCAGTTTTATGGGCACTTTCACTCTTCTTTCTATGCACAGACACACATATATGAATATAAATGTATATTTTCATCACGCATGTGTTCATATGCACTCTTCTGCATTTTATATTTTTATGAAATCTAGTCAGTTTAAGATACTCAAAGATCCTATTCAAATCTAGATCACTAGACTTCTTACCATTAACTGAAGCTCCTTCTCATCAGAGCAGAGATGATTTCCCCTCACTTTTACCCTACTACCGTTAATGTTTCAGGACGTACCTGAGAAATTTATAATTTATGTTAAATCCAAATTGGCGTATTTTAAGTCGCACCATAAAATACTTACTACAATGTCGCTGATAAACCTCCTCATCTTTCTAAATGAAAACTAGAAACAAACAACTTGAAGAAAATACAGTGATCGAGATGATAGACTTCATATGTAAAAATCAATTATTTTGAAATATGTGGGGCTTATTTTATACAAATAGCACATAAAATTAATTTTGTTTATTGATGTTTCAGGAAAACAACTGTATATTTGAAATGTCAATTATACTGTTGAAAATATAATTAATTAATTGAATTAAAGTAGAATATTATCTCATATGATATAATTCATGGAAAGTACTTTAAAAACTGTAATGTGTGATACAAACGGTACCTATTGACGTCATGCACAAGAAGAGAAATTCGTTCTTCTTTGCATAAATTTATTATTAAATGGGCTATATATCAAGCCTGCATTCTTTATGCTTTGACACATGCTTCATATGATTTTACTCCATGTAAATGTTTATTCCTAACTTACTGAGCAATTGTTATGCATTATGCATAAGCCTTTAACTTTCAATATTCAGATAATGCAGAATTTCTATATATAATTTAAATTCCCTGCATATAAATGACTGTCAATATATTTCAGTTAAATACTGCTAATTCTCAGGTTATTCAGGATGGCAAGGAATCGCCTTGGCAAGAACAACCCAGAATGACTAATAATTCTCTGGACAAACACTTTGCAGGATGTGTCACCTCTTTCCGTTATGAATCTAAATAATCAAGCATTATGTTAACACTGATTATTTCCTTAGTAGCCATGTGAGGTCCCCTGGCAGGCACATGTCTTCATTTCCTTTCAGACTCTTCTGTGTTTGGCATAATACAACCCACTAAACACTATTAAATGAATAGCTATAAAGGTAATGAAAACAATAACCAAACCATTAAATTCTTGAAGTCCATTCAAACATGTAGGTGCGCTTGACATTTCTTTTATTCAAAGGCGGTTTCCTAATGTCCTCATGACCACTGAGCATTTGTTACACACCAGCACGTCGCTAAGGGCATCCACATTTAATGTCAAAATAGCCGCTTCTTAATCTTCAAGCAGCGTAGCAGGTGTAGCTGAAAATCTCACAGCCTTAGGAGACTGATTTGATAGACTGAAGTTTCTGCCTTTTTCTTTTTTTAAATAAGCTCACTCTTTTGGTAGCAAGCACTTAGGGGGATTCCCAAAATATTTGCAAACATTTCTGTCAGATAGCATCACCGTCACCATATGATTTAAACAAGCATGTATTCATCACACTTAAACCAGATGTCATCTGCGTAGATGAGAAATGAATCACTTGCTCCTGACAGCTTGTTTATTTCTGGCAACACTTTCCAGCAGGGATTGTCTAAATCCACAACACACTTTCCTTCTATCTAGACATGAGAATGAAAGTCCAAGTGCTGGAGGAGAAAGTATTTCTTCAAGATGATGCTTCTTAAAATCAGACATCCTTTTCCCTCAGATATAGGGGTGTGTGGCAAGAAAAGGGAGGCAGTCTTAAAGGTCCAAACTCTCTATGTGGCTTCAGAACAAGAATTCTGTGAGTTACCACCTTCAAATCCAACCTGGACCGTTATTTCCATGAGCAGCTCCTTGGAGAAGGCAATGGCACCCCACTCCAGTACTCGTGCGTGGAAAATCCCACGGACGAAGGAGCCTGGTAGACTGCAGTCCATGGGATCTTTTAAGAGTTGGACACAACTGAGCAACTTCACTTTGACTTTTCACTTTCATGCATTGGAGAAGGAAATGGCAACCCACTCCAGTGTTCTTGCCTAGAGAATTCCAGGGATGGGGGAGCCTGGTGGCTGCCGTCTACGGGGTCGCACAGAGTTGGACACGACTGAAGCGACTTAGCAGCAGCAGCAGCAGCAAACAGTAGCTCCTATTAATTAAACTGTGCTAGGAAAGATGCTAAGCATTTTGCCCACATGATCTCATTTAATCCTCACAATTATCTTAGACGCAGGCATCTTCTCTCCATGGTATGGTTGAGAAAACCAAGGTGCAGACATGTGCTGAATAAACTGCCCACGGATTCCCAGGGATTAAGTACAAGGCAAATCAGTGATTCACACCAGGCCTTTTGACTCCAAAGCCTATGCTAGCTGCTGCTGCTGCTGTTAAGTCGCTTCAGTCATGTCCGATTCTGTGTGACCCCATAGATGGCAGCCCACCAGACTAACAGGCATTTCAGGTTCTGAGGTGATAAATTTAAGTTTCCTGAATCTCCTCTTCCTTATTTGTGGGATGAGGGAGTTAGGCAGCAGAACAACTAAGGGTCTTTCCATTATAGATGTCTAAAAAATGTAAGCACTTCCCAATATCTATAAAACAATTTCTACCATGTTTCTGATAGTTTGCAAACATATATATCCTCTATCTTCCATATTATAAATGGGCAGGAAGTTATCTTCTCAGTATAAAAAATACATCCTGATGGTGTTGCAATGTGTTTACAACTCTTAAGGAAGAAAACAAATTTCAGAGGCCTTAAGAATAAAAGACACTTGTAAATTTCATTTTGGGAGGGGGCAGGTTAGGCCAAATGATCAGAGAAAGATTATGTGTGTGGGGAAAAGAGAATTATCATTAGGGTCACTCTACAGTTCCCAAGGTGACTAAATGGCTTGAAAGAATGACTCTTCTAATAATGCGGATAAAGCAGAAAGAGGGAGATGGTGAACAAACGATTGGTGAGCACTGCCACTGTGCAATATTAAGGTCCTTTCGATAAATCCTATAGATCAGGCCAGCGCCCAGGTTGGAAGGTCACGATTCAGATGGCCAGAGGAACTGCTGTGACAACTTTAAATGATATCTCTCCTTGCTACAAGGCCAAGAGGAGGCAGCCTTTAAAGAAAAATATCGACTATTACTAATGCCCTCTGTGCTTATATCAGCCGCTTCTCTCTTTTTGACAGTAAGGATGTGAAGATGAGAGAATCTAATCTGTACAAAGTTGACCGGTGAATGAGAAGATCTTCCAAGGAATACGCCAGAAATAGGGGAGATGTGGGTCTCTTTGGGGGCTCCTGCAATCAAATTCCTGTCCATCCTGTTATTGTGTCATACATGCTAGAGCACCTCCTTCTTCAGTCAACCAAGAATATGCCTTCTTCTCCACTTTGCGGGGAAATCCGCTTATGGGAATGAATTGCTGATAATCAGAAAATTTTTCTAAATGTAAAAGTTAATATTATATTGTGCCTATGGACAGAGACTGGGGAAGTAGCATTTATTTATGTTTTTTACGGTGTTGAGGTTATAAGACAATTTGTCTTTACATTTTATATTTACACCGATATAGCTATAATATTGTTTAAACCATATATGCAGAAATTGGGAGGGCTAATTTGGTATAAAATAAATTGATTTGCAACAACATAACTTCCACACATTTTTCTCCATACACAAAAAAGTCCCTATTCTATGTGTTCTCTGGAATCACCCGCGGGAAGGATCTGAATTTCTGACAGTCTTAAATGTGACAGCAGCCTTTTAGCATGGAGACGAGTACAGTAATTTGGCAGCAAACTCAAGACTCATGCTCACCAGACTGGTAGATCGGAAGTAAATCACAGATGTCACACACATGCTCTCTTAGAAGGGAGAGAATTGATAAGGTGCCAAAGCCCATCACACCACACCGTTCTCGTTCCAATTGATAGAATCTCTCACCCTTGAAATTCTGACAAGTACTATTAGAGAAAGAGACTCTAACTCATCTCTCTTCCTGACTCTTTATCCATCTTTCCAAACAGTTTCTATCTGAGCTCAGTCTCAGGCTCATTTAATTATGACATCTGAATCAATACTCCATACAAGACCCAGCCTATACTAGCTTACTTGGCAGCTTCCAATGTCCATCACAGCCTTTCTGAAAATGTTCATCTCATTTTGAAAAGAAGGTATCCAGCTTAACATTAGGCATCTTTAGTTATTTTTGATTTTTGAAACTAGTTGTTACTTACAGGTCTAACAAGATTGAACACATATTTTCAAAAAAATTACATTGCATATTCTGAATTCATTTTTTTCTGTCTCGGAAATGCTAAGCAACAGACTACAAGAATGGAAATGAAGTCAATAGCAATTTAAATAAATTACAAGCTGGTAACAACCTGCTTTGGTGATGTTTTAAGTGAAACATATTAACTGTAAAAATATCAGGATGCTTTAGAATATCTCAGAGATATTTTGATACTGTCGTAGATTTGTCAATATATGCATATACAAGGAACAGAACATGAGGGAGGTTTAGAAAAACAAAAAACATTGCATAAAAATGATGTGCTAAATTTGATGCCTGATTTGGTGAAGTAAACATGATCAGTTAACAAGAATCAATGTTTTTTCAACACAGAATGTATATCTGAAGAGGATTTCTGATTGAAAAGCTCTCTTAATATATAATATATAGTTATTGTTATACAGAGAGAACATCTGCAACGTCCTTAAATCAGAATATTTGCATCTCATCCCTGCGGATGAGATCTGTGAGTCTATATATTACCTAGATTCTCAGTTTCCTTGTCCACCAAATGTTTGTACAGGAGAGCCCAGAGTAATAAATAAATCTTGAAGTTTGAAGATTTTGTGATTATTTGGACATCTTAACTGTGTGTGCTTAGGCCTTTAAAATACTCATTAAGGAATTTTTAGTCACTTGCAACTAAGTATAGGCCTCTATGTTTCTATACTAGGTTTATACGGGTCTATAGTTATATAGGCCTATATGTAATAGGCCTCTATATAAGTCTATATGCTTTTTTTTTTTTCCCCCTTTGACTGTACTGCATGGCACGTGGGATCTTAGTTCCTGATCAGGAATTGAACCCACAGTCCTTGCATTGTAAGTATGGAGCCTTAACCACTGGACCACCAGGGAAGTCCCTATAAGTCCATATGCTTTTAGGCCTGTATGTGTCTATACAGTATAGATTCCTAAGAGTCTAAAAATTATAGCCAGTATATGTCCACAAAGCATAGGCCCATGCATCTATAAGGTATAAAGCTATGGGTTTATAAGATACAGGCCTCTGCGTGCATGCCTGCTAAGTTGCTTTAGTCGTATCCAACTTTTTGAGAGCCAATGGACTGTCGTCTGCCAGGCTTCTCTGTCCATGGGATTCTCCAGGCAAAGATACTGGAGTGAGTGGCCATGCCCTCCTCCAGGGGATCTTCCTGACCCACAGATAGAACCTTCATCTCTTACTTCTCCTGCATTGGCAGGTGGGTTTTTAACCACCAGGGCCATCTGGGAAGCCCTATATAGGCCTCTATATGTCTACAGCATACAAAACTCTGTAGCCAGAAGATATGAGCCAATGCATTCTATAAGGCTTAGGCTTTGAGACGTATAAACAAGATATAAGTCTCAAATGTCTTGAACGTATCTACACGGGATCAAATAATTAGTTCCATTACCTTGATAAAATTCCTTCTAGTTTTTTAAAAAAAAATCTGTAATTTTATCACGAGGAACAAAAGAGACACACAGACACACATGCTCACATGTGTACTCATACACGCCTACATAAAGTGACCGTTGGAAGTCTTAGAGAGAAGTCCATATAAAATAAAGACTTAAATCATAAATAAGCTTCTCATGAGGAATTTTAAAAAGTGATTATAGGAAATCTTTTTAATGATGCTTTGGAAGCTGATACATCAAAGTCAATTGTTTGGTGACTATTTTTAATGTTACTACAGAAAAGGAAAAAGTCAAAGCACTGCTCCATTTTTCCCTGAGAGTACTTAGCTTTACTGCCGCTTAAATTCGTTAAGCCTGGCATTGTCCTAAAGGAGAAATAGCCATTATGATCTGTTGCCTTTGGGAATGACGGGTGATTGATGAGAGCTCACACATTCTCATGAAAGAACTCAGGCCTAATACAACTTAACAGATGCCCCAAACAATAATATTAATAGTTTACATTTATTATTGTCACTATCTTTTTAAGCTACTTGACTAGATCACTATTGTATATTTTGTACTAAAATGTTTTTTTTTAAAGATCTGGTACCTAGGTTCTAGCAGTTAACAAATACTGTTATTTTTATACCTTTACTGTTATTAGCAGTGACTCTAAATACGGTAAGCACTTATGAATAACCAAGAATACAATTACATCTCATTTGCCATACATACACATGGTAATCTTTTATGAATCCTAAAAATATACTTCAAAACACCTCCTGAAATACCCTGAATATTTTTGGCTTATAGGAGGGAGCTGAAAAACGTGGTAGAATTCTACTTTCCTACTTTTAAACTAAGTTCTCATTCTTTACAGAACATTCGAGTTTTACATTTTCAAAGAAGGGAAGGACTAGAGTTATCAAGGTCTGGCTTCTTAAACCTTGACTTAGGCTTGACTTTACTTTGACTCCAAACATCTTCTACGACCAAAAATGTATTGTTAGAAATCCTTCCATAATCTAGTTAGAAATATTCTATTGAGAGCCCTGTGTAGGGGAACATCTACGTTAGACATGTCATTGCTGCTGCTGCTGCTAAGTCGCTTCAGTCGTGTCCAACTCTGTGCAACGCCATAGACGGCAGCCCACCAGGCTCCCCCGTCCCTGGGATTCTCCAGGCAAGAACACTGGAGTGGGTTGCCATTTCCTTCTCCAAGGTAGGAAAGTGAAGAGTGAAAGTGAAGTCGCTCAGTCGTGTTTGACTCTTAGCGACCCCATGGGTGCAGACTACCAGGCTCCTCTGTCCATGGGATTTTCCAGGCAAGAGTACTGGAGTGGGGTGCCATTGCCTTCTCCAGACATGTCATTAGTGGATGTCATTCAAGACAAATTGCTGTGGATTGGGATGGTTTTCTGATGCCCGAATCTATGAAGAAAACGTAATCTCGGTTTTCTGACCGNACTACCAGGCTCCTCTGTCCATGGGATTTTCCAGGCAAGAGTACTGGAGTGGGGTGCCATTGCCTTCTCCAGACATGTCATTAGTGGATGTCATTCTAGACAAATTGCTGTGGATTGGGATGGTTTTCTGATGCCCGAATCTATGAAGAAAACGTAATCTCGGTTTTCTGACCGCTCTTCATCACTATCTCATGTAGATGCAAAGGGGACCAGAGTTGGCGCAACGAGCCAGAGTAATTCAGCATAAAGAGCCCATACTTAAGGTGATTATTGAGATTGTTGTCCAAACCTAGACATTTATTTATTTCTGGAAAAAAGTTCACTATGTAGCTAGGACAGCCTGCATAAATTACAACTGTTTTTGGCAAATTGTGGCTTATGATCACACTGCCATTATCGGCTGGACAAATATTTGCTCATCATTCTGGGTCTTTGGGCCTCAGCTTTCTTATATTTATTGTATTGAAAAATATATTACATCTCAATTTCTTTTAATCTTACAGGATGGCCAAATTAATAATCCTCAATAGTTGAGAACGAGAAAAATATTTTATATCCTAAAACGGTGGTGGTGGTGGTTCAGTTGCTAAGTCACATCTGACTCTTGCGACCCCATGGTTTGTAGCTGGCCAGGCTCCTCTGTTGATGGGATTCCCCAGGCAAGAATAATGGAGTGGGTTGCCGCTTCTCCAGGGAGTCTTCTTGATCCAGGGGTCAAACCCGATCTCTTGCATTGCAGGTAGATTCTTTACCAACTTAGCCACCAGGGAAGTCCCAGTCCTAAAATATTACACTGTGTTTAAGTAACTATTCTCCAAATAGTCTATAAANGGTGGTGATATATGCTATAACATCAATGAACCTTGAAAATACTATGCTACGTAAAAGAAACCAGACACAAAGTGTCACATGTTCTTTGATTCCATTTATATGAAATATTCAGAACAGAAAAACTCAGAGAAACAGAAAGCAGAAGAGTGCTTACCAGGGCCTGGAAGGTGGGGGTAGGGAAGTAGGCAGTAACTGTTTAATGGATGTAGGTTTCCTTTTGGGGTGATGAAAATGCCTTGGAACAAGATAAAGGTGGCACTGAATTTCAAAATTGTTCACTTCAAAGTGGTTGGTTTTATATTATGTGAATTGTACCTTAATTAAAAAACGTATGAAAGTGAAAGTTGCTTAGTTGTGTCCAGCTCTTTGCGACTCCCTGGACTGTATAGTGCATGGAATTCTCCAGGCCAGAATACTGGAGCGGGTAGCCTTTCCCTCCTTCAGGGGATCTCCCAACCCAGGGATGGAACCTGCATTGCAGGTGGATTCTTTATCGGCTGAGCCTCCAGGGAAGGCCAAGAATACTGGAGTGGGTAGCCTATCCCCTCTCCAGCAGATTTTCCTGACCCAGGAATCGAACTGGGGTCTCCTGCATTGCAGGCAGATTCTTTACCAGTTGAACTACTAAGGAAAAACATATAGACCAAATTAATTTTATGAATTCCTTTTGGGATAAAATACAAATGTTCTTAATTCTCAAGAACACAATAAACAAACAAAAAGTTGACCTCATCTTTCATGCTCAGTGACAGCTTCTGTTGCCTGGTTTTTCGATTATATTGTCCAGAAAGATTAGTATGGCCCATCCATTCAGCCACACAGTTATTCAGCACTCACCCCTGACAGCCTGTGGCAAAAGGCAAACTACCTGCCTTGAAGGAGCTTACAGTCTAGTGGGGAAGACCAGGCAGAGCCATACAGCTTTGTATGTGATATTTTACTAGAGATCTAAAGTATCTCATCACTTCAGAGACCAGTGAGGGATGGAGAGGTATGAGAAGACTCCATGGAGATGGCAGAATAACAGTCCAATCTCTAAAGACAGGTGGGACTTCTTTATTTTACATATTTTCAGGGCTTCCCTGGTGGCATAGATGGTAAAGAATCCACCTGCAGTGTAGGAGATGGGTTCAATCCCTGGGTTGGGAAGATCCCTTGAAGAGGGCATGGCAACCCACTTCAGTATTCTTGCTTGGAGAATCCGCATGGACAGAGGAGCCTGGTGGGCCACAGTCCATAGGGTGGCAAAGAATCAGACATGACTGAGTGCCTGAGCACTCAGCACAGAGCTTTTATCACACTGCATTAAGGCTGTTAACATGTCTCTCTGCCCTCACAGACTGCATGACACTTGAGGTTAATAACCATATCCTTGTATCCCAAATGCCAAACAATAGGAACTTTTCTGAGTTCTTGGAGTAAAATCTCTCTTGCAATCATTCCTACCACACAGAAATTAGGGGTAAATTGCTCCAAGAAGATGAAACAAAACTTTAGGTCAAAATGTGTGTTTAAATGGACCACCAGGTTATCTCACTGCCTCAGAATGGCTTTTTCTAAGCAAATGCTATTCTGAGGCTAGGGACCAAAAGGCTGAGTGAGAGGAGCAGAGGCAGGTTTACATGAAAGCAATCTAGTATAAGCCTTGGGTCCGTCACTTGCACGGACCTCTTTCAAGGTCTTATTGATAACTTTATACTCTGAATTTCATACATATTTTCTCAAAAAGGATCTCCCAAGTTGTATAAGCTTCAAGCTCTACAAAGTCTAGGTTTATCCCGAATAAAAGGAACTCAAGTGGTTTGATTCTGAGAAAATCAAAGTCTTTTTTAAGGAGTAAAGCCTGCACTGCTTAAGAAGATGGGGTATGGCATTGCATTGCCTAGGTTAAAAATCGGATCTATGCCACTTAAGAGACACATGACCTTGGGTCTGATACTTAACCAGTTTAAGCCATTTCCTCAGTTACAAGAAGAGCACCACTCACTTCATGAGAGTATGCTTTTCATTCAGCTTTATTTACTGAACACAAACTAGGGGCCAGGCCCTGGAGAGTGAACCAACAAAGGACATCTCCATAGTAGCAGGAGAAAATATTGGTTGTAGAGTGTACATTTATTCAGATTTCCAGATGATGGTGTGAAATGTAAAATCTGTATGTTAATTGGTTAGGTTTGTGCATTACTGGGCTTCCAAGGCAGTAAAGTGGTAAAGAATCCGTCTGCCAGTGCAGGAGAGGCAAGAGATGCAAGTTCAGTCCCTGGGTCAGGAAGATCCCCTAGAAGAGGAAATGGCAACCCACTTCAGTATTCTTGCCTAGAGAATCCAATGGACAGAAGAGCCTGGCAGGCTACAGTCCATGGGGTCACAAAGAGATAGCAACTGAGCACATACGTGCACTACTAGGAGGAAATCTGAATATCTTTTAAACATGGCAGTGGGAGCATATTCCAGGTGAAATTCCAGAAGAGGGTCTTGATACCTGAGGCAGTTTTTCAGCAATTAATTTATAGAAAACACGTGGCTCCTCCCCGGTTTTTCGTGATGGCCCAGAATGTGTGTTGCTGGCAGCCAGATATTTTTCCTGGAAGCTCATTGCCTGCAGAATCCGCTCCCTCTGATGGTTCAGCAGAGCCTGAGTTTGGCAAGTTGTAAGGCCCGATAGACAAGCATTTGTTTCCATGAACTTTTAATTAAGGTTGTATCTGGAGCTTTGAATTGAATTTTTATATGGCAGAGAGGCAACTTCTTGTGTGCTAATGGCTTCACTGCTGTGCAGTAGAAGCATGGGGACCTGTATGTGCCAACAAAGCTACCTTTGAATGTATATAATATCCTCAAATTATATGAGAAAGAAGCCAAGTTCAATGGCAAGAGGAGTTCTGGAACTCTGCATAATTAAGAGATAGGTCATATTTGTGAATTACGAACAGTATCCCTACCCATCACGATGGAAATGTTTTTCTCAGTTCTGCTCAAAATCTTTGTTGAATACCTACTTTTTTTCTTGTTTGTTTTTTCTTTCTTTATTTGAATCTGAGATTGAATCCAAGACAAAGACTGTTAACAGAAATATCAAATAACTTCAGGCTAAAAGTTCTAGCATGAAGTTTTTCACATTGGCAGCCCATTTATACAAATTAACTTGATGGCATAACTAGTATTTCATTCCGCTAGACATGAGCACAGTCCAACTGAGTCTGTCTTCCATTCTTCTCTTTTTATTAATAGAATAAAAAGAGTTTTCTTTGTTTTATTTCGGATTTAACAAACCACTGATGGAGAAAAAAGGGAAAGTGAATCTTCTTCCCTTTCAAACCCTGAGTAACCTTGGCAGCAACATAAGCCTCTATCAAAGGCAAACAAGACTGTAAATAACAATTATTTCCCATTCACCAAAGCTGCCTTTGACGGCCCAAGAAATAACAAATTATAAGTGAATAGTCCCCAAGAGGATTTAAAGCACTTTAATCATCCTGAATCTGTTTTGATGTTGTTTCTTCAGAGTGGAATTATTAACTCCTTTGAGGAACTACAACCAAGTTTGTAACTTCCAGATGTTCTAACTAAGCAGAGTGAAAGGCAGAAAAATCCACTGGCAAGACTTTTTTTGAAAAATTAAAACAAGATATTTTGAGGCATAAATTCAGGGAATATACTCTACTTCTTTTATATTTTCACTCTAAAAATGTACTAAAGGAACTTATATACAGTGCCTTTTCTTAGAAAACCTATCTATAAGGGAGTCAGAATACACTCATTTTTTTGATTCATTTGCTTCATTTACTCTTTTCTAATCAATTTTTATCATGTTGGCATAGGAATAGGAAGACAGTATGTGTAGTGTTTTGTTGCTCGGTCGTGACCCACTCTGCAACCCCATGGACTGTAGCCCACCAGGCTCCTCTGTCCATGGGGATTCTCCAGGCAAGATTACTGGAGTAGGTGGCCACGTCCTCCTCTAAGGGATCTTCCCCACCCAGGGATCGAACCCAGGTCTCCCACACTGCAGGCAGATTCTTTATTGTCTGAATCACCAGGGTAGCCCAGCTGGTATGGTATCCCTACTGGGTTCATACTTGGTGAATGCACCTGAATCTACATGCACAGACTCCCCTGGCAGTCCAGTGGTTAAGAATCTGCCTTCCAACGCAGGGGACATGGGTTTGACACTTGGTGGAGGAACTAAGATCCCACATGCCATGGGCAATCAATTCCATGCCCCAACTACTGAGCTCGTGCCACAATGAAGATGCACACATCCAAAAAATATAAATAAATAAACCTACATACATGCGAGGCAAGGAATTAAGGCTGAACAGAAAGAACTCTCATCGTGCCAGGAAGTAGTTGTGTGACTGGGTGTGACCTTCTGAGCTGCAGTTGTTCTCACTGTCAGAGGCTCTTCCCAGTTACAAAATTCTCTGCTTATGTCCTAGTAACACAGTGCTCATACAACTGGAACTATCGCAGTCACTTTCAGGCACGTGCTGTTCAAGGATGCTAAAATAAGACCAGGACATAATGATGAATCAAGGATTTCATCAGAGAAGCGGTTCACATAATGCATAATCAAAGAGTACCATTTGTGAAGACTCTTGAACTATGTAACTGGATTTCTATTCTGTTTTGATACAATAACAGAGTCCCTAAATGGAATTATACTTAAGACTAAGAAGAGGCAGCTGGTGGTAATGTATGTATAATTCTATCAAAAAATTCAGCAGGAGCCATAGTGCAAAAATGAGACGGGTCAGGTGATTAGATTTGTATACATATCTACTATTTCCAGAAAATGACAATATCTGATATTATTTAAGAAACAATACCCATAGTGTCTTTCTATGAACATATTTCTATATTCCAAATGTTCATACTATGACCTTGATATTATTTTATCATATGTACTTTATCCCAGACATGGAATGTAAGCTACTCTGAACATTTCAGAACGGTTTTTGCTTTTCAAATCCTGTAGCTCACTTTACAGATTTACAGGCTAAAAATGCTTTGTTACAGTGCTACAGTGCTTCTGACAGAAAAACAGAGGCGTTCTACCTGTTCAAAAACCAGAGCTGCTTCTGCCTAAGGCATTGAGGAGGAATTCGATGAGTTAATAATTAGAGACACTAAATTCTGATCCTTCAACAAAGGCAATTATTTCAGTTTTAATATCGGGGTCACATTTTTATGTTACAGTTGATATCAGAGAGATACCTGTAAAATATGTAACATTCAGAAGGCCTTTGGTTTTCTCTTAAATTATTCCAAACTGCTAGACTAGCACTTTGGATTTGGGGATTTGGGACTGAGACATAATTAGAAGAAAGCCCGGCATTGACAACAGCGATCCAATGCCTTCTGTTTCCCCCAAGAGAAAATTATAAAGGATATGCTAAGTCTCCATTAGTGAAATCATAATGTGACAGTCATTACCCTTTAAAATTTAAACAATAGTTACCACAGTAAGTTAAAATTCTACTAGACAGTGTAACTCCTGCTTGTTAGGTTGAAGGCATGATCTTTCCACCTTGCAGATCAAACCCAGTGGTATACTGGCATTTTTGCATGACTCAATCTGCTAGTTAGCTTTAGGTAAACGTTTTTACGTTTCATATACATTTTACAACTTTAGATAACTGCAGCATTCTAATTTCTAATTAAATGGTTATTTTATCTAGTACATTACAGACTTTCCCCTGGAGGACATGGTTTACCACCAACCTTTCCAATGATTAAGTTAATGTGGATGCGAATAGTTTTTAACCTGCTTATACATTAGTAACTATGTTTTGGTTTGTTTCTTGAGGCTAGAGCAAAACTTACCAATTTTAATATTACCTGGGTTGTTTCCGAGATTTCTATAAATGCTAAGATAGTCACCCATCAGGGTAAAGCCCAACCACAGTCACTTTTATTATCAGGTCAACAAAAGTCATCAAAACATACCGTAATACCTACGGCTCTTGATATTTATTTAAATCTATGAAACAAGGAATGAACATTCACTGGTTACACACTGTAAGAACTTGTATCCTTAACAGTACTCATTATATATATAACACTATTCATAGTTCACTTCAAATGCCAGACTTAAGTAATGGGAATACTCCTTGAGCAAAGCATAAGTAAATTACTGCAGTGGAATTCAATTAGATTAAATCTGCCGTTCTTTGGTACAGAAGCAGAGGAGCAGCAATGCCTGAAAGCACAATCTTGTAGCCCCTGACTTGGAACAAGTCCACCAGGCTCTGCCCTTGGAAACCAAGACAGAGTAGGGCACACTTTGTGAATGAGTTTGCACTGCAGCAGAAAGAAGCAAAGAAAAACTTGGCCTTCTTCCCTCAGCACTTCCACAAAGACATAAATTGTGCATTGAAGGATGCAGACAGGAGAAACCTCTCCAAGTTAAGCTCCAGGGAAAGATCTGCTTTGTATTCCTTGGAAACTCACAAAGACACTAGTGTGGAATTTAAGGACTGTCAAACTTTTCTTCAACTGGGAATATGCCAAGGGACCCAGACATCTCTAATCACGTGTGGGTCAGAGAAGAAAAAAAAAAAAACAACCGTGCTGGAGAGTCTATGGAAAGGAACTGGATAGTTTCCCATGTCAAGGATAGCCAAACTGTGCTTCTGATCTACTGAGGAGCAGATGGAAGGAGAAGGGAAGAGATGACTTTGAGCTGCAGATCTCATCCTGGCATTCAGGTGAGTTTCAACTTTTCCCTAGAATTCTTAATAGAAAGAAAACTATTTATGAATTTTATGTTGTGAAAAAGACAAAACTTAACTAAAAGCACCAGAAAAATCTCAAATACCCAAACCAAAAACCTGTGGTTCTTTTAGTTTTAGGTAAAATGTCTACATGGATTTTTTTCTTGAAAATGTCCTTCTCTCTTTATGATGGAGAAAAGCACATATTTTCCTTTTTGATTAAAATGTGCATATCTGGACAGTAGTATCTGTGGTCTGCTTGGTGGTGGCACTTGATAATTGATTAAATGACTGATAACAATTATATCTTTCACTTGGTAATGAAAGTTCTCTGCACTTTGAACGTCAAATGCAGTCAAACCTGCTTATAAGATGGGTTAAGGTAGAGAAAGAGACTCAAGAATAGGTAAAGACAAATTCCCTGTCCATCAACAAAAGGGACAAAAATTGGATTATGGGACCTGGAAGGTGGTGCATTTGGCTGCAAAATTAAATAAGTTCAACTATATACATGCAAAGGTGTTTTGTCGCTTCACTCTCCATGTAGTGGAGAGTATCTATACCTAGAAGCATCTCATTAGTGCAGAGGCACCCAGAATGAAATTCTCAGAGATAACTGTACAAATGCTGTATTACTGGTTGCAAAACAAAAATATTATACATGACTTTTTAATATCTCCTCAGAGGGACATAATCAGGAAAATGTATTTGCTTTCCAAGAAAACATATCAAATAAGTAAATGATTCAATATGTAAGAAAAATTTTTCATTAATATTCTTCATAAAATTGTTTCATTAAAAAAGCTTACATATGAAAATAATTTTTCACTGAAATAGATTTACTCTTTGATGTTAATAGACTTAGCTGTTCAAATTAATTTTAAATTTTGTGAAAAACAATATAAAATGTTGGCTTTGTTATGATCTATGAAATTACTTTTTAATATTTCTTTGTACCCTTGAGCAATTTAAAATCTATGAAGTAATACATTTTTCCATAGGATACAATCACCATGGTGATTCTGAAACCTTGATTTTTATATTAAACTAAAGCGTTAGGTTTTGGAGTTTACTGGGGCAAAAAAATGAAATACACAATTGCCTTGAAATATTATCTACAAGTAATAAAATATTTACACATGACTTAACTGTTTTTATATAAAAATATAGATTTTTAATCCATTATAGTCGAGGTGTAAATAGTGTAAATTAACTCAGGTAAATACTTGTGCTAAGTGCTCTCAGGTGAATTGCAATCAAAATTAAGATCTATAGTTTAACAAGATAAAGTCACCTCTAACTTACTCTTTGTTAATTTCAAACAAGTGGAATTAAATATCACGATTAAAGTTAGGTTTTATGGAGTTAAAACCTTCCAAGTGCAATGTTTGTCCAGTGTTATTTAAAGTTATAAGATTTACCTGTAAGCCTTCTATTAAATAATTCTAGGATTTCATAAAATTATCTCCATGTCTGGGAAAACTTCTAGCTAACCCCTCAAAAAGCGAACATGAAGATGGTACTGAAATGAAGATGGTATCAAATATCTCATGATTATGTTGCTGTTTTCAATCTGATAGTTTGATAACATGAACTTGATCACTTTCAGAAAGCCCTTTCTAAATTTAAAGGCAGAAATATAGGCCATTTCACTCATTAAATGGAATTCAATACAATTGAAATGGAAAAAAGTAAGGTGATAAAACCATGACTTTCTGTATTGAATAAAAATAATTCAGTATTTTAAAAAGAATAAAACATAGACCACATCCACTCCTTCAAAGTACAGTGTAAGTTACATTGGTGTAAAGGCATGTTATGATCCATTCTGAGATGTCTCTCTGGCAGCTTAACACTGTCACAAGCTGGTGTTAAGCTGTTTTATCCGTGAAGCTTCCAAAAGGTTTACCAATAAAAATATAATCACCTTTTCTTTCAAGTTGTTTTATAAGAAAAGTGGATTCAAGTTTTAATTTTTTCTAGCAAATGAGGATAATTTACTGCAATGTAAAGCCCAATTTTCATCATGATTATAAGTCATTCCTTGGCACGTAAATGACCAAAATGTATTGTACTTAAAATTGAGTGCTCAAAAACATATGTGTAGATGGACAAATAAGCCATGGGGTATGTTATGACCCATTTGGGGGAATTAAGATATTATCCATGTAATTATTTAATTCAAATAATGAGAGTGTTTACCTATAACATATATTGTGTTAGCTTAATGAAGGAAGATTATGATGCTGACTAGAACTATATTTATGTTCTATATTTTAGCTGGTTTTAACAATCAAAAATAAGCAGAATTGGAAATTACCATAAGTCATACCCAAATCCTATTAAAATACATAATTTCAAATTTCTTTAAAACTCTGCTTGATGTAACAGGAAGAGAACTAAACTGGGAGCCAACAGATAGGGCTGAACTTGGACAAGACATTTCACCTTCCAATGTTCCATTCTCATTATACTGTAAATAAAACATGGGCTAAATCTCTCTAACTCTACTGGACGCTCTAAGGTCCTTTTCAGCCCCACCACTGCATGATCCTTTCAGCCTTTATCTTCATATTTCATTTGCACGTATTTTTCCTGACTGGACTTCTGATAGCCAAACGGCCCCATATGGCTAACATGGCCAAAATAAGAGAAAAAGAAAACAGTTTAAAAACTAGAGAAAGTGAAACTGAAAGTCATTCAGTTGTGTCCGACTCTTTGTGACCCCATGGACTGTCCACGAAATTCTCCAGGCCAGAATACTGGAGTGGGCAGCCTTTCCCTTCTCCAGGGGATATTCCCAACCCAGGGATTGAACCTAGGTCTCCAGCATTGTAGGCAGATTCTTTAGCAACTGAGCTATCAGGGAAGCCCCCAAACTAGAGAAGTTATAGCCAAATAAACACCTTTGATAAAGCAAGAATTTACAGTGAACTCCCAAGTTGTACAAAGATTTTTAAATATGTAATTATTTTTTTAATGTACTACATTAAAAAAAAAATGAAGACAAAGTGATTATTGACAAACAAAGTGCCCTTGAATAAATTTGGAGCTCTTAATCCCTTAGGGCCATTGACATTGACTGTAGGATGCTTTGAATATGCCAGGTTACTCAGTGAAGATAAAAGCCCATAAAAAGAAGAACACTATATGAAGAAAGGAGAAAGAAATTAAAAATTAAAACATAAAATTGGTCAAGTCATAAAAATATAATTAAAAAAGTCCTCTGAGGCATTCTATCACGATTAACATAAAGAGCTGTAACATTTTCAATTAAAAAGGTAGATAATTCATTATAAGATGAAATGTAGGCCTCTCCAAGTATTATTTCATATAAGTCCTTTCAGAGATCACCAAAAAGGCTTAAACAATATTACCATGAAAGACTATTTTGGAATATCTTAATGATCTGTTTAAAATGTTGAATAAAATTGATAGCTATCGCTGTTAATACATCAGTTCCACCCGGCCAAGGAAATATAGTAGCCATTTACCCTAAGCAATTACTTTGAGGGATTCTGTGATTATCCTGAGATTTCAAATAAAAGCAGACTGTTTTATTTGCACTATAAAGCAAACTGTTAATATTTTATACTTCGTCAATAGAAAGGTGGCAATTTTGAGAAATTCTAAATCCCAAAGAATCAATTTGACACTTTTTGGGCTGATTAACTTCAGGATGCCTTGGACACAGTAAGTCCTCAATAAAAATGGAATGAAGTTGCTAAAGCCCTATTCTCCTTACGTTAGTTCCCACAAAAACCTATTCCCAGCTTCGTCACTGTACCTGAGCAGTGGTTGTCAAAGAGAGTTTTCTGGGTTGTTATTATGTAAATATGTCCAACGGGGTTAAATGATGTGACATGCGTCCCTTACGCAGCAGGAATTATATGAAATATTAATATGCTGACAGATATTACAAGTCTCCAAGGGGGACACATGGTATGTAGCCACCTCAGATAGAGTTGTTCTGTATCTCTTGAAACACATCACTGGACTACTGTTTTGGTAAAAGTACCTTGAAAATGAGGTTGTGTGTGGTTGACACCCTTGGCCAACCATCCAAATTCCCCTTCACTCTAGGCTCACTCTGTCTAGATGCTCCTAACACAATGTGTCCCATAATAAACGATGTCTAACGTTTTCTTTGTTTATCAAACATACAATCTTGCTGAACCTGTACCAATCTCCTTGCAGGGGACACAATACGGAAGATGCATTTTTTTCCCCTCTCCCTCTTATTTCATTGTTGTTTGTTTGTTTTTTTCTTTGTGGTAGACACATTTAACATGCTTTCCTTGTTTTACATTTCTGTATATATAATTTGCTTACTAGTGAGCCTGAAGCAACAACCTGTGTAACGTATGGAAGTCATGAGAGCTGCTTTGGAGAAGGCAATGGCAACCCACTCCATCACTCTTGCCTGGAAAATCCCATGGACGGAGGAGCCTGGAAGGCTGCAGTCCATGTAGTCGCGAAGAGTCGGACTCGACTGAAAGACTTCGCTTTCACTTTTCACTTTCATGCATTGGAGAAGGAACTGGCAACCCACTCCAGTGTTCTTGCCTGGAGAATCCCAGGGACGGTGGAGCCTGTTGGGCTGTCGTCTATGGGTCGCACAGAGTCGGACTGAAGTGACTTAGCAGCAGCAGCAGCAGCAGCAGCAGCAGCAGAGCTGCTTTAGTAGGAATGAAAGAAAAAAAGCAAGGAAGGGGAAGAGGAGGAAAAGAAAGAATAACACCCAGCTTCTGATGACCAAAATCAAGTCTTGAGTCAAGAGTCATGAAGGTCAGAATTGATAAAGGGAAGAGGTGCTTACAGACCCGTTCACTCTCATATGGCATGTTGAGAGCCAAGCCTGGCTACTAGATCTAAGAATTTATTAGATACCAGAGGTAGAGAGAACTCAGGGTAATGAAAAGAAGGTAGAACACTACTGCAGGGCTGTGGAAGAGAAAGTTGTGGAGGTAAGGGAAGCAGAGGAAGATGTCTTGATTTTCTTTCTTTATTTCAAAATCCCAGCAGGTAGATGTTAGATTGGATGAGAGTGTGCTGAGCGTACAGAGGCTTTATCTTGCTTCCTATATGGGTTTTGGGGGACAGACAATTTCGCAGGGTGCCTGGAACAACCTGGGAGGTCCAAATGATTGGATACAATGAGGGGATTCAAGTAACCTGGGTACCTTTGGGAAGATATTCCAAAGTTCCACTGTGCTCCATCAGAAAAGTGGCAAAGGCAGCTGATGGCGCTGGCTGAGACATCTCCAGCTCAAACCACCCCTGCACCCTGGCTACTGAGTGATCAGACCAGCTAGGGGTCAACCGAGAGTCAGCTAGACCTCAGGAGGATATGCCAAGCCCCCCAAGGCAAAATCCACAGTTCGGAGCAGCAGCCTGTCTGCCACACACAAACCTAGACACAATTCAGTGGGCCCCAGCCAGTGCCCACATGTAAGCCAGCACAATACCAAGAGACAATGCCTCAAGCCCCACCATGCACCCAACCATGCTGAGGGTGATGGTTGGCGTAGAAAGAGCAGGTATTACCTGGGCCAAAATCTATAGAACGTTGAATTTCACCTACATATCCATGACTGTTTAAATGAGAAGAGGTTGAGACATGTTTAACTGGTGAGTCTGAAATGCCCCCTACCTGGTATGGTAAGAGTTCAAAATGATCAGACCAGTCTTAGAAAAATAAACTAAGGTTTTCTCGGCATAGCTAACTATGTGCAAATTTTCAGCACCTTTCATTGTCCTAAGACACTTGCTTTCTATACCGTGTTTCATATTCTATTTTGTATTGTTATCTGTCTTTTTTAAAGCTAGGATGTCCTGTGTCTGCTTTTGATAATATAGCTTCATGAAGACAAGGACATATTATATTTCTATATTTTACTATATATTATAAGCATAGTAACTCACACATAGAGCAACAATATTAATTATAATGCTTTTTCATAATTCTGCCCAATTCTATACATAGTGATCATATTTGGATTATATAATAAATTTTCTATTACAGAATGTACCTAGCATAATTAAACATTTCATGTTGAAGAGGTATAGTATCTCTTAGCTTATTGTGCCAGAAGAGAATTTTCAGTCAACATAGAAATGAGTGTTATGCAATTATCACTCACATAATCATACAGTTACTTTTACCCAACAGTGGGGGTTCATTATGGTCATTATATGTTACAGATAGCTGGCATTTTTTAATAAGAAAAATAATGACATCTTGGACATATTTATTGGCAGAAACTCTAGTACATCTTATTTCAAAGTGGAAGATGTTCATAAAAGACATATAATATAAATCATGAAGCCAAGTTAAAATACACTTTATCTCAAGCAAGATATTTGAGGTTCTCTTTATAGTGAAAAGAAAACTCAGCAACTTCTCCAGATTTGACCTTTCTGGGTGGCTTACCTGAATAAAATGAGAAGAATTTAAAAATAACAAAAGAAGCTCTCATACCAAAATGGGGTTATACACTGGAAACAAAGTGTCTTTATATTACTGTTGCCTGAGTTAAGGGGTAGAGTTAAATATAATGTATTTGTTCACTCTTGTATTTTTTTCCCCCAGCACAGGAGTGTAAATAAGAAGCTCAGGCCTTTTCAAACCTATACCTCCATATTTCATTTATGGCATCCAATAAGGTCAAAAGGCAAAGAATAAAAACTCCCAGCATGGGCTAACTTTGTCAATTTAAAATGTGGTTCACTATTCAGCCCGTTGTTAAGCAAGCTGTTCAAATAATGTCTTGGTTCACATGTCTGTGGGTCTCTGCGAGGCTTCAAAGTCTGGGGAATGGCCTATGCAAGTTTGAAATCTAACCTTCCTCACCCTTCCATCTTTCTGTCTCCTGTTTTCTGATCTTTTTAATCCAGAACCTTTAATAGAAAAATTCTGTTGCCAGACTGAAAACAGCATGGGGTCAACATCCCATACAGGTTATTTAAAGCAACATCTACAGTCTTTTAAATGTTTCAAGAGCAATTTAGTTCACCTCTGGGTACCCTTTTTCAAACACGTTCTATTAAACACACATAAACACAACTCAAACATATTTAAGATGAGATTATCAAAAGCCAAAAACCAGATCAACCTAGATGCTTAAATAAAATACTCTTTAAGCAACATATATACCTCAGTTCAATTAATTAATATAAAAGCAAGACATATTAAATAAACAATGTGAAGGAGTAGATAACAGAATATCGTGGAACCAAATCTACTGTCTTAAAGGAACAACTACTTCTAACAATAGGGTCACAAAGAGTCAGATACAACTCAACAACAGCAACAACAACTTCTAACAAAACCAAGAAACTGAACCAATAGCTAATAAGAAAATCAAGTACATGTTAGACACAGAAAGCCCTAATTTTCCACATTAAATGCATTAGGCAGTGTAGTCCAGCATTTTCCTTGCTATCTCCAAGTGGAAGTCAACTCTCATAAAACTAGAATAAAACCATCAGATGTTGTGTATATTCTACTATGAAATCTGATTTACAAATCAAAGGGCTTTTGTTCTTTCCCCTGTTACTCCTTTCCCTTCTGGATTCTTCTTCAGCCATTCTTTTAAAGGCAAAATCTTGGCATTAACAACATACCTAGAAAAACGACTCTATCGGTAACTAACTTATAAAAGGACATCTGTAAAATAATGTGTCTGTGTAAGAATCACGAGAAAAGGTAGGGACATATCAATTTCAGTAACTTAATAAAAGTGCTTTTGAAAAGTAGGATTTAATCACCACATTGTGCAGAGTACCCGTGGACCATCCAAAACGCTACAGAGGAAAGAACTCTTCTACTGGAGGAAACCAGATTAAGGAGGTTCTTGGCAACAATTAAACTGAAAGACTATAATAACAGGACATAACACAAGCAAAAACGTAAGCAAAATGCCTCTATGTGGAGTTTTATGTTTTATGTTTGATCAAAATCTGAATGGAAGGCAGTCAAAAAATATTTAATAAAGGCAGAAAGAAGTAAAAAAAAAAAAAAAGGAAATCACACAAAAATAATTTATGAAAGCCAAGTTTTCATCCTCACTCAGTCAACTCTTGGGCCCTTCTCCAGACTGGAAAACAATGTTTGCTATGACACAACTCCAAAGTAAGATCTCAGGGAAAATCTTTAATCTAAAAAAGATTGAACACATACCAGCACTTTCAATATAAAGCATGTCCAAAGCCCCCTCACACGTTCAGGTTTGCTATTTGGTTCTCTCAGGCAATTCACATGCAGCTTTGAAGCAACACCATGCGGCACAATAAAACGAAGACTTACCAGACAAATCACCACTCCCTGAAGCAACGAAGAGAAAACATCACTTACCTAGGAAAAGAAGAAAGGAGTAGAGATTAAGATGCTATCACCTAAAAACTATTATAGCAGTTCTTAGACTGTCCCATCCTCTTTACTGCCTGGATTTTCTCAGTGAACATTATTAGGCTTTTCAAACCAAGTCTGAATTTATTTATGACGTAAAGGGATTTTGTATGAGAAGTGACTTCAACAAGACAGTACCATCTTGCAAAATCCCCTGTGAGCTCATTTTGCCCCAAGTCACTGACATATACCTACAGGCAAGCACAAAGGGGAAGACGGTAACAAGAATCTGAAAGGAATGAAAACACATCCTTCAGTTGTTTCTTCGAAGAGCAAAGGATTGTCAGGGCACTGGGCATCAAGAGTGCTTTGCCGTGAACTTGTAACAGGATACGGAAGGGAATGCCGTGCTGTGCTGTCTCTCAGTTGTGTCCAACTCTTTGAGACCCCATGACTGCAGCCCACCAGGCACCTCTGTCCATGGGGATTCTCCAAGCAAGAATACTGCAGTGGGTTGCCATTTCCTTCTCCAGGGGAATCTTCCCCACCCAGGGATCAAACCCAGGTCTCCCACATTGCAGGAGGATTCTTTACTGTCTGAGCCACCAAGGGAGGCTATGCCCTTAACCAGACCTGGACCATCCCCAGCCTGCATACCTAGATTTAACCAATGGTTTCAGAGTATGTTCAAAGTTTTCCAGGAAGAAGTAATAACGATAGTTTATTGGCTCCCAAAGCTCAGTGATCATGAAACACAGGTTTTTATGATTTTAGGTTAACTCTGATTCAAAACATTTTTATTGTCAAGATATTCAAAGTGCAGAATATTTACAATTTGTATGAACTTTTAAATTTCAGTGCTAATTGGTTATCAAGTGAAAAAATATTGACAAGCCTAGGAGATGCCAGGGATTGCTGGCTGTCATTAGAACCAAGAAGAACCCTGGACCAGATGCTTCCTTTGCGCCCACCCCCAGCCCAAAGACCCAAACCTACTGACGACTTTAATTCAGATTTCCAGCCTCCGGAACTGTGAGAGAATAAATTTCCATTGTTCAAGGCACACAGTTTGTGCTAGCAGTCCTAAGAAAGTAATACAGATTTGTGAAGTAGAAAGGGAAAAATATCTGTAAGAATCATTATGAAAATATTCTGTAGTCCATCTGGATAAGAATGTATATGAATTTGGATCCTCTGAAAATCAAATGCCAAGACAGGATTAAATATGTAAAGATTTGTGAGAGAAAACGTCTGGGAGGAAGGGTCTGGGGAGAAATTNGTAGAAAGGGAAAAATATCTGTAAGAATCATTATGAAAATATTCTGTAGTCCATCTGGATAAGAATGTATATGAATTTGGATCCTCTGAAAATCAAATGCCAAGACAGGATTAAATATGTAAAGATTTGTGAGAGAAAACGTCTGGGAGGAAGGGTCTGGGGAGAAATTCTAAGGAGGCTGGGAGACCATGACCACTGAAGGGGAGGAGCAAGTGAGGGGCAGTTGGGTGGAAGGTGCTTAGACTGCAGCCTCAGAAAGATCTGGCAAAGTCACTGAGGCTCCTTTAGCCTCTCCCAGGAAGGGAGGGATCCTTGGCATCCCCATGTTCTGCACCAGGTCACTGGCCTCATGCCTTCTGTCAATCAGGAGTTCTCACAGCCTCTAGGCAATCAGATAGCCAGGGAAAAGAGACAAGGGTGACTTGCCTTGAGATGAGTTCAGTTTCTACATATGCAGAGTGTTAGGCACCAATTGTATGCTCAGGGGATGGAAGGGGGCTCAGGGGTGCAAGTGAGAAGATGAGATTGAATTTCTGAAAAAATGGCTATAGTTTCAGGAAAGCAGATGAGAAGATGAAGGGCAAGGGAAAAGAAGAGACCCCAGTGTAAGCCATAAAATTAACCAATAGGAAAGAGACATCCAAACTAACAAGGTTTTTAGAGCAGAGTAAGAGATCTAGAGCCAGTCATCCTGGAATATGAAGTCAAGTGGGCCCTGAAAGTATCACTACGAACAAAGCTAGTGGAGGTGATGGAATTNGCCTGTAGCAAGCATCTGCAGCAAGTGACTGCAGTGGTATAGGGAAAGAAAGCTGGGAAAGAGCCTCACAGACTTTTCAGATTTTTAATTTTATAGACTTTTTATTGGTTCCCCATACCTTCTATTAATAAATTCCTCAACTCTGGGGAAGACCTGTTTGGCTCTCGGACTGTCAACATGATCTCATTCTGGGATATAGTTTTCTAGGCTATGACTCTCTCATAGAATTAGGCAGGCATATAAGTGACTTGCTTCCTTCTGGTTTATAAAGGACAAACACATAAGACCCAGGAATTGTTTGCCAAAGCCACCTAGTTGGCAGTGCAGGCCATTCTAGAACCTTATCTTGTGGTTTGAGATTCAGTATCCCTTCCCCTTTAAAACTAAATTTCGTGAAAAGAAAATGGCTTTACATGAAGAAAAAAAAAAAACTTTCTTAAAAAAACAAACTTATTCATGAAAATGAAAATATTTCAAAATTCTGCTTCAAGGGACATAGTTCCAAGAGACGAATTCAGGTGACAACAGGCATGAATTATATTTCATAAGATACAGCCTTAACTATGAAATATGTTGGTTTAATGTTTCCTTCTCTACTGCTTCATATTCCTAGCAGTAGCCATAAGGTCAAAGGCAAAGCTGCCTGTTAGTCACTTTTAAAATAATCCATGAGGGTTGACTTGTGACTTGGAAAATCATGCAGTACCACACTCACGAAAGGGGAGATTTGGCAAATATGTTGTATGTCTTCCTACTGAGCTGACTGCTCCGGTTCCCCTCTCTCCCTAACTGGGTGCAAACCTACCTATGGTCATAGGACTACTCCTGAGGGCTCTTGAGAAGCTTCAGTTGAGTAGCCTGGCTTTAGGCAGGTGTACTGGGCATCCTGTTCTGTCCATCTTCTTCATTTCCCCACCTGCTATTGGGCCTGCCCCAGGTACCCCTCCCCGTAATGAGTGTTTCCGGTCATGGAGTCCTGGCCTTTTTATCAAGGAATCAGAACTCAGTATGACTTGGCCTCTCTAGGACTAGCACCTTGAACCAGAAAAGACTGAAGAGGAGGCTCACCAGGAGCTGAGTTTACGTACATGCATATATACATACAAGGGCTTCCCAGGTGGCACACCAGTAAAAGAATCTGTTTGCCAATGCAGGAGAGGCAAGAGACCTAGGTTTGATCCCTGGGTCCGGAAGAGCCCCTGGAGTGGGAAATGGCAAACCACTCCAATATTCTTGCCTGAAAAATCCCATGGACAGAGAAGCCTGGCAGGTTACAGTCCATGGGGTCACAAAAAGTTGCACACAAACACACATGTACACACATATACATATATACATAGTCTCTGGCAAACAAATCCTACACGTGCTTTTATAGCAGACAAGAAAAGAGTTCCCCTGCCGTACCACTGGGGTCTGCTTTTGACTTTCCTAATCAGTATAGGTTACAAAGGTTTTGAGTGACGTGTCCTTCCTTCCCTCCCCCACCTCCACCAATATGTTTAAATGCAATAATGTTTACAATGGGGAAATATGTTTCCCACCGACTCAGAGTGTTGGGGGGGCATGCTACATTACTGGGTGTATTTCAGGAGGAAGAAGTAAATCAGAGACACATATTAGGAAGCACCCAGGGGCACACCCATGGCAATGACCTTTAAAGGGCAGTAGTAAGTTACTTGACAGCATAAGCAGCAAGTGAATGATCTTGCTATGAAAGGTCACCCGAAACTAGAACAGTATTTCCTATTTCAGCACATAATCTGGTGCCTTTTGACACATTTCTCTTCCTTAGGATGGTCTGATTTCTGTAGAATAGATCAGATGCATTTTTCTTTGCTTAGTGATGAGTGTGTCTGATTGGGCTCATGGTAATACTGGCTCGCGCCTGTAGGCAGTCCTTGCTGTTTTGGTTGTTTTGAATGCTGGCTACCAAAAAGTGACATTGCATTACTCTAGGTTATTTTGAGATGTCACAGAATTTTAGAATGTTTAGAATTAAAAGGGGTTTGTGAAACACTTCAGTCTATTTTTTGCAAAAGAAAACACTGACCCAAGAAGGAACAAAGGCACTTGCCCAAGGTTACACAGCAAGGAAGGGTGGACCCCGGCTGCCTACTCTCTGGCCTGCCACAATTTCATCCTGAATACAACATTTGTAGGTAAATCAGCCAATAATTAGTAGAGTGGATTAGCAATGCCCGGTGTTTAAATTCCTGTGAAGTTCCTTAACAGGTATCTCTCTTCTATAATCCAATTATCTCATATCTTTTTCCTATTTTCCCACCAGGTCCCCGAGACCCCTGCTTTATTCTCTTCTCATCTGGCAGACGCCATGTGCTGTGTCTGGTCGGCCACCACTTTTGTTTCCTAATCCAATTGCACGACTTGATGTTCACAGTCCTACTCATTGTTCTGGTGAGTTAGACCATGACTATAGCTTGTCAAATCTCTTGTCTCTGGTGATCACTGAGGCTTCTCAATCTCCTATCCTGGGATGGGGTTTTATCCACACTGTTGGGAGGGAGGAAGTTATCTGAAGCAAATGTGTAAAATATCGAGCGACTCTGCATTTGGTCAAAGATACTAAGTTAAACTGAAAAACCTCAATAACACCAAGCTGATTGTTATTTTGCTTCCCTTTTTCCTCCTTGGAAATGTGAAAAAAAAAAGTGATGGATTTCATTCCTTTTTAATGTGTTAAGATGCTAATTTTGCATAATCACAATGATTTTGATACAGAAATCAACTCATCACAATTAAAACAAAAGTGCATCAGCCACTGAATAGTTACTCAGATAATATTCAATGGGCAAACCACTATTTCCTCCCACCAGCAACTATCTGGATATGTGCAGTAAACATGAAGGGAAGGGAAAACACTCATTTATAAGTTAGCTGTAGCTAGCATGTTTCTTAATATTTAGCAACACTATAGTTTCATTTCCTGACCCCAACACAGATATATATGCACAAGAAGAAAGAAAAAAAAAGGGGGAGAGTAGGAGGAGAGACAGAAATTTTAATATTTGACTGAGTTAAAATACATTGGGCTTCCCTGATGCCTCAGCGGTCAAGAATTTGCCTGTAGTGCAGGAGACACAAGAGACATAGGTTTGATCCCTGCTGCTGCTGCTGCTAAGTCGCTTCAGTCGTGTCTGACTCTGTGCGACCCCACAGACGGCAGCCCACCAGGCTCCCCTGTCCCCGGGATTTTCCAGGCAAGAACACTGGAGTGGGTTGCCATTTCCTTCTCCAATGCATGAAAGTGAAAAGTCAAAGTGAAGTCGCTCAGTCGTGTCCAACTCTTCGTGACCCCATGAACTGCAGCCTACCAGGCTCTTCCATCCATGGGATTTTCCAGGCAAGATTACTGGAGTGGGGTGCCATCGCCTTCTCCAAGGTTTGATCCCTAGGTGGGGAATATCCCTTGGAGAAAGGAATGGCAACCCACTCCAGTATTCTTGCCTGAAAAATCTCATGGACAGAGGAGCCTGGAGGATTACAGTTCATAGTGTCACAAAGAGTTGGACATGAAGGAAAGTTATGAGCAACCTAGATAGCATATTGAAAAGCAGAGACATTACTTTGCCAACAAAAGGCTGTCTAGTCAAGGCTATGGTTTTTCCAGTGGTCATGTATGGATGTGAGAGTTGGACTGTGAAGAAAGCTGAGCACCGAAGAATTGATGCTTTTGAAGT